>CM070476.1:40771488-40853988 GCA_036324585.1 Champsocephalus esox | reverse complement strand
AGCCCTGATCTAAATCCTGGTTTCTGCCTGGATTTGTCTCCTTAATTGTGATTGGTCGATTATGGTGTCGTCCTCTCTAGACACGAGTGACCAGGTGCAGATCATACGGTACGCAGGAATGAAAGAGGAAGCTATAGAAATGGCTGGATCAGAGACTGTCGCACAAATGTCTAGAATGAGAAACTTCAAGGGAAATATAGTCTCGTAAAAAAACTCATCTTTGTAAGTAAGTAGTTTTACTTCAAACTGTGCATTATTCAGATTTCACATGTTATTATCAAGTTCTTAAGTGAGAGGAAATTACAGGCTTTCATGAATCATGTTGAGGGTTAGACAAAAGAGGACTGACAGGCACTTAAACACATAGCACCCTTAAAAAACTGTCTGCCTGCAGCCTCAAGAAAGTAGACATCTTTCTGTGTCCTTAACATCTCTGGTGTTACGGCCCGTCCACACGGCGGCGTGCGTTGAAGCTTCAGCGCTTCTGCCCGTTCACTTTGAATGGGGTGACGTCACGCTTTGCCGAACTGCATTGTGGGAGCGTCGCGTTGCTCGCTTCGAAAGTTGAGCAATGTTCAACTTTTGAAGCTTCGACGGAAGCCAATCAAATCATATGGCAGTACTAGCTGTAGCCAATCAAACCGCGTGCTTGTGTGTCCGGGGCGGGAGATTCATGTGATTGGTGATTGGTCGAGCTTCAGACACGCCCGCCGGCAAGCTTCAACGCACGGCGCCGTGTGGACGCTGCGTTAGGCTATAAAAAAGTAGGGGACAAATTGTACACACATCTCGGACAAATATAGCGAATACAATGCTAACCAAGAAAACGCGAAACACGAAACTAACATTAAAAAACGCAAGAGACAAATCCTCATTGATTCATATTGAAAAATGTAAAGCTTTATTGTCAACATGTAACATACAGAATAGTGTACCACTATTGTCACAGCTTCCTTCCTTTGCCACTTTCCTATTTCCTTACCTATCGAGCCACTTAGACGCCTCAAACAAACCGTTGCTCTCACAAGTTTTCCCTCAATCTGATATGTTGCTTGGCCTCCGGCGGTGTGTTGATATTGTGCGATATGCTGTATAACTCTTCACACGTTCAACAAAGAAAACAGGCCTTGACAAGAGTCGAAACCAATCACTCACCAAAGAGAAACTCAAACGAAATAACAAGAAACGGAGGGGGTCTGTCTGTCATTCTTTGTACAGGCTTGTATTACTTAAACAGTTCACATCTGAGCCTTGTGCCTCGGCGTCGTGGGAGTTGTAGTCCGATATGCCGCCGATCACAATTAGGTGGCCCGTTTTATAAAACTAAATACTGGCTCTAACAACTATATTATACATTAAAAGAACTAAAGAAAATGACATTGCTGCAAGTAAAATGCAGTAATAGGTCAACTATGTATACAAATCAGATACAATACTATACATAACAATAATAGTAATAATGTATGAATATATAAATCCGCAAGCTGACCTTGTGTGGGCATTAATGGCTTGCTAGCATTAGTTGCATAGCTACACCCTGTATTTTATATTCTTAGTGCCGGTAAAGGAGGTTATCTGTCAAATATTTCAACGTTATTTATATTTTCTAGAAATAATTTAAGTAAGAGGAAACTACAGGTTTTCACAAATCATGGTGGGATTATTTTAACGAGAGCACTGACACACACACACACACACACACACAACACACACACACACACACACAGGTCCCAGGTGTTTAGAGGTGCCTCCTAAACACGGCATGTATTACTGTGGCAGCTAAACCATACAGAGAGAGAGAGAAAGAGAGACTACGAGTTGCTGCATTAAATAATTACAGGAAACACACACACACACACGGTGTTGAAACAGGCCTGGCAAACTGCCACACACACACCACACGGAGGTCAAAGAGTTAGGTAAACAGAGTAAATCATTAATGTGCTCTGTGGCAGGTTCAAACACGTTAGCAGCGCGATGCTAACACAGCGATGCTAACACACCGACGCTAACACGCTAACAACAGTAACATTAACAGCCAACACACACTCACGCAGGGATAATGAGGCTCAGAGCAAAGACCCATTTACCCCCGCCCCATTACAGCCAGAGTGTGTAGCTCGCTGTGTCTTTGTTCTGCTGTGTTTAGTAGATTAAATGCGAACAAAATGTTGCACTCTTGATACGGACTACTTTTAAAGCATAGCCTACATATTTTCTGAATTTAAAATCAGTGGGTCTGAAGAAGCTACGGCTCTGTGCTTTCATTTGCTTTTATACATTTCATGTAAATACGTTTTATTGCATGTGAAGTTTTATAACTAATTATATAAGTCTGCAGCAGCTTCTAACTTCATCACGGGAGCTGATCCCACATCTGCTTTCAACTTAAACATCTTGAAACACTCGAACACACACACACACACACACACACACACACACACACACACACACACAGTATAACTGTAAGTTGACATCTTAACATCTCATTGATTCCAGCCTGCCAAACCCTTAAAACACACACACACACACACACACACACACACACACACACACACACACACACAGGAAAAAAAACACACACACACACGCACACACAGGAAAACAGACACAAAATCATATTCCCCACACACTCACAAGAATACAAAATACATAAATAGGCAAACAGATGCATGTAAGCACAAAAACATAACCCACGGCGAATCAATAAACACACACACACATTTGCGCACACGCACCCACACCCTCTCAGTCACCCATAGAGAACAATGCCTGGACTTGCCAGGCAGACCCATCAACCCATTTTAACGCTCAGCCCCTGGCACTGTTGCACACACACACACACACACACACACACACACACCACACACACACACACACACACACCACACACACACACACACACACACACACACACACACACTTAGAGGATTTATGGGCAGCTGGTTGGCCCCTGACAGCAGAACAGACATAAATCTACGCCCTGGCTTCGGACTTGGCCGGTTCCTCCTGATCCATTTAGAGCCTATTAGATGTAGGTAGGGCGGTGGTGTGTGTGTGTGTGTGTGTGTGTGTGTGTGTGTGTGTGTGTCCAATGACAATTGTTGAGCCTATCAGATTAGTTCCTTCTGTCTCAAACAATTACAGAGGAGCGCTGTGAGTACAACCCAGCACCACAACAGTATTGTGTGTGAGGGTTAAGGTACTTTCAAACACTTTTCACTTTGCATCAAATTCTAACTTCTTCTGGAAAGCCATAACTCAGTGAAATGTTAAAACACAGCCATAAAACACACAGTTTTAGATTCAGTTTGACTTACACGTCATGAAAACAGTTGTGTATCTGATGTTCATAATGAATACATGTCTGTAAATCTGCTTTGAAGACATAGAAGACATGGCAGCAGGTTTCGCTTTGGCATCTGCCGGGTTCACTCAGTCGGAAAGTTATAAAGCCAGAGCTGATCGGGCATGCTGCAAACAGGAAGTGCTAATAGCGTATTGGGCATACTTTACTTCGTATGTTTTGTCTCCATTAGGCTCCACTACTCTAAAGCCTTATCAGAGAGAAACAGATATACAGATAGTGTGTGAGGTTAGGGTACTTTAAGAAGCATTCACAACTCAGTGAAATGTTGAAACACACACACACACCTTTTTAGATAGGACAGAAAAACATATAATTTACATTCCCAACAGAAGCTCCTAAATCCGCCTCACGATCAAAGAAAAGGCGCGGCTTGAGAATCTGTTTTCCTTCAGTCCCAAAGCAATGTAGTGATCGTTGAGTGTAGGTACACTGCAAACAGGAAGTGCCGACAGCCCATTCTGCACACTTCACTCTGTATGTTTTCCTCTCCGAAAGGCTCCGCGACTGTAACGCCTTATCAGATTTAGACTTTCCGTCTCTGACGCCGACTGAGGAGCTCCGTGACGACAGACTGATACTGTGTGTGACATTAAGGTGCTTTCACACGTGTTGCTTCAGTTTCCCTCCAGCGACCGCTCCTTCTGGACGCCACAACAAAGACTAAGAGGATATATTTGACACATTTGTCCTGATATTATTTGTGGATGCTTTAACGGTGGTTTTAGTTTTGTATGGGTGCAATTGATAGCCTGTGTGTGCACGTAAGCTCGCCTCAAAGGCCCCTTAAGGAACACATTAAGTATTTGGAGAGGAGAGAGGGACTCATGAAAGTAAAATGTCCTCTCCTCCAAACGATGTGCGTGTTTGTTTATTTTTCTTGGTGTTGTTTATTTGCGGGAGGAAAGAGGCAGGAGTGGAGCATCTGATCCGGGCTGTGAGGACATGTAGAAGATTTTAGCCTATTTTGATAAAACTGACCGTTCATAGATTTTTAACCGCTTTCAACCTCTACGAATTTAGAAGAAGAATATTGCTTTGTAGTGTGTACATTGTTGTCGTGTACTTCTTTAATATTAAAACTGACTTCTCCTCAGTGACGTAGTTGGATGCTTTCATTTTGAAATGAACTTAAAACACACACTTGTTAGATTTAAAGGGGTTGCAGGAGGTTCAATGTTGCCACGGAAACTGGCAATCGTCTCTAATCGAATTTATAGCCAATCAAAACAAAAACACAGCTGTTCCCTACCATCTCTGAATCTGTATTGACGTGTGTGCGCGTGTGACTGTGTGTGTGTGTGTGTGTGTGTGTGTGTGTGTGTGTGTGTGTGTGTGGTGAGCCCAGGTGTGATGCTTCCTCCTCCAATCACACACCAATCAACCTCAGTTAATATCCAACCATAAAATATCACAGCTTATTGGCTAAATTATGTGTGTGTGTGTGTGTGTGTGTGTGTGTGTGTGTGGTGTGTGTGTGTGTGTGTGTGTTACAGCAACAGCAACAGTTTACAGTTTACTTTTCACTCTTGCCTTCAACTCCTAATCCACTAACCCCTTGCTCTTATTCCTCCTAGCTTAGCACTTTCTACTTTTGTTGTTATTTTTGTTTTACTTGCTTGTAAGCGCTTTGAGCACCAGGAAAAGCGCTTTATAAATGTAATGTATTCATTTATTATTATTATTATTATTATTATTATTATTATTACAGTAGCAAATTCTCACTTTCAATACCTTCTCACAACATTCAATCAATGGCCTTGCTCGACTCGGCTCGTTTCATTGGCGGTACGGCAAGGATAACTTACTAGTTCAATTCCTCTCAGAAAAAAACATTATGAATAACAACAACAACAACAACAACAACAACAACAACAACAACAACAAGGTCGAACACCACTGGAGGAAACATGGACGAGCATTTTTTGAATCAGCTTTTGGATTGATTTCCTTCCAGGTAGCCATTGGCTGAATTCAATGATATCAAAACAAACCTGAAGAGATTTATTTCAAGAGCGTATATATTTTAGTTTTGTTATTCTCTACTAGTGTCCATTTGTTGAAGCAGACACTTCACCCCAGAGAAAGCTTTGTTTTTACGGAGCTCAAACGCCACGTTGTTGTTTACGTCCGCCATCTTGTATACCGGCGTTCTCACAAGCAGTGATATGTCTTAAGATCCGCGCCATAGTATAACCTCACACTATATCTTTGTAGAGAAACCCTGATCAATACAATGACCTTAAGCAAAAGAGCATTGCTGGGTCATTATGGCTAGCTAGCATTAGCATCTTAGCAAGTACAAAAACAGCTTTAGGAGTAGAACCAAGAGCCGCGTTCACACTGCGGTACTTTTCCCACAAAGGTTCATGCGAACTTAGTTCATGATCGCGTTCACACCAAAAAGAGCCGGTACTAAAAGTAGTTCATGCGAACCTTTTTACCCCCTCGAAAGTCCCTGCTAGAGAGCAGCATGTCACTCAGAGAGACACACACACTCAAAGTGATGACACAGAAACTAAAATACTACAACTGGGCCGAGACAACCACAAAGAGAGCAGGGACCTTCGAGCGGCTCTTTTGTGAGAAAAGAGCTATATTCCTGATTGGCTGGGCGGATTGCAAACCACGCGCCCGTAAAACTCCCAAAAGTTTTGTGAAGCCGCCATTTTATTATCCTCGCATTAGCATTATTAGCATTAGCATTAGCATTATTAGCATTAGCCCAGTGCAGAAACGCAGAGAGACTAACTTATGGCAACACAAAATAAAACGTGGGAGCGGTGGAGATGAGGAGGTGTCGGCGTACTCGGAAGGCTTCAGTAGCAGCTGCTGGGACTCCCAGCAACTTCTACTGAAGCCTTCCCCAACTCCGGGGACTTTGGGCGGCAGTATACGCCGTGAAGTGGTTTGCAGCCTGCCAGTAAACCCAAAGCAGAAGAAGAAGAAGTGACGTCAGCGGCTTCATTTGCCTAATCCTCCCCCAGGGACTTATTCCGGTGTGAACGCGATCTGTACTTAGTTCATGAGAACTAAAGAGTTCGCATGAACTAAGTTCGCATGAACCTTTGTGGGAAAAGTACCGCAGTGTGAACGCGGCTAATGAGTGTTGGTTTTACCTGTCCTCTATTTCTCGATGTCCCTGAAGGCACCACGGTTTTAAAGCTCCCAGTTGTGACACTGTTGGTTATAAAACACTGCGTTTACTTTGTTGACGACAACTATTGTTGTTGTGTCCGGCTGTCTAAATATAAAGACTTCTTCATCATGTATTTATGAGGTTAAAGTGAACTGGACCGGCACACAGGAGGGACATGTTTACAAAAATAAGTGGGACAGGAAATCGAACTTCGAGACGCTGACTCATGCTGATCACTTCATTTCCATTTTGAGAGGACAGCGGGGAATCAGACAACAACAACACAACAGCCTGTGTTTACGTCCGTCAGTGTGACGTTAACATCCACTGCTGTGTGCTTCATTATTACATATCAACGCTGGAGAATCAGATCAGCTCAATCTGCAGCTAGCTGTGAAATATAATTGGATTTGTTACTTATTTCTTGTGTTTTTGCATTTTGTCCTGAATCACAGCATCTCCATATTCAACATAAAAAAGAGACATAAAATATGTATTTAAGACCCTTACACGTGCATGTGTTCTAGGATTAAGCCCCATATTTAATTTAAGGGTTATCTGATCCTTATTCAACCGAGGGACCGTGTATCTCTGATTTGAGGGGGATAATTTATCGTCACGGTTCTGGATAAGGTTGAGGGCAGAGACAATGTTATTATGGTTTCGTGGGAGGATGATTCATAGAGCCAGTCAAAGGGTTGACCTACAGATTTTCATTTCATGCAGTGCAGCAGCTTTGACCTTAAAGAGGTGGACAAACCATAAAGAAACTACAATGTAACAGCGGTCAATAGCTGTTATCTGTCCGCCTGATGCCGACGCACACCTGTACTAACAGAGCGACTAGCACTATCCTACAGCACGTCATGTTTCGTTATTAAAGGTCCCATGTCATGCTTTTCCGGTTATCACCCGTCCCCTTGTGTTGTGTAGCTTCTGCATGTGAACGGTCTGCAGAGTCACAAACCCTCAAAGTGCACCCTGTAGCGAGTAAAGCTCTAACACAGAGAAGACCTGTCTGCTGCCCCAGAACGCCTCGTTGGACATTTCTCATTGCTTCCTTGGTTCTGTGACAAATGGACCAATCCGTGGAGCCCCTCCCACACCAGGACCCCTTGGCTAACTAACAGGGAGTCCCATTGACTTGCGTAGAGCTCCCTGAACGCTGGTAATAGACGAGTTGCGGAGAAATGCTCTCTACGATCCGTTCTCACAGCGCTACAAACCTTTTTCTCAACATCAAGCCACACTCATTGTTTTTACTTCGGCTGTGAGTGTGTATGTGTGCTCAGGATGAGTTTCGCTTGTTCTCGCCGTATCGCCGACCCGGAAACCTGCCCGCTCCGAGCGGCAACAAGCCTCGCAACGTCCCGACCAATCAGAGCACAGTGGGCTCACAGGGAGAGGAGCTCCAACAAGCCGTTTAGGACAGAGAGTGAATACACACACTACACAGAGATGCTGTGAGAAACCAATGTGAGTTTGGAACCTTGAACAATTTAAATATATTCTAGTCGACCTCAACAATGGAACTATGATCAGTAGAAATGGCCATGACGTGGGACCTTTAAGACATGCTGGTTCATTTACTACTACATTTACTATTTGTGCAATACCTTGTTTTGTTTTGTTGTTTTTTTGCTGCTGCAACGCAAACACTTCCCAATTTGGAATCAATAAAGTATCTCTTATCTTAATCGGATAAATGTCGTTAGTCAGCTGAATGATTTTATTCGAAGTGATGTCATTAAATACATCAACATATTAAAAGCTGGATTCAAAAAACCTTAAAGAAGCTCTTTAAATGTAAGAGGCATAAATACAAAATGGGTCGAATCGCCTTTTTCCTGCAGATAGATGGTCTAGCAATAGGATATCAAATATCTGATGTATTTTCTATTATGGATAAGAACAGGAACTTAATGAGGGTCAAATGGGGAAACCAGAGACAGATTCTCTCCAGGGGAACTGAAAACATCTTCAGTGGATTATGCATTTAAGTTTCGTAGTGAAGAAATCAAATTTTGAACCCGAAACCAAATCATTTCTTCTCCTCCTCACAATCAGTTTTTTGCAGGTGATTGTACAAAGCTGTAATCTGTTCTCTCCACAGGTGAGAGGCACAGGTGCGACCTCACAACGAAATTAACCGATGATCACGTCTTCATGGGGAAAAGCAGCTCACTGAACACCGCCTCACTTCAGCGAGCTTTGGTTCCTCTCCGAGCGAGAGGGAAACAGGTGCAGGCGTCTGCTACTAATAATCATCTATATGAATCTAAATCAACAGATTAATTTCCCTCTCTGGCTGCGAGCATCGCTCCCCGGTCGCTGCCGGATGGAGAAGAGAAAAGGAAAAGCAGAAAATGCGGTTTGGAAGAAGAGAGAAGCAGGTGCAGGCGGCTCGGTTACAAACAGACATTACTGTTATTAGAATAAAAGCTTCAATTCCCCGTCGTCTCATTAGCCAATAATGGCTGCGTTCCCTCTGAATGCCACAGCTGATTGGCTGACTCATCTCCGCTAATTCACTTTGTGCTAATGGGAAAAAGGAAGAGGAGGAGGAGGAGGAGGAGGAGGAGGAAGAGCAGGAAGTGTTCTTTTATAATAAAAACGCAGGAAAAAGACAGAAAAAGCTTTCAGTTTGTGGAAATCTGCCGAGTGGAAAACATTGATTTAATATTTTTCTTTACTGTTTTCCAGCTGGAGGAACACAAACGCTGTCAGTGCCAGCGGAAGAGTTGGCAACGATTATTACCTCAAACCAGTCCAGAATCTCCTGAAAATTCCCACATCAAACCCGTCCAAATTCTGATCAACATACCGCCTCAAACCAGTCCAAAATCTGATCAATATACCGCCTTAAACCCGTCCAAAATCTGATCAATATACCGCCTTAAACCCGTCCAAAATCTGATCAAAATACCGCCTTAAACCCGTCCAAATTCTGATCAACATACCGCCTCAAACCAGTCCAAAATCTGATCAATATACCGCCTTAAACCCGTCCAAAATCTGATCAAAATACCGCCTTAAACCCGTCCAAAATCTGATCAATATACCGCCTTAAACCCGTCCAAAATCTGATCAAAATACCGCCTTAAACCCGTCCAAATTCTGATCAACATACCGCCTCAAACCAGTCCAAATTCTGATCAATATACCGCCTCAAACCAGTCCGAATTCTGATCAATATACCGCCTTAAACCCGTCCAAATTCTGATCAATATACCGCCTCAAACCCGTCCGAATTCTGATCAATATACCGCCTTAAATCCGTCCAAATTCTGATCAATATACCGCCTTAAACCCGTCCAAATTCTGATCAATATACCGCCTTAAACCAGTCCAAATTCTGATCAATA
Organism: Champsocephalus esox; assembly: GCA_036324585.1. Lineage (NCBI taxonomy): Eukaryota > Metazoa > Chordata > Actinopteri > Perciformes > Channichthyidae > Champsocephalus > Champsocephalus esox. The sequence continues at coordinate 40,844,117 of CM070476.1, read as the reverse complement.
TACCGCCTCAAACCAGTCCAAATTCTGATCAATATACCGCCTTAAATCCGTCCAAATTCTGATCAATATACCGCCTTAAACCAGTCCAAATTCTGATCAATATACCGCCTTAAATCCCGTCCAAATTCTGATCAATATACCGCCTTAAACCAGTCGAATTCTGATCAAAATACCGCCTTAAACCAGTCAAAATTCTGATCGAAATACCGCCTTAAACCCGTCCAAAATCTGATCAATATACCGCCTCAAACCAGTCCAAATTCTGATCAATATACCGCCTTAAACCAGTCCGAATTCTGATCAATATACCGCCTTGAAACCAGTCCGAATTCTGATCAATATACCGCCTCAAACCCGTCCAAATTCTGATCAATATACCGCCTCAAACCAGTCCGAATTCTGATCAATATACCGCCTCAAACCCGTCCAAAATCTGATCAATATACCGCCTTAAACCAGTCCAAATTCTGATCAATATACCGCCTTAAACCAGTCCAAATTCTGATCAATATACCGCCTTAAACCCGTCCAAATTCTGATCAATATACCGCCTTAAACCAGTCCAAATTCTGATCAATATACCGCCTCAAACCAGTCCGAATTCTGATCAATATACCGCCTTAAACCCGTCCAAATTCTGATCAATATACCGCCTCAAACCCGTCCGAATTCTGATCAATATACCGCCTTAAACCAGTCCAAAATCTGATCAATATACCGCCTCAAACCAGTCCGAATTCTGATCAATATACCGCCTTAAACCAGTCCAAAATCTGATCAATATACCGCCTCAAACCAGTCCAAATTCTGATCAATATATCGCCTTAAATCCCGTCCAAATTCTGATCAATATACCGCCTCAAACCAGTCCAAATTCTGATCAATATACCGCCTTAAACCCGTCCAAATTCTGATCAATATACCGCCTTAAATCCGTCCAAATTCTGATCAATATACCGCCTCAAACTGAGATGACCCCGGGGTCCTCGTCGTCAGAGTTATTGTCTCAAACTTGACAAACTTGGCCCAAAGCCACAGAAGAAGTGAGGGTGGATTATTGGCTTCAGACGCTACATGTCACTCAGAGAGACACACACACTCAAAGTAAAGACACAGAAACTAAAACACTACAACTGGGAGAGAACCACAAAGACACGCAACAACAGAGACGCATATCTGACATGTACAGTAGAAAAACAACCAAATAGAGACACGAAATGACACGAATTAGGGTCCAAATGAATCAGAAACTGACGCAGAATAACTGCAAAAACACTCACAACATGTACTGTATGAAAAGGGGAAAAACAGCAACAAAAAGTGTGTGTGTGTGTGTGTGTTGTTTCTGTGTAGCAGAGGTTGTGGGGTCTTTTGCATATGTGTGTTGTTGGGCCCCTTGTGACGATAAACTGATTTCCATGTGGAAAATCTGTGGAATGTCCCTTTAAATGGAAATCATGACAGAACTCAGTCCCACACACACACACACACACACACACACACACACACACACACACACACACACACACACACTAAACCTGCAGAACTTTAGAGCTGAAAACATGGAAGACCTCCACATCGCAACATCACGGTGTGTGTGTGTGTGTGTGTGTGTGTGTGTGTGTGTGTGTGCGTGCGTGCATCGGGCGGTGCGGTCAGTGCAGCATGTCTCCTCTCTCCCCCTCAGGCCTGTTTGTTTTGGATGCAGATCAGAGAGTTTCTGACACACACACACGGACACACACATACAGACTGACACACACACACACTTACAGACTGACACACACACACACACACCCATCCTCCCGGGACGTCCCTCCCCCCCCGCAGCTTCCTGTTGCCGCGATCTCTCCTCACATAGTGATGACATCATCAACCGCTCTGACCCAATCAGCTGTCAGATCAGCTGATACCCCAACACTTCTATTGTCGCCACGGCAACTGCTATCACAACAACTGATAGTGAACGACTGTTTTGTACTTATGGTACTTTTTCCATAACAAATAGATACTATAACAAATACTACTACACTCACATTTTCCTTTAACATCTGACTCTCATATTCATATTTATTTGTTCCGTCTTCTTAGTGACTGATGTTCAACAACAATACCATTAATGTATGGAGGCAAATATTGTATATAACGTGAAAATGTAGGTACTTTTTATGGTTTGTCATAAGTTTCATATTCCATTTTATGCTTGAACAAAACTTGAAGAGGGACATTTTTAACTGTTTTACTCAACCTAAGAAACGCAGATTCTCTTCTTTGTCCTTTTCTCCTCAGTTTCCCTTCAGATTAAATCTCTCTTTTTCGTTCCACGCCTCTCTCCCAAGCATCCTGGGAGCAGAGGTGAGAGTTGGGTCGGTTCACAAACTAAATCTGGCTCCTGGAAGTAAACAGAGCGTGCTTACAGACTCTCACGTGATGATGTATGGAAGCGTTAACATCGCCTCTGTGACCGTTACCGTATTAACATGTTGACGCTGAGGCACGATGCCTCCGCGGGATGATTTCTATACGAATGTTTAGAAGCCGTTTAAAAGCCAGATGTGTGTGTGTGTGAAGGATTCAGTGAGAAGCTTCCAGAGAGTGTGTGTGGACAGTCAGATGAGATTATGTTGTTAGAGGAGGCAGACTGGGAACCATCCCAACTACACTCAGCCTGCTGCTGGAGAGAAAACAGGAGTATACAACCTCAGACCAGTCCAAAATATATATAAATATACAACCTTAATCTAATATCAATATCAACTAAATAACAGTCCAGAATCTAAGCAATAAACTGCTTAAACCCGCCCAAATCAGGACACAGTACACATTTAAAACAGCCACAAATGTGTTGAATATACCACCTTAAACCAGCCTAACCTACGATTCATGTTCTTATTACAGACACATGCATTTCCTAACGTTCGGTCTATATGCTGTAAAATGTATTATCTCTTCGATTTGCACACGGCACCTATTGCCCGTCTGTCCGTCCTGGGAGAGGGATCCCTCCTCTGCTGCTCTCCCTGAGGGTTCTCCCACGGTTCCCCTTAAACTGTGGGTTTTCTCTGGATGTTACTCCTTGTACGATGTGAGGGTCTAAGGACAGAGGGTCTAAGGACAGAGGGTCTAAGGACAGAGGGTGTCGTTTTTCTCACACTGATATTCTGATCAATCTGTGCTGTTGTATTTGCTGTAAAGTGTCGCTACTGCAGGCTATTTTTATTTTATGTACAGCACTTTGGCTCCACCAAACATCGTTTATAAATGCGCTATATAAATAAAACTTGATTTGATTTGATTTGATAACCTCTGATAAAAATACCATCTTAAAATTGTTCAAAAAGAGTTAGAAATACTACCTTAAAAATCTCAAATATGACCTCAAAGCAGTCCACAATCACACAAATATAAATAATTAAACAAGCCTACAAACATCTGAACAATATACTGGTTTAAACCAGTCTCAATTCAGACAAAAATACCACCTTAAATCTGTCAAATATACAACCCGAAACCAGCTTAAACCCTAAAGATAGCTACCACCTTAAACAATTCCAGTATGTACAATGTATGCCACATTACAACTGTCCAAATTCTGACGAAAATACCACCTCAAACCAGCTTTACATCTGAGTGAGATACCACCTGAATCAAGTCCTAAATGAATAGAAACATGAACCATAATATACCACCTTTAATGTGTCCACAATTAGGCTGTCAAATATACCGCCTTAAACCAGTCCAATATTGAAAGAATAAACCAACTCAAAGCACTGAATATGCCACTTTGAAACGGTAACCATTTTTGACAATCATACCACTTAAAACGGTCAAAAACTTTAAACGATAAACCAACTTAAACCAGATAAATATTGACACCACCTTAAAGTCATCCAAATTCGGACAAAAACCCATTCAAAACTCCCACTTTGGAAGTAAAAGGCATCGGCTGGACTGGTCGGATCCCAGTTGAACCCTTTGATGCCGGGTGGAGCTGCAGTTTAAAAATGGCTACTAATTGCAAAGAAAGAAGTGCGTTTCATCTGGATGTAGCTCCGTCTCAACACCCTGAGGTTTCCTCTCCGTGTGGTCGCTCCAACCAAACGTCCCCGTGTGGCTGCTTCAGGTTTCAGGTCCACTTCCTGTTTGGTGCCGCAGACCACCACAGCTACAACTGGATTTAAAATGATGAGCGGTTTCTTTACACCGGACACCACGGGCTGAACAACCCCTTTGTTTTTGATGAACCCAAAGAAAACAGACGAGGTCATTGAGAAGTATTTAAACATCGTTGTACACGTGATGCTTTCAGGGTCTGTGGCGCGTTCGAGCAGCTGAGGGTAAACACTCTGCGGGAGTTCCTCTCTGATTTCAACGCCAGAAATAACCGAATTGCATCTGGAAAAATGCGACCGACGAGGAGGCTGCTTTCTCATTTTACAGAACGCGATGACGATGTGAAGACTTGACTTACGCTAGCATAGCGACAGATATACCGCCTCAAACAAGTCGGACATCTGAACAATACATAAACCAGTCCACATTCTGACGCATACAGCAGCTTCAACTTTGAAAAACGTTAACTTTTAACACCTTTATTAACTCTACAACCTGTCCAACATTAAATCTAAACAAAAATACAACCTCAAATGTTTTCAAAGTCTGAGAAATGTACCACTTAAGAAGTTGTCCAAAGTGATTCTAATATAGCTTTAAAACCGGCCAAACGTCTGGATGAGGTCCAAACCCTTCTTCAAGATATTTGAAGAAGGGTTTGGACCTCATCAAGACGTTTGGCCGGTTTTAAGGCTATATTAGAATCACTATATATATATTAGAATATATATTAGACGCTCGTCAGGATCTCTTAATGCGGCTTAAAGCTGTCTCCAAGCCGCCAAGTCCACCGTGATGTTCCTATTCGTCCTAACTCACCAAGTCATTACATCCACGTTACTGATGATTACTTATCAACAGTCTTTATGTGTAAATGTTTTTAGAAGTCAACAACCTGATCGTTGTGCAATCAACAAGAGGCAATCAATTAGAGGCGAATACAAGGGAGTCAGAAAACCCTGAATTGAGTTGAAACCTCTTGGACACATCGGAGAGAGAGGAGAGAGGAGAGAGAGGAGTGGAGGAGGAAGATGGACGGAGAGAGGAGAGGAGAGAGAGGAGTGGAGGGAAGATGGACGGAGAGAGGAGAGGAGAGAGAGTAGAGAGAGGAGTGGGGGAGGAAGATGGACGGAGAGAGGAGAGGAGAGAGAGTAGAGAGAGGAGTGGAGGAGGAAGATGGACGGAGAGAGGAGAGGAGAGAGAGTAGAGAGAGGAGTGGAGGAGGAAGATGGACGGAGAGAGGAGATAGGAGAGAGAGGAGTGGAGGAGGAAGATGGACGGGAGAGGAGAGGAGAGAGAGGAGTGGAGGAGGAAGATGGACGGAGAGAGGAGAGGAGAGAGAGTAGAGAGAGGAGTGGAGGAGGAAGATGGACGGAGAGGAGAGAGGAGATAGGAGATAGGAGAGAGAGGAGTGGAGGAGGAAGATGGACGGAGAGAGAGAGAGAGAGTAGAGAGAGGAGTGGAGGAGGAAGATGGACGGAGAGAGGAGAGGAGAGAGAGTAGAGAGAGGAGTGGAGGAGGAAGATGGACGGAGAGAGGAGATAGGAGAGAGAGGAGTGGAGGAGGAAGATGGACGGAGATAGGAGAGAGGGAGAAGAGTGAGAGGAGATGGAGAGAGAGGAGAGAGGAGGAGAGAGGAGAGACAGGAGTGGAGGAGGAAGATGGACGGAGAGAGGAGAGAGAGGAGATAGGAGAGAGGAGAACAGGAGTGGAGGAGGAAGATGGACGGAGATAGGAGAGAGGAGAGGAGAGAGTAGAGACAGGAGTGGAGGAGGAAGATGGAGGAGAGAGGAGAGAGGAAAGGAGAGACAGGAGTGGAGGAGGAAGATGGAGGAGAGAGGAGAGAGAGGAGAGGAGAGAGGAGAGACAGGAGTGGAGGAGGAAGATGGACGGAGAGAGGAGAGAGGAGAGGAGAGAGAGTGGAGGAGGAAGATGGACGGAGATAGGAGAGAGGAGAGGAGAGAGGAGAGACAGGAGTGGAGGAGGAATATGGAGGAGAGAGGAGAGAGAGGAGATAGGAGAGAGGAGAACAGGAGTGGAGGAGGAAGATGGACGGAGATAGGAGAGAGGAGAGGAGAGAGTAGAGACAGGAGTGGAGGAGGAAGATGGAGGAGAGAGGAGAGAGGAAAGGAGAGACAGGAGTGGAGGAGGAAGATGGAGGAGAGAGGAGAGAGAGGAGAGGAGAGAGGAGAGACAGGAGTGGAGGAGGAAGATGGAGGAGAGAGGAGAGAGGAGAGGAGAGACAGGAGTGGAGGAGGAAGATGGAGGAGAGAGGAGAGAGAGGAGAGGAGAGAGGAGAACAGGAGTGGAGGAGGAAGATGGACGGAGAGAGGAGAGAGAGGAGAACAGGAGTGGAGGAGGAAGATGGACGGAGAGAGGAGTGAAGGAGTGAAGGAGGAAGATGGATGGAGAGAGGAGAGAGGAGAGAGAGGAGGAAGATGGATGGAGAGAGGAGAGAGAGGAGGAAGATGGAGGAGAGAGGAGCGCTCTGACAGACGCAGATAAAGTCAACACAGGTTGAGTTACGACTTGTTGTCCCTCCTGTCAGACACGCAGCGAGCAGCCGAGGCTCCGTGTGGAACGAGTGGGGAGGGAAACGTCCTCTCGGCACTAAAACACACACTGAGTTACAGCCTTTGAATGCCTCACTCGAGGAGGCGAGATACTGCCAGGGTCGCTGGTTCAAACCATCATCGCACTAGTTTAGACTTGTGTTCAAATGGTTTGACATTTGGGGGGGGATTCCCATGTCTGTGCACGGAGCTGGTTGTGGTTAGCCTAGCTTAGCATACACACTGGAAACAGGTGGAAACTGCTAGCCGTGCCGTGTGTGTACAATTTGAAAAAACGTGCAGCTTTTAAACTAACACGTTATATCTCATGTGTTTAATGATTTCATTACAATGATTATATATATATGACGAGGGAAACACACATTTTTAATTAGCCAGAAAACAGCCATTTTCGAATCAAGTGTAGTTTTCTTATAGCCATTAATATTCTGCTATACATTATGTATATTGCACGTTGGGCCAAAAAGAGGCTACTCAGACTGCACTTGATCTAATAGTTATCTTCACTTCAGTGGATATATTTATACTGGATGAGGGAAACAAAGCATTTTCTTATACAATTGATGTAACAAAGTGAAAATACAATCCAATAAAAAGCATTTTTATCTTTCATTTCCAAGCAAATGTCTAGTCTAGATTTAAATGTGATGTAATGATCTCTTCGGGGAAGTGCAAGTCACGCTGAATCTATGTGTGTTGGCATTTTACTGAGTTATGACTCCAAGAAACACACTTCGATTTTTGACGAAAACCAGACGTCTCTAATTACCACCTGTGATTGTTGAAACCTGGCAAATGTACCACCTTAAAACGGTCCAAAATACCACCTTAAAACGGTCCAAAATCAGACAGAAATACCACCTTCAAACGGTCCAAAATCAGACAGAAATACCACCTTAAAACGGTCCAAAATACCACCTTAAAACGGTCCAAAATCAGACAGAAATACCACCTTAAAACAGTTCAAAATCAGACAGAAATACCACCTTTAAACGGTCCAAAATACCACCTTAAAACGGTCCAAAATCAGACAGAAATACCACCTTAAAACGGTCCAAAATCAGACAGAAATACCACCTTAAAACGGTCCAAAATACCACCTTAAAACGGTCCAAAATCAGACAGAAATACCACCTTAAAACGGTCCAAAATCAGACAGAAATACCACCTTAAAACGGTCCAAAATACCACCTTAAAACGGTCCAAAATCAGACAGAAATACCACCTTAAAACAGTCCAAAATCAGACAGAAATACCACCTTAAAACGGTCCAAAATCAGACAGAAATACCACCTTAAAACGGTCCAAAATCAGACAGAAATACCACCTTAAAACGGTCCAAAATACCACCTTAAAATGGTCCAAAATCAGACAGAAATGCCACCTTAAAACGGTGTAAAATCAGACAGAAATACCACCTTAAAACCATGCGTTTCTATTGCCCCTCCTGATTATGGAAACCTGGTTCCTCATATACGTTCAGAAATCAGATTACTGCGGGAAACCGACAGTCTCCACTTTGCTTAAATACACCAAACTGCATTGGGCAACATGTGAGAACACTTCAGCTGACCTTCATTAACTCCGCTTTGGGGAAAACACGCTGAAGTTAGAACCAAAACCAAAGCTTTTATAATTGTAAATCAAGTTTGAAGGTCCCGTCTGTCTGCCCGTGAAGTATAATAAGTAAAAGGTCATGTTTTCTTTTGGTTTCAGCTCCACAGATCATCTTCAGTCCAGGAAATCAGAAGATTAGATTTAGAGTTACGAGGAAAAAGAACAAATAAAGTGACATTTTCAGAAGAAATCAAATCGGACTCCTCGTCTATTGAGGCTTTAAACTCTGTCACAGCTCTTCATTTATTCGCTTTACCCAGCAGCTTCCACTGAGCTCTTTGTGTTATGGTTCTGTTGACAGTCTCTGCTTTTGGCCTCCTCGCCAAATGACCAATTAACCCTCGTTCCCTAAATTAAATTCATTGGAGTCCGAGCTCTCGCCAATCACAGCGGCCAACTGAGAAACACGGGGAGGCCAGACGTACAGACGAAAGAAATGTCTTCTGACCTCGGTACACAAGCAGGGAAACAGATTCACCAACTGTGCGACATCATTAAGGGGAAACAATGACACCTCTGATGTGACTATGACCCACAAACACATCTAATATCTAATATCTACAGAACGGAAGCATTAAAAGGCGACTTCAGTGCGTTCAGATTGATGTTATTGTCATATACGTTTCCAAGCTCCGTCAACAGTGCCACAATATAATTAAGAAATAAGGGTTTATGTGATGCCATAAGATATGGGAAAAGCAGAAATATGTCGCCTTACATGTAAGATCGAACAACAATATGTAGAGCAGGGGTGTCAAACTCAATTTCATCGCGGGCCACATCAGCGTTATGGTTTCACTCAAAGGGCCGGTTGTAACTTTAAGACTATATAAAAATACATATATAAATATATATATAACATCATTTATTATATTACATGATTGCCTCTGCATTGGATTATTTTCAGATACGTCTGAAAGCAGAAGTCTAGGGCAAATAATTGCAAGTCTCTTCAGTGTGCATGTCACAAAATGATTTAAAAAGAAAAGCCAAATTCTGGAAAAACAGAAAAAAAAGTAACATTTTGAGAAAAAGGCAAATTGAGAAAAAAGGCAAATTTCAGATGCATTGTGGGACATGTAGTTTATGGGCAACGTGCTTCTGTAAAGTAGCATGTAACCGTATAATAAACATATTATATTCTTTGCAAGCTCTTGTGGGGCCACAGAAACTGACGTCGCGGGCCGGATTTGGCCCCCGGACCTTGAGTTTGACACCCCTGAGTAGAGTCTACTAAGCGCTGTACATGCGGTCATGATGAATACGTGTGTGGATTTGTTGAATATCAAATGTCCAGATGAACCGTGTGTTAATATTCTGAGATGATCCGTTGTTCCTCCACACATGTTAACTAAGGCACCGAAGATAAGAGAAGAGGTTCTTTATTGATCCCACACAAACAAGGTGTTGCACATAAGTAGAAATTAAAGAGTAGAAATAAACAAGAATTGAAACATCTCAAAGTAGAATTAAAGCAGCATTGAAAAGTAGAAGATATACAGATAAAAAATCTATAAACTCTGACAATAAAACACGATTGAAGGGACTATGGGGACATCAAATGTGTGTGTGAGATTACTCAAGCGTTGTCTGTTTATTTACAGCGATATAAAAAGGACATATAATGACGGAAAAGCAACATTTTGGACACTCCTCTCTGTAAGCGTCTACCCGAATACGGTACATTTCTCAAAAACATGACCAACACAAGCCTGATATGTGCGACACTGGTTTAAACTGAATAATCACATTAAATAAGAACGTTTTCTACCCAAGCTGTTGTACATGCATGAAGGAGAACCTCTGACCGGATGAAAAGGGCTTATAACTACTATTGAAAACACACAGAAAAAGGGCCTGAAATATGTCCGCCTCTTCCTGCTCCGAACACCCACTAATGGAGGAGGTCAGGACGTATGGAGGAAATATATATTACGCTGGTTTCTTTTAACCTCCGTCTTTCTTTAACCTCAAACACGCAGCTTCCTGCCTGAACCTGAAGTCAACTGTATTTATAACGCACATCACAAATCATATACGGCACACAGCACCATGTGTCCTTTCACTCCATTTAGATCTCTAATGGGAGACATCTTAGGAGGGACAGGAAATGGACGCCCATATATGGAAATAGCAGGATTTGTGACAGCTGGATTTAAAGCTTAATATCTTTTGTCGTCTCGTTTTTTTTACAGATTTTTCATTTAATTTAATGAGTATGTTTTGATATTTAAGGCAATGCCAATTATTGTCTGCATTTGTTAAAGAATCATGGCTTATATAGAGTGCCAGACATGTGGAAAATGTGAATTACAATCTCAAGAAACTATAAGGATAAGGTGAGAAGTTCGGTCATCAGGGAGGGACTCGGAGTTGAGCCGCTCCTCCTTCGCGTCGAAAGGAGCCAGTTGAGGTGGTTCGGGCACCTCGTTAGGATGCCACCTGGGCGCCTCCCTAGGGAAGAGACCGAGGGGTAGACCTAGGACCAGGTGGAGGGATTATATCTCTTGCTGGCCTGGGAGCGCCTTGGGACCCCCCAGTCAGAGCTGGTTGATGAGGGGAAAGGAAGCTTTGGGGCTCTCTGCTGGAACTGATACCCCCGCGACCCGACCACGGAGAAGCGGGAGAAGATGGGTGGATAACATAAAACAGAGAATAGCGGGACATTTCTATATTTTAGTTTCTGCTTCAATTTTTTTAAATGAATATAGAAAAATCCTCCAGCATTGATATCCACAGTGTTTAATTAAAACCAGTTACCGTACGGAAGAAAGAAATGTAAAGAAATCCATCTGATAGAAGATAAAAAAAAATTGTTTTAATTGTCAATTAATCGTACCGGAGAGGATTAGGGCCACATGTGACATTTTTTAATTTCCTTTCTTCAGTTTTTGAGATTAAAGTCGCAATTCTGGGAGAACATACATATATCTTGTTCACTCTTGATCATAAATATCACATCCTCTTCCAGTACATTTGTAATGCCTTGATACAAAACATGAAAGACGCTTCCAGTCTCCACTAAATCTCGTCCTGGTTTTCAGACGCGGTCTTCAGCCCTCAGGACGTTTGTAATCCCTCGGCTGTTTCCAAACGTCTGCTTGGCTTTCAAAGCGTTTGTTGGACTCAGAGAGGAGGAAGAGGAAGATGAGGAGGAAGCTTCACCAAACATAGAACAAGAGTATCCCCGCCAGCATCTACAACCAAACATCCACCTCCGGCTCTCCCTCCATCAGACGTCTCCTCCAGAGGAATACCTCTCTCCGGTTTGGAGGAGTATCTCCTGAATCATACAAGTGATCTAACAGTGATTTACTTTTGAACTAATCAAGTGAAGGGTCTGTTTTGGAGGGAAACCACTGTTTGCCTCTTAATGATGAACAACTGAAGATGTATGAAGATTATTAAGATCAGATAAGACTTTCTTTACTCCGAAGGAAATTGTTGTGCCAGGGTTACACAGATACAATGAACACAGCAGCATACTAGTTCAACTGTACAATCACAATGCAGTAAAAAGAGCAATTCAATAACTACAGGAAGTATACATCATTAATGTAAATATTAACGGTATTTAGTAAATAAACGTAGTGGCAGATGCCTAATTGTACGTTATCCTATAGCACATATATAAAAAATAATAATATTGGACATGTTATATAGCAGAGTGTTTGCTTGGCTTTCAAAGCGTTCGTTGGACTGAGAGAGGAGGAAGAGGAAGATGAGGAAGAGGAGGAGGCTTCACTAAACAGAGAACAAGTCCGCTCGCATCTACAACCAGAAAACCACCGATGTGCTGTTCCCGGTGTCGTTTCAAAAGATGCACCCGCCCGTCGTGAAATGCACCCCCCAAAACAAGATGCTTCTGTTAATCCCACCCTCAAGCGCTTTGGAGGGTGTAGTTGTCGGACTAGCACCGATACATGGAGCGGGGTTCCAGGTATGTGACACGTGTATTGTCAGAGATAGCATGGGGGGGGGGAAACCGTGGCAACCAGGCACCCCCCAAAATAAAATAAATTATATTAATCCCACCCTCAAGCACTTGATGCAAAAATAAACGAGTACAAGCAAAAGTATACAGACATGACGTCACAATGAAATAAAAACATATATTAAATACAAAATTAACTGAAAAATAAGTGACGAATGGATGCAAAATAGACTGTACATTAAAATGCGCGTTCTTGTGTCAAGGGGTGCATTTCACAACGGGGGGTGCATACATTGACACAACACCGGCGCAGACTCCGCCTCCGGCTACCCCTCCATCAGAGGTCGCCTCCAGAGCAATGTCTCTCTCCGGGTTTGAGGAATATCTCTCTCTGGTTTGGAGCAATATCTCGGGGAATATTAAAGCGGCAGCTGCGTGGGAGGAGAGGTGATCGGGTCGAACGCCGAGAGCCTCCAATTTTTTGTTTTCAGGCAATTAAAATTCATCCTTCACTCGGGCTGGAAAATGGAGACGATTGTGTGTCAAATGTGAAGCAGCTTTTTATTTTAATGATGTGTGCAGGAATGTGTGTGAAGAGGAGGACGACGTGTGTGTGTGTACAAGTTTGGGATTTATTCAACCGGAAAATGAAGCTTTCTATCCGTGTTAAATTAAGATTATTAACTGTATGATTCAAATAAAGCCACATACGTCGATTTTAAGTTTGATAGAGTCTTTCAATCCCGCTGAAAATGTTAATTTAGATGAATAAAAAAGGGTCTTATCAAGGAGTATGACCTCAAAGTGAATTTACTTTTGAAACAATCAAGTGAACGGTCTGTTTTGGACGAAGTTGGTGCCTCTTAATGATGAAAGAAATTGGAGATTTAGTAAAATTATACTATTTTACTTTCATTACAATCACATGTTTACTTTGTGGCTTAAGAGGAAAAGGCAAGATGTCATCAAAAATAATCATAAAAAGTCGATCTATGAGTGTACAGGGCGGGACATCTCTAAGCGGCTGACCAATCACAACAAAGCCGGCCAGCTGACCAATCAGAGCAGAGCTTTTTGAACATTAAAGTAGAGGCACTACATACTGATGTACACCTGAACATCAGCAGGAGAGGACTCTTTAAAGTAGAGACACTACATACTGATATACACCTGAACATCAGCAGGAGAGGACTCTTTAAAGTAGAGACACTACATACTGATATACACCTGAACATCAGCAGGAGAGGACTCTTTAAAGTAGAGACTCTACATACTGAAAATGAGCAGAATAGGTTGGTGTATAACTTATGCTTCTTAGCTCGAAGATGATTAAAACTCCAGGTGGAAAATGTCCCTCATCACATCTGCTTTCTGTCCTTTTGCTTTTGAGTTCTCTCCACCCGGTGAAGCCATCTGCAGACGGAGTGAAGAGTGTAAATCCTCCGGGGAGGAGTGTGTCCTGTCGTCTTTAACAGACTGAAGGAGACACTAAGCAGTCTCCGAGCGACGCTCCTCAGACAAGTCTGAGAAATAACACGAAGCAGACAACTCTGTAAAGGTGGAGGCGGAGTCTCGGCAGACCTGCTGCTGCACCCCCTGCTCCACCAGTGGGTACATAACCCTGGATATGAACATATTGTTTGCCGTGTTATGAAACGAAAACACCGCTCGGATTATTTTCAGATAACAATATGAAGAAGAGAGAGCGGAGCGCGGAGAGCAGGAAATATGTAAAAGAAATGAAACGGTTATCAGATACACGAGTATTATTATTACTATTGAGTCGATGCTAAATGCGGGAACGTCCCTTTCTTCACACGTGTTATTCACTGGGATGAAATGAAGGATACAGCGAAGTGTGGACTCTCTTTGAACTGAACTCGTCTCAGTATAAAGTAGAAATTCGAAGTAATGCTGTCTACGTTTCCTGCACTGCATTCACGACGCACATACAGATTCGCACACCGGTGTAAATCCGCAGATAGCAACAGTGAAAATCAGCTTCAAGCTAAATACTCTCGGGTATCAAAAACGGAAACGTTTCATATGCTTCAGTTAATTAAACGTCGTGAGAGATGGCAACCAGACTTCAGAGGTGGAGGTGAGACAGGAAGCTCAAGCTGTTCCTTTACTTCCTTTCACACCAAACAGCCTGCAGTGATTTACCCCCCCGCTCCTTAAATGGAAACACTCGAAAGCAGGGGCGGACTGGCCATCTGTAGAATCTGGAGGACGGCCCTTTAAAAAAGAAATAGTTTAACGTCATCATTTAAGTTGCGCTGACGTCACTCGCAGGTGAAACGTATCAATGTTGCAAATTGACAGACCTTTTTGGCAGCAGTTTAGAACAAGCGCAAGATGATGAAGAGAATTATGAGGGCACGAGTTCAGACATACAGCCAGCCTCCTGCGTTCATGATGAGGGGCAGAGTTGAGCCGGTGGAAGAACCAGCTCAACAGGCACGTATACAAGTGCAGCAGGACGAGAGCAAGAGGTGGGTGAGAGTTATCCCTTGAACTCAGTGCGTTTTCTCCTGGAGGCCAAGGGAAGCCCGGCTTCCCCTGTTTTTATGAATTGTAGTTATAATTTTAATAAATAACTAAAAACACTTCGTTTAGTTTCGGTAATTATTCTGCCGGCCCGTCTCTCCCCCATTCTCATTGAGTATTTTACAAAGAGTGAAACAGCGCCCCCCTAGATGTTATGGTGAAACAGTCGATTGCACTCTCTGTTGCGAGAGGAGGCCAGCCGAAATTGGCTTCCCTTGGTGAAAATAAATGGAGGGATTGACCAATCAGATGAGGCCCACGTCATGCTCACAATCCAATCAAATCGCATCGACTTCAGTTCGTACTGTAACTGTCATCACCGCCCTTAAGAAGTAGCAAGCAACTGAAGCAAGTGCTATTATGGAGGGTGGAGATTTGGAGTATTTCATCAAAAATAAATTTACTAAACTTCCGCTACAGCAGCAACTAAAAATGAAATCTGAGGACAGGCCGATGCCCAAACTGGAGCTGTGTACAGCGAGGAACAAAGGAGCGAATCGGATGTAAAACTTTAAATAATACACAGCGGATTTCTAACATTTGACATTTCATGTGTCCGCCCCTGCTCGAAAGCGATTTTCAAACATGTATGCGACCATTTCCTCTCTGCACAGACAGCAACACCACGAAAAAACACTCATCCTTCCTAAACACCACAAAGCACCTGGAAAACTGCACAACTTAGATTTCAAACACAAATATGATATTTTTCACACTTTTCTCTCCTCACAATCTCACCCAGGGCCTCACATATGGGGCCTCGCTCGGCTTAGTACGGTATGGCTAGGCCTTATTAGGCCCGGCTCACTTTATGCTGCGTTTCCATTACAGTTTAGTAGCTGCGGTAGTAACTATAGTAACGCAGTGTAGGCGGAGCCGTGACGTCATCTTCAATGCGAACCACAAAACCAACATCAGCCGTTAGCTGTTAGCACTCAGAGCTCACAGCTCCTCGTATCTGTTCAGAAACTAGACAAAAGTGAAACAAGTACAAACCACAGACTGCCTGTGTCATGGAGAATACAGTCGCTGCTTTATTTATGTCTGTAGGCCGTTGCTGTGAGTGTGGACGGTCGGAGCATATATAATGTTAGCTTAGCCGATCTCCATTTAGAAAACACGCATTTTAAAGGGTTGTTCGCCTGCCGTCTGTCTGCAGACTTGTCAAAGCATTAATTCATGGTTCTTACTAACCGGTATCAGTGTGTTGTTACTTCGGCAACATTTAGAAACGTGTATTACAATTAAATCACGGTCAAATATGTTCATCTTGTTGTAGTTGTAGCCCCCTTGCCAGCGATTCTCTCACTAGTTTAGCATGCTCAGCCCGACTCAGCCCGGTTGGCCCGGAAAGAATCTCGATTTTGGAGAGCCAGAAAACTGTGAAAAAGTACCCGCTAGCCAGAAGTGAACTACGCCGAGTGGAAACCCAACCACAAACGGGACGGGCACGCTTAAACCGCGCTGTAGTGGAAATGCGCCATTAGTTAGAAAAAGTGTTGGGGACACTTTTTCCAGATTTGTAAAACCACTACTGCATCAAGGGTCCAAGGGAAACAATACACACACACATACAGTATGCTTTCAATACTTTTACTAGAACAGTAACAATGCTACGCTGCTGCAAAGCTATTCTCTATTCAACTATTACTAATCTTAAACGCACAAAGTGAGAACAGTGCTCCAGATGGTCCAGATGTTCTCGTGTGCAAATAAACCTTCTCAACAACTATTTCTGTTTTCAGAACGTTTTTTAGACAAACGACCCTGATGCAAAGCGGTGGAGAAATGTCCCAATCGAACCCAGCGGGAAAAGGAGGTGGGGAGACTTTTTATCATATTTAAAAATCCACTATTCTGCTTTAAGGGCCCACCTTTTCTGACAACTGGAGAAGTAACGATGCTACGCTGCTATTCTCTATTCAACTATTACTAATATGAAACGTGTCAGGAATGCACTCTCTTGTGCAAACACACATTTCTGTCTACCTTTTCTATTCTCAGAACATTTTAAAAACAAGTTATCCTAATGCAAAGTGGTGGGGACGAAGAATACTACATGTCATTCCCCCTTTCACACCCAGTCAGTGTACCTTCGCCTAGGAACTAACATTCACACCCCGTTGGCCATCGGGAGCGACTCAGGGTTGAGTATCTCGCCCAAGGACACATCGACATGTTGACTCCTATGACCTAACCCCACACAGCAGCCTCACACGCCCCTTCGCTCCCTCCTACCTTCTTGAGCTGCCCGCTGCGCGTCCCCCACGAACACCACCGTGTGTTCTCCGTAGATGTAGGCGGCGACGGCGCCCATGCCCTCCGTGCGGTCCTCGTACAGCGGGTTGCCCTCGATGACCCGCAGACCCCCGAGAGGCTGGTTCAGCACCAGGCCGCAGAAATCATCCCCGATCTGCTTCGGCTGCGGGACAGAGAGGGCGGAGAAGTTGTTACCACGTCTTTATTGTTGAAGGACATATTATTGACTCCTTTGAAATGCTGCGGGATGATATCAGTCTTCTTAAGATGAAGAAGAAGAAGACATATTGGGGAGGAAGTCATCGGGAATCTGGTGCATGTTAGCTTTATAACGCAAGCAGAAAGAAGAAAAGGGAAATAAGGAAACGTTGTGTCCTGTACTGATTGGCTGAGATACCTGTCAATCAATTAAAACACACCTGTAGCTCTAAATCTCTGTGTGTGTGTGTGTGTGTGTGTGTGTGTGTGTGTGTGTGTGGCATATCGATCTATTATTTCATTATGCTGATGAGACGGTCGAATCGGAGATTATTTATACGTTTGGTCCTTCTGAGAGTGTCGGGGTTGAGAGAGGAGTGTATAGAAACAGGGAGGAACAGGGTTATTATTACAGGGTCCCACACACACACACACACACACACACACACACCACACACACACACACGTTATACACACACAGAGAGGTTGGCTAACACCCTGTCATTATCGGGTTAAGGCCGTGATGCATCGCAGCATGGTGGAAACTCTGAGTGTGTGTGTGTGTGTGTGTGTGTGTGCGTGCGTGCGTGCGTGTGTGTGTCAGCGGATACTTTCAGAATCACTATTTATAGTTATATATTTATATTTTTCCTTTTCTGTCAAACACCCTGTCCTTGAAACGTTACCTGTCTGTAAAATGAATCTGTAGTAAACTCTGCTTTTGTCCTCAAACTGTCTCAGAGCAGAGGAGACGAGAGACAGAGGAGACAGAGGAGACAGAGGATAAACTGACGTGAACCAGACGAATGCACATACGAATGACTACTACTAAGTAGGTCGCATGCAAGTTTTTGAATGGACTATTTATTGATCGGTTGTTTTTATTTCGGTGTAACCCTAATGAGCAGTGGGACCCTGTGTCAACAATTCATATGTACTGCTCAGAACGTGGCTGGTGTCAGAGAACATTTGAATATGTTATCATGGTAGGCTGAAACCAGAAGGGTCGACCTGAAACAGGTCTTCAGGGACGGGTCAGCTTCCTGTCCCCAGAGTCAGAACTGAACACGGAGAAGCAGCGTTCAGTTACTACGCTCCAAACATCTGGAACTCCCAGAAACCTGTGTTGAAAAGTGCTGAAACTGAAATCGATGTATCGAGACCTTCAGATTTGGCCTTTTGTCCAGAAGACACTGCACCTGAGGTAAAACACGTTCCTCGAGACAAGCAGCCTCCATCTCCTATTAAATATATATTGTATTGTTCCAAAGAAAGGTCCATAAGCACAGCAACACCAAGAGATTATCAATGCGATTAGGGCTGAAATCCTGCATGCCTTCTTCTTCTGCAATTTAAGAAATACTGAAGCATTAAAGTACTTATTATCTGTACTCTTAATCGCTGAATGAACAGTAAAAAAAGCTCAGGTGAGCTCACAAAGGAAACATGGAGGCGAGAACAGCCGACTGCAGCAAGACACACGGGATCGTCAAGTGAAGAAGAACGTGTGTGTGTGTGTGTGTGTGTGTGTGTGTGTGTACATGGCAGACAGATCATCATTAAGTGTGAAAGAAAGTCCTGAAGGTACAACACACACACACAGACACACAGACACACACACACACAGACACACACGTACAGGACAGATTGTTACATGTTGTGCAGACAGGCGGCCTGCTGGTGACGCTTAATGAAAAACAAGACTGAGACACACACACACAAATAAAACACACACGAACAAGGACCTTGTCATATTACATTCATGCATGAGCACACACTCACACACTCCCTGCTGTTTATGATAAAAGAAGGAGGTCAGAGCATGGACACTGGCCCCACCTCCTCTGTCTTTGCCCTCAAATGACACACACACACACACACACACACACACACACACACACAAGCTCATTAGCTCATATTTCATCACTTTCCTCATCTCACGGCTGATTGGTTGTCATTCGTTAGTTAGATATTGAGTGGGTTAGTTGCTTCATTGGTTAGTTAGTTGCCGGGGGCGACCACCTATCTCCCTCCCCCATTTCCATATTCCCAAATCCAGACTCCCCCCGCCTCTCCATCCCGAACTCGTATCCTGGCTGGTTTCCCTGTACTGAGTTACCATGGTTACCCTGCAGGCCATTACCACCATGAATAAGAACACCATGAATAAGAACATCATCTACGTTCAAACTGCGAGTCTTGCGAGAGTTTGGGCAACATTTAGCAAATAAAGGGTTAGCATCAAGACACAACTTCCAAACTCTTATCAGTCTGAGTTTTTTCTTGATAGGTGTTTTAAGGTTTACTGAACTCACCGTGTGGATGCAGGGCAGCTCCTTATTGAGCAACCAGGGTAACGAGAGTCGTCCCTCGCCACGGTAACAGGAGCGGATCCTCTCCCTCATGGCGAGGTTGATGTCGTGGAGCGTGAACAGACACAGGACCGTCTCTCTGGGGGGGTTCGAGCGGTTCTTCTGACCCTGAAACCACACAAAGAGGAGTCTGAAAAGTGCTGGTTTGGATCCCTGAAACAAGGCACTGCCACTAATGTCAGAGTAAAAGAAACGATAGTGAATGACAAAAAAACAAGTAAAGTAAAACATCAACAAGTAAAAACAAACCAATAATTAGAGGAAGAACAAAAGCAGAAGAAGGACTGATTGAGGAAAAAGGAAAGCAAGAAAGGAAAGAAAGGAACATTCAAGAAGTAACGTCAACAAGAAATTGGAAAGCTTCAATCAGAATAAATGTTTGTAGGGTAAACAGTCGTTTCTTTTGATCTTTTGATTGGTCCAACGTCTGCAGTCTAGACGTTAGACGAATAGGAAGAAAAACCAGGAGTGGAAAAAACAGAATATCGTTATCGAAAAGTTAAGACAAGATGGGGGATGTGGAAAGAAGAAAAAAGTAAAAAAGGCATATTTTTGAATTGTGAATTAAATGAAAGGTAGAAATGGAAGAAGAAGAAATAAAGAAACCCTAAAAAGACGAAATATAGACAGACCAGAAACAAGACAAAAAACAGCGAAATAAATAAATAGAAATCAACAAAAAGACAAAATAAGAAAGCTAAGGGAAGACATTTAAACTGACAACACAGGAATAGATCAATACACAGGAAATAACAGACATTGAAATGACAAGGGAACAAAAAAGAAAGGAATAAACAAACGAGTACAGAGTCCAGACAAAGACGTCCAATCGGAACAGAGGAAGCTGAAGGCAAGTTTATTTATACAGCACCTTTCAACACGAGGCAATTCAAAGTGCTTTACAATAATGGAAGACATGAAGGTAGCTCACCTGTGAAAAGACGACGAAGAGCACATCGTCGTCCTCCGTCAGACCGAGCGCCTGCGCCAGCCTCCGCCCGGGCTTCTGTTTGTACGCGGCCTGAACCAGCCGGTACTCCACGCCGTCTTTCGTGCAGCCCAGAGGAAACTCCACGTAGGAGTAGAACTCGGTGTCGTTGGAGCACATCCTCACGATCTTAGAGGTGAAGAACTTCTCCCCGCCGGCGTCCATCTGCGTGAGCTGCGTGTCCAGCTGCAGCGTCAGGAAGTAGACGTAGGTGCGACTGGAGAATCCGTAAACGTAGTAGATGTCGAAGGCCGGGTATAAGGACAGCGTATCGGACGGGATCTTGATCTGAGAGGAGACAAACTCGTCCTGGTAGACCAGAGAGAACATGTTGACGCTCTCCTCGTCCGCCACCAGCTTCCTGCTGGACAGCGTGGGGAAATACTCCGACTTTCCATCGATGGCGGCGCCGATGAAGAGGCGGCTGCCGCCCTTCATCGGCTTCTTTCTCTTCGGATCTGCAGTCCAATCGTCCTCCCCAACAACCACACCTGGAGAAAGAGGAGATGGTTCACAGTCGCCGAATGTTTTATAGATGAATCTATTTACTACGGAGTCTTTTTGGCAGATACAGACAGAGAATTTCAATTTCAAGGACAGGGTGTTCAGTAAATAATAAAAAACAGAGACAGATACCGACTATAAATAGCGATTTTGAAAGTATCTGCTGATCTGTGATTCAGAGTTTCCAGCCACCATCTGAATTAACCAACGAAGCCAGTTCAGAGCCTCTCTACTCCTTTTCCACTGAGCCAGCGCCAGTGCCAGTTTGAAGCTGCTGCCCAATTGAAAACCAGTATTTGGTGTTTCCACTGTATCAGCACCGGCCTTGAAATTAAGTCCAACTCTGGCCCCAAATGTACTCAACCAGCAGCCACTAGAACCGAGAGCCACATGTCAGAGATTAACTGGAGCGCCAACAGCTCAGGGCGAGAGCACAAAGTAGTAACAGAAGCAGAAGCACCGAGATCGAAAAGTGGCAAGAACACAATCATATATTTTAAAGCCGTAAAGTCGCAGAACATTCACCACATTATTTATTATATGGCGCGACAGCAACGTGCCGTGGGTTCCCTCGGACTCTGGTTGCCGGAAAAGTAAACTGGTTCTTAAGTTGTCCCAAAGTTGAACTACAGACCAAACTAGCCGAAGCACATAACAAGAACGAAACTCATTACAAGTGGATAGTAATATTAGTAGGAACCCAGGAACATGTGCTAACCCTAACCCTAACAGATACATTATGTCATTCCTCAAAACCACACCTTCGTGAATGTGCTTTTAAAGTATGCAACGTCATACTGATGTGAGCTACAGAGTCGATTTAAGAAAAATTAATATTTAAAAAGGCTGAATTTTAGGGTGAAAGTAGGATTCTGGACTGCTTGACTTGACGCCCTGTTACTGAACACTGCTCGTTTATCATTTGATCCGTTTGTTTTACGGCCGGTGCTTCGATGCGAAAAGCTTTAATACTGCCGTCTTGTTTAGGACGCCCTTGTAAAATAGGTTATGGATCTCAACGGTATAGACTCCAGCGTGTCCAGAACGCAGCCGCCAGACTCCTCCCCCACACCAAAGCATCGCATCACCCCGGGCCTCAAAGAACTCCACTGGCTCACACCGCATCCACTACAAACTCCTGGTCCTCACTTTCAAAGCCCTCCACCATCTCCCCCCCCCTACCTCACTGACCTCCTCATCCTCTACCAACCACCCCGGTCCCTCAGATCCACCTCAGCCGGTTTGCTTTCCATCCCCAGGGCCAAACTCCAGAGCTTCGGGGACAGAGCCTTCTCCGTGGCAGCCCCGAAGCTCCGGAGCTCCCTCCCCCTAAGACCTCCGTGAGTCTGAGTCCCTCACCCGGTTCCAGTCCCGCCTCGAAACCCACCTCTTCCACTCTGTATCCATAAGCCCCGCCCCCTCTCAATCAACTTCCTCCTGACTGCTTTTCTGTTTTTTGTTGGCTTTGTTTTTGTTTTGTTTGTCCACCCTCCCTCCCAAATGTAAAGCGTCTTTGGGTTCAAGAAAAGCGCTATAGAAATAAAATATATTATTATTAAACTAAAAAGGTCAAATTAATATTAAGAAGATACACAAGAAGAGCCTTGTAACAACGTCTAAAGAATATTTTAACAAGTTTTATAGGGCTGTCACTGGTCTTTCCATTTTAACAGCATGAGTGCTGCTAATGTCCCCTCAAGGCTGTCTCAGTATTCGTGTCGAACCATTTAAGAACTTACAATCATGAGATCAAGTCGTACAATAATGAGATATAACAATCTAATGTTGATATCACAGCGCGGCGGGTGACATGCGAACAGAGACATCAGAAACCCGCTGAACGTTTTAGAGAGCGGAGATATGAGGACTGTCATGTTCGTGTTGTTTGTCAATCATCTTCTGTTTTGTCCCGACAGTTTTCATTCGGGTTTTTGTTCAAAATAAAACAGCATCTGATTTACAATAAAAACCTGCACAACATGTTGACGCTTGACTGACGGCTGCAGGTTGAAATGTTTCTCTAGCTTGTGAAGAACAAAGCGAAAAGGAAACCCTAGGGATCTGTTTTCTATTTTTTATGGCAGAAAGATTGACAGAAATTTGACGTGATATGAGGACAAATCTAATTAATGTTTTTTAATTTAAATCTGCAGTGGGAACGACAGCACGGACTGTCAAATGCAGAATTGAGACTTAGAGGCCTAACTAAAGAACACACAGTCACTTTAAAATATATATATTCCAGTATTCGTGCTAAGCTAGGCTAAACAAATCCTGGACCAGTATGCATTGTCTGTTGAAACATCCATCTTTTCATCGGACTCTGGAGAAAAAAAACCCAGGATGAATTTTAGCTTGTTAGCTTGTTAGCTTGTTAGCTTGTTAGCTTGTTAGCTTGTTAGCTTGTTAGCTTGTTAGCTTGTTAGCTTGTTAGCTAGTTAATGGTTAGCCCAACCGAATATTTTCCGTCTATGACAGATTTTTTTTAACAATAGCGGAAAAATCTGAAAGCAGGCTCCGGTGTTTTTCCGTATTATGCATGCCCTCCAAAAAGGAAATGATACCGTTTCCAAACCTAACTTTGCCGAACAAATCATTGACATTTTACGATCCTGTTCGTCAAAAAGACGGGCAGCGAAAAAGTCTAACGCAACCTCTGAGCCCAAGTGACCTTCTCTGCAGTTACCGATAGCATGAGTTAGCATTTACTTGATTATTAAAAATTCAGATTCAGGATGGTTGCTTCCGTCTGTTTTTGAAGTCTGTCCCCTACAATCGTTCTCTTAGTTCTCTACCGGTCCATGTAACTGACCGCCCCCCCCCGATGCTCACCTGCCATCCCATCAGCCTCTCTGGCTCCGGACAGGTAATGCTCTTTGCGGTGATGAGGCTCTCCGAGTTTGAAGAGGTCCTCGAGTCGGAGGAACTGACAGACGCCCTGCCAGATGGAACCGCACGCCACCAGCCTGTTCCCGGTGTAATCCACCAGCAAGAGTTTATTCACGTTGTCTGAGGAGTCCAGTCTGGAGAGAGACACAGGTGGAGGTTAGACAGGTGAGAATGAAGACCCAGAAAACCTTGAAACGTTTCATGAAAATGTTGCTTTGGAAGTTGGCTTTTTGACATCCATTCTGTTTAAAGCTGGTGATTGTGCAAAGTCGCAGAAAAGGAGTAGGCCTGATTAATATTATTAGTCTTCTAGTGTAAATTAGATTCCAGTAGTGGCTAAGAAGGATTGTTCCAAATAACTCTGGAGTCCTACAGTAGGCTACGCAAGAATTTAAAAATGATTGATTAAATTAAGAATTGCCCATACTCACAACATGTTTTTATCCAACCAAATGTCTTAAAGTGCACCTATCGTGCTACTTTAGGCATATGTTATGGGTCTCAGACATGCCTGCTCAGAATTCTACCGGAGATAAAGTTAAATTCTGCTGTGATAAAACGCCACCCTGTTCTAAACCACATCAAGGATTATCTCTGAAACAGTCTGGAGCTCAAATGCCTTTTCTCTTGCGGGTTTATCACAAGGTGAGTTCCTTTTTATTTCCTGCTTTTTCAACACGCTCTCCAGTTCAGGTTAGCTCTGAGTGTTAGCGATGCTAATGTAAACAAAGACGAGATTACGTCCAAAACACGTCAGGCATTGTTTCTGATAGCAACTTTCTGTGGGTCCGCCATCGGAAATTACGTCATATCGGCAGCAAATCTGTTCCCCCGTTTTTAAAAGATTTGGGTACGGAGGAAAAGAGAGAGGGTTTTATTTTCTGACGCTGCGTGAGACACATATTTATGTATAAAAGACATCAAAAAGTGCATTTTGCTTGATAGGTCCCCTTTAAAACCATAAATGCGGTTTGTTTGCTTTCCCCCCAAAAGAGAGGTGTGCACTGTCAAGATGTACTCATCAAAGAAAGTTGATTTAATAAAACTAATTAAATCAGTAAAATCACGTTTTGTCCTGTAATAAAATACATTAGCTTCATTTAAAAAGCTTGATTAAAGCTGTGAATAAATGTAACTTGGTACAGATCGACTAGACCACATGTGTCAAACTCGAGGCCCGGGGGCCAAATCAGGCCCGTGGTGGATTTAATTTCGGCCCTGCAGGATAATTTCTAATTCCTATTCGATCTGGCCCGCCGGTATATTGCACCTTCCCTCCATCCTGAGGGTCTCCTCCGCTCAGAGCCGAGCCCAAACATTGATGACCTTGCACCCGAGATGAGACGCCAAGTATCTGAGCTAGCATCTCAGAGCAGCACCCTGAGTTCAATGGATGCTTCCTTCTGCACTTTCTCTCTCACGACAACAGGGTGTGTTTGGTTTCTCTTTGAGGGAAATAGTTTTGTTGAAGCTGTTGTTGGCCGGTGGAAAAATGTACACTCATAAGAAATGAAGCTGCAGATAGAGCCATAAGAAATGAATGCACCTGATAATTTAAGCTTTGTTAGTTCCAGGTTTAATATGTGCAATACGTTCATTTCTATACGTTTTGAAATAAACATTGAACCAGTCCGGCCCTCGATGTGTACCCATTTTTTTATTTTGGCGTTTGACACCCCTGCACTAGACAGACTACAAAAAGTAGACATAATAATATCTCCTAAAAAATGTTATTTTATAATATATATTTAAAAATATTAAAAATATAATAATTTTTATTCAGGGTTCAGTAAGTCAAACCTTTTTTAATGTAACTGTACATTATGGCATAAAAAATGACAAGTAGCCGATCAGACAGACAGGTGTACTGACCGGTGAGCGCAGGCCCTGACGCTTGGGGGGGGGTAACACTTGGCGTTGTCCTCCACCGGGCCGGTCATGTGACTCCTCATCTCCGTCAGATTGGACGACAGCTTCATCACGCGGTTGACGGCGCCCACGAACACCTCGCCCGTCCTCCGGTGGACCGTCAGGTGAGTGAGGGAGGTGTCGAACGGCCGGAACACCACCCGACCCGTCGCCAAGGGGGGAGGGGGGGGAAGAGCCGGGGCCGAGAGGAGGGGGGAGGAGAGGAGGGAGAGGAGGAGGGAGAGGAGGAGAGGTGAGGAAGAGGGGAACATGGTGGAGAGAGAGAGGAGAGGATGGAGGGATGGAGGAGGAGAGGAGGGGAGGAGGAAGAGGAGGAGATTTGCTGCAGGACTGAGGAAGAGGAGGCAGCTTTAACGGGGCATGGCTGTGGGAGAGAGAGAGAGAGAGAGAGAGAGAGAGAGAGAGAGAGAGAGTTATAATGTGATCAACTACAGGAACCTGTTAGGGACATTTCAGAATCAAACGAATGCATGTGAATACATATCGGTTCATATGCCTTTATTTTGAAATTCCCATCGCCTGTCTGTGTCGACATTTTGTTCCTTAGCATTAAAACATTGATGGAACATGAAGAAGGTGGCACTTTGGTAGCGAATAGCAAAGTCTATTTAAGGTTTGTATTAAATCATCGCTATAATACATATCGAGCTGAAAACCTAGTGTTAGACAGACTGGTTAGAATGAAGGTTCAGACTAACAGTATATAGATAAACCTTCTCAATCTGGCTTATTCTGCGTGTTATCATTTGGACATCCACCAACACATCCTGACTTTAACCGACCCGCGATATCCTGACTTCAATCTCACTCATTCTGACTTTTCAGATGCATGAGACCGAAGAAAACATTTCTCCAGAATGAAATGGAGCTTTTAGTCCTCATTATTCACACAAAAACTCTCCAACACACACACAGGATTCCTCTGACAGTGTAGAGATTAGCTGTGCGTGTGTGTGTGTGTGTGTGTGTGTGTGTGTGTCAGATAGAGGTATTGATCTGTTTCTGTCTGTATTCTCACTGATTCTCTCATAAAGCTTCAGCACTGAGCTGATGGAAACTTCACTCTCATCCTGGCAGCGATTTCTACTCCGTTTACGTGTGACTGACAGCTCTGATTACACACACACACACACACACACACACACACACACACACACACACACACACACACACACACACACACACACACACACACACACACACACACACACACACACACACACACACACACAGAGCAGTGAAATCAGTTTCATCCTAATCTAAACTCATGAACGAGACAAAATGGAGGCTTTTCTGCGTTAAAAGCTGAAGCGTTCTGCGCGTGGGCGTCCGGGTGGGAATTGAACCCTCGACTGCAGCAGCGCTTCAGATCGGGCTTCAGCTCGGGCACGCGAATCAATAAGAGAGCATATGAGAGTGGAAACAAAGAGCCTAGCTTTCTCCTCTGTCAGCTCGGGTTTCTTATATTCTCCGGTATTTTTATTTCTCTCAACGTTTTCGTTACTTTCGCTTTCAGGGTTATTCTGATCCCAGATTCCTACCATCAAGATACACCGATGCACTCATGGCCTGTGACCACACACACTCCCACATACTCTGCAAATACATAAACATGAAATGGATATAATGCTGTATTAACAGTAAGATATTTGTTACGGGCATGCTCCGTTTTGTGAGCCTTCATATTCCATATTTTTTTAAATACTACGACATACAATACATCGGTTTTGAGTTGAAGTATATTTCCCACCAGTTGTGAAAAACCCCACTGTAGCCCATCAGAGGGTGAAGTGGCTCTGAAGCCTCCTCGTAGACGGGATCAGAGCATTTCAATCCAACAGGAACACACACATCGATCCGCTCCCATCTACAGACCTGTTCTCCGCGTGTGTGTGTGTGTGTGTGTGTGTGTGTGTGTGTGTGTGTGTGTGTCGTTACCGCGGCTTCCAGTACCTTCTACAATTGATTTTAAATTTGTGATGCTTGTTTTTTCAAGAGCCTACACAACCTGTGACAAGCTTCACAGCCCTCAGGTTCGCCGCTCATTCCCAGAGACAACTACCTTTCGATGTTATCCTCTCACAGCAAACAATATCATCTTTACAACTGAAACGCTAAACAGTGGTTTACTCGTATACTGCTTTTACCGGTTGGTAGCTCGTGTGTCTTATTAGATTTCTTATTTAATTTAAGGTCAACTTTTGCTCTTAATTCCCACTTTGTAAGCGGTTTTAATTCACATGTCGTCTTAGTTCTAACTGGCTGCTGCTCTAACTGTATCTATATTGTTATTTCTGTATCGTTTCCTTGTCTTTCATTGATGTATCTTGCATTAATGTTGTTTTATTGTGCTCACTTGTTTTGACGTCTGTTTGTGCAGTGTTAATATTTCCCGCATTTCGCCTTTTTATTAAAAAATCAATTCAATATATTTGATGTCTTGAACTGAAAGATTGATTGATAATTTGGCAGAACGACGACTGCACAATATTGTTACACAAATTACATGTTCTGCAATATATATATGTGTATATTGTGTGTATATTTTGAAATGGAAAACTACAGACGTTTTTACTCTATTTTGACGATTCCTATTTTTGGCTTTACACACATATGGTTGAAAAAGCCATCATCCAATCCAAGTGACTTTTTGCTTTTGTTTTAAGACAAAATGTTATTTTTCTATGTTTTTCCTTTCGGGTTTTGTTCAATACCCAGCGGGGTCTTCTTTGGTTGTTTAGAACCGCAACATCTTTTGGTTGATTCTTAAAAATCTGCTCAGATTGGTTGTTTCGTCGTATTAAAGGTGGGGTAGGTAAATTTCAGAAACCGGCTCGAGATACACTTTTTGTTATATTCCATGGAGTGCTCTTAACATCCCGATAGCAATGAATATCTGAAGTGCTTTGTCAACAAATCCATAACACATTTTCATCTGTAGAAGCCGTGATACTGTAAAAAGTACAGTTTAGCCGGGCCGGCTAACCGGATTGGATGGCCTACCTGCCTGTCAGCCTTCCATCGGGGCACAAACTTACCTCGTGCCCTTATTGGTCATGTGCGCGTTCATGTGTGTTGGGGGAGGGGCTCTGAGAGGAAGTGGCAGATTTTCTCCGGTTGTGTATTTTCAAATTCTAGCGATCTCGACCCGGTTTCTCAAACTTACCTACCCCACCTTTAAGCAGCAAATACGTTTTTGAGATTGCTCGTCCTGCAAGGGGAGGATTTTGCACAACTCAATGTCGACGTTGCAGCCCTTCTAATAATCAACACTGAAATGAACATGTAGTTGAAGCTACAGGAAGGTGTGATCTCCTTCTGAGAGGAAACAGTTCAACCAGATTCCCGCAGCTCTGATATCTGAGCTCAAGCCTTTTTGGGGGGGGGGTTTAAATCAAAACGGACAGCTTTAATAAATCCTGACAAACAAACTTCTGTAATCTTCTGCCCTGTCGTGTTAATACAGAGTCCGTGTGTCATGTCACATCTGGCCACTGAGACGGGACTCCAGACACGTGGAGGTCTGAGCTTCATCAATACATCCGAGGAAGAAGAAGGAAAGAAGAAGAAGAGGCTCTTTTGGGAGACGTCTCTGCTTTGATTAAACATTAAACATAAAAACCCTAGACACAGCTGAGCTCAGATTAACTTTCACAAAGTCACGAATCTGACAGCCGCGATGAGGAGTGCGGCTCCGACCGACTGCCGCTAATGAGACGCGAGAAGAAGAGTGCAGCTCCGACCGACTGCCGCTAATGAGACGCGAGAAGAAGAGTGTCTGCTGAGAGACGGAGCGTTACAAGACGCCTTCTCAATGGCTTTCAAACCTGCAGCGACAGAGAGGTACAGTAAGACGAGCCCAACAATTAACCCCGTGACACACACACACACACACACAGACAGGTTAACACAAGAGGCAGTGAAAGATCAGCACATTAGTTAATTAGCCTGCTGAGCTGGGGGAGAGAGGAGAGGTCGACAGATGGACCTGTGTGTGTGTGTGTGTGTGTGTGTGTGTGTGTGTGTGTGTGTGTGTGTGTGTGTGTGTGTGTGTGTGTGTGTGTGTGTGTGTGTGTGTGTGTGTGTGTGTGTGTGTGTGTGTGTGGTGTGTGTGTGTGTGTGTGTGTGTGTGTGTGTGTGTGTGTGTGTGTGTGTGTGTGTGTGTGTGTGTGTGTGTGTGTGTGTGGTGTGTGTGTGTGTGTGTGTGTGGACAACAGACAGCTGGGCAGACAGAGGAGACAGATAGAGTTTCTCTAACTGGACTACGATTTCACTGGACCGTCCATCAACCTGCTGAATACAGTGTGTGGTGTGTGTGTGTGTGTGTGTGTGTGAGACATTAAATCCTTGGAAGGGTGGAAAGTTAAACTGAGTTTATGCTGCTTTCATGTTCCATCAGTGCGATCGTAAATATGAGCATTCCAACATTCTCAGTTATTCAGTTCAAGGACAGGGACACATATATTGTTCTAAAGCCCATGCGCTCATGAAATAAACACCTGGAAACACGTCTGACTTTTCTCGTTAAAACAGGACAAAGGAATGAGGAAGTGCACATGCTTATAAGCCTCTGAAAAGCCACTCAATGGTAAGTCAAAACGTGTGTATTTCCAAGTGAAAAGCAGGTGATGTAATCAAAGATAACGATTCTTCCGGTGTCAGAAAATCAGGATTAAAACTGTTTCAATTCATCATGAAATCGATATTTTTGACCGAACTCTATTGGAGTTTTGTCGAAAAATACTGATGGGATTTTGAAACATGAAACATTCTGGGGAGTGTTTTCATCAGTCAGTGAGAAAGAAAGGAAGTCTCTTAATGTACTTCTACTTGTCTGTGTGTTTCAGTTGATTGGAATAACGTATCGATAGGTATGGCAAGTCAAAACATGTACATTAAAAGAGATAATTACGAGATAAAAATATTACATTTTCAGTCAAAATGTTCAACTTTTGCCAGCATATTTATTATTATTATTTAAGTCAGAAATCGTTTGCGTCCTTTCAGATTTTAAGGGTGGAATCTTTTAGACGGTAAATCAAAATTATCCGAGTATTTTTTACGTTTGTCGTCAAACTTTAGGAAGTATGTAAAAAGTATAATTATTTTTATCAGTTTTTTTAACTTCAAAGTGAAAAATCACGTGATAGTAAAATCAGGCTTTCTTATTTAAGTCAAAATTATAAGACAGACAAATAAATAGCGAGTCCGATATCCCTCTCTAAGTGAATATATAGAATAAGAAAGTCACTGTTTATGAAGTATTTGTTGTTTGTCAACAGCAGCAGTTTGAGTTAATGATCTCATCATTTCCACTTTCACGGATATTTCCATTAACGTCATTTATTTTGTCTCCATCTGGAAGAAATTAGCTTCCAAAAGTTTGATGAATCGAAATGTCTTATTTAGATTTGTTTGTTGCTCTGCAGTAAATCTCCCATAACGACCCCAGTAACAATAAAACATGTTCTGACAAACAAGAGTCCTTTAACGTCACTCGGGATCTCATCTCAAAACAGAAAGTCTTTAACTGTGGGAGGATATGTGTACTAAAGAGTCCTCTCCTGCTGGTGTTCAGGTGTATATCAGTATGCAGTGTCTCTACTTTAAAGAGTCCTCTCCTGCTGATGTTCAGGTGTATATCAGTATGCAGTGTCTCTACTTTAAAGAGTCCTCTCCTGTGATGTTCAGGTGTATATCAGTATGTAGTGTCTCTACTTTAAAGAGTCCTCTCCTGCTGATGTTCAGGTGTATATCAGTATGTAGTGTCTCTACTTTAAAGAGTCCTCTCCTGCTGTGTTCAGGTGTATATCAGTATGTAGTGTCTCTACTTCAAAGAGTCCTCTCCTGCTGATGTTCAGGTGTATATCAGTATGCAGTGTCTCTACTTTAAAGAGTCCTCTCCTGCTGATGTTCAGGTGTATATCAGTATGCAGTGTCTCTACTTTAAAGAGTCCTCTCCTGCTGATGTTCAGGTGTATATCAGTATGTAGTGTCTCTACTTTAAAGAGTCCTCTCCTGCTGATGTTCAGGTGTATATCAGTATGTATTGTCTCTACTTTAAAGAGTCCTCTCCTGCTGATGTTCAGGTGTATATCAGTATGTAGTGTCTCTACTTTAAAGAGTCCTCTCCTGCTGATGTTCAGGTGTATATCAGTATGTAGTGTCTCTACTTTAAAGAGTCCTCTCCTGCTGATGTTCAGGTGTATATCAGTATGTAGTGTCTCTACTTTAAAGAGTCCTCTCCTGCTGATGTTCAGGTGTATATCAGTATGCAGTGTCTCTACTTTAAAGAGTCCTCTCCTGCTGATGTTCAGGTGTATATCAGTATGTAGTGTCTCTACTTTAAAGAGTCCTCTCCTGCTGATGTTCAGGTGTATATCAGTATGTATTGTCTCTACTTTAAAGAGTCCTCTCCTGCTGATGTTCAGGTGTATATCAGTATGTAGTGTCTCTACTTTAAAGAGTCCTCTCCTGCTGATGTTCAGGTGTATATCAGTATGTAGTGTCTCTACTTTAAAGAGTCCTCTCCTGCTGATGTTCAGGTGTATATCAGTATGTAGTGTCTCTACTTTAAAGAGTCCTCTCCCTGCTGATGTTCAGGTGTATATCAGTATGTAGTGTCTCTACATGTCTCCATGCTTTAATGTTCAAAAAGCTCTTTATTGTTCTCATACTGCCTGTGCTGCAGCACCTCTTTTCACCCTCTGTCTGAAACCAGAGCCCAGTCTGCTCGGTTAACCTCTTAGAGATGTCCCGTCCCTTAGCCTATCACGTACAATGTGTTGGAGCGCTAGCCAATAGAATCGCGAGTAGTAGTACACAAAGCAGTTAAAGCCATTATGCCCCAGCAACCAGTTAACGTATGGTGGCAAATATTGTATATAAAAGGAAGAAGTAGGCACTGTTTTAATGGTTTATCATAAGTTTCTTATTCCACGTTATGCTTCAACAAAGGGACATTTCTAACTCCACTACATTACATTTTTTTTGACGGCTTTAGTTAAGTATGTTCCGGAAGTAAACAGAGGTGGGAGTGTGTGAGAGAGAAACTCCCTCTGGAGGGAACACAAGGATGTTAGCCTTTGCAGACCATGTACATGCACACAAACCTAAATAACTTCCCAATTAAATGACAATAAGTCAATATTTTAAATAAGAAAGTATTTTTTTTTAACTTTTAAGTCAAGATTATGTAAAGTAAAGCAAAGACGCACTACAAGTTCGCTAAATGCAGTCAGAGAGGGAAACTTCCCAAAAAAGCCGAATACGCCGATTTAATATATATTTTAAATACTGTATCTTTATATTGTTATGATTTTTGCAATCCCAACCCACCGTCCCCACCTCCATCTGCCTCTGTCTCCCCCCCTGTCTCCCCCTCTGTGACCCCCTCCTCACCCCCTCTCTGTGACTGAAGCTCTGTTTGAATCTCAGGCTCTAATAAACACACGACAAAGACGCATTGTGAGCAGCTTCCTGTGGAGAAAAGGCTGCAGGGTGAGTCGGGGGGGGGGAGATGAATGGGGGAGATAAGAGGGAGACAGAGAGGTTTTGGGGGGCGGGGGCTTGATGGACAGATTGAGACATTAATGCTGATGGAGGGAACAGATAGAGCTCCACTGATCTGCAGATGGAACAATTAGTCTGTTAATTGATCCATTGAAATGAGATGAAAGTGAAAAAGGAAATTCACAAGAAACAATATTTTGACTTAACAATTATCTAGGAATTATTATTCTATCTAAAGTCCAATTGTGACATAGCAACGCAAATAGGTTTACTTCCTACTTAAAAAAAAGGTGCCAGTCAATTTATTTGTTTTTCTTTCTTTTGGGATATAATAATGTAAAGAAATGACGATTATTTTCAAGTTTTTGGTCAAAATAATAGAAGAAAATGGACCGTTCAAATCAAAATCACAAGTACAAAAGGATTTTTAATTACTTTTTAAGTCAGGACTAGTATACAGAAAGTAATTGGAAGAGTCAAAACTAAATAGTTGTCAGAAAAACGGATTATTATATTACAAATACAATTCCTTTTTAAATTTGCTGCCAAAACTCAGTTTTAGCTCCTTACATTATGTTTTACTTCAGTATCTCACTGTGTAAATGTTCTTAATTACTTTCCATCACTTAAATGACTAATTTCAACCGTTGCTATGTTCGTTTGTTGATTAAAAATGTGTAAAAACTTCCACTAAAATCAAGTTTCTCCCAAAGCAAAGACAGTAGATGTAGCATGTTGTTGGTACTGCTGTGTCACTTCCTGTAATTACATAAACACTGAGAACCGTAACCCACTGTGTACTTAAATACGTCCACTTTAATTTTACTGCATCGGCCCCTGTAATTACAGACACTGTAAACTGCGTGCCTGCGCTGTTAGCAGCTAACATGCTAACACGCTAACAGGATGTCTTCACAGCGTGATGCCTTCACCGTCTTTCTGTAAATCTGAGCCTCTCTCTGGAGACAAAGGAAGGCGTCACGTCACCAAACTGAGAATTACAAACTAACACGGTTTATATCTAATAGAAGAGGAACTGAATACACGAGGGAAGCTGGAGACAGAACAGCGTTATGTTTCCGTTTGAAAACGATGTGAAAAAAAGTAATCAAATTTGTTTTAAGTATCTACAAACTTTTTTATGAAACCAATGGCATACATTCATCCGTTTTTCTTTGTCTATTATGTAAAAACTTGTATTTTTCAAAGTATTTAATACTAAACTTGATTATGTTGCATGGTTACAAAGAGTTATACTGTGTGGGGAAACGTGAAATCAGCACATGTCAAATTGAGCAATTTTGCAGCAATCCTTAATGGCTACCGGCCATTTCCGTTCTACCTAAAACACATTACAACTAGTCAAATAACACACACACTATTTTGATACTCGTTTAGGTTATTCTCAAATTAAGGTGAATATCTGGTTTTTAAAATAAATTGTTTTTGAATATCTTGTTTTTAAACTAGGTGAATATCTTGTTTTTATCACAAGATATTTAAAGACATTGACTTGGACTTGATATTAAAACACAATTTTAAAGACCTAAGCATGAACCTGGACAATAATCTGGACACAAATAATGTAATTATGCGGAAATACCTTTTTATATTGCAGTCCTGAATCCCAATAAATGTAATGTTTTAAACGATAAAGATGGCACCTTGGATTCTGGTGAACTATATTGGACATTTTTCACTATTTTCTGACACGTTATACACTAACGGACAATGACGATGAAAACAACTGTTAGTTGAAGCTTAACAGACATGTTTTAGTAGATTATTAGATATTGAAAATAATAATTGATTGTAGCCCAATGGTAGTTTTTATTGTGTAAAACTAAGTCTTGTTTGTACAGCATGGCAAAAACCAGAGAACACACTGCTGCATGTGTGTGTGTGTGTGTGTGTGTGTGTGTGTGGTGTGTGTGTGTGTGTGTGTGTGTGTGTGTGTGTGTGTGTGTGTGTGTGTGTGTGTGTGTGTGTGTGTGTGTGTGTGTGTGTGTGTGTGTTGTGTGTGTGTGTGTGTGTGTGTGTGTGTGTGTGTGTGTGTTGTGTGTTGTGTGTGTGTGTGTGTGTGTGTTTAAACAGTCCATTTATTAGGCCTGTCATTACCACAGGGTTTCGGACCACACACACATCATCAGACTGTTATTTCATTAGAGGGAAACACTGTCGATCAAATGAGTTCTTTTTTAATTAATGGATCAGTTGATGGAAACCAGAGACTCTGAACATCCAAACACATCTGACCCCGAGCGGTTACAGCGGCGGCCATGTTGGCTCTACAGTCGCAGTTAAACACACATCTGTTACGAGCTGATGATGCACGATATGTCTGGATTTTCTTCACAACATTTCAATCCACTGTCCTCTCCCGGCAACACGCAGCAGACCGTTAGAGACGAGCTGTGAGCATTGAGCCGCTAAAGAGATGTTTATATTCCCCTCAGGAGTTCAGACCCATTATCTTGACTACAGCTCACGAGACGGATGTCCATCTGAACGTCTTCTCGCTCAGAAAGGTAGACACTGATCAGCAACTTGGGACGTGGGAAATACAGATTGATTATCTTCGTCCATTGGTTGTAAGATTACATTTCTAAAAAAGGTGCATGCTGGTGGATACTATCCAAACTAAAAGTGGAAACCAGAATGCTTCAGACACCAACATGTTCCTGTTGCCTACAGATCTTACATTACCATGCAGATAGGCGTTTACGTTATATATAAAACAGACACTAATGGCGAGTTTCCACTTGGCCTGGTTTTGGCCCGGGGCTACTTTTTCACCTTTTTTCTGGCCCGACTAAATCGTGGTTCTAGGGCCAGGAACAACCGGGCTGAGTCGGGCTGAGTCTGCTAAACTAGAGAGAGAATCGCTGACGAGGGGGCTACAACTACAACAAGATGAACATATTTGACCGTGATTTAATTGTAACACACGTTTCAAAATGATGCCGAAGTAACAACACACTGATACCGGTTAGTAAAAACCATGAATTAATGCTTTGACAAGTCTGCAGACAGACGGCAGGCGAACAACCCTTTAAAATGCGTGTTTTCTAAATGGAGATCGGCTAAGCTAACGTTATATATGCTCCGACCGTCCACACTCACAGCAACGGCCTACAGACGTAAATAAACCAGCGACTGTGTTCTCCATGACACAGGCAGTCTGTGGTTTGTACTTGTTTCACTTCTGTCTAGTTTCTGAACAGATATGAGGAGCTGTGAGCTCTGAGTGCTAACAGCTGACGGCTGTGTTGTTTTTCTGGGGCTCTCATTGAAGATGACGTCACGGCTCCGCCTACACTGCGTTACTATAGTAACTACCCCATTTCCTAAACTGTAATGGAAGCGCAGCATTAAAGTGAGCCAGGCCTAACCAAACCGAGTGAGGCCTGCAGTGGAAACGCTCCATTCGTGATGGGTTGCAGGGTTGAATTCAAGCGAAAGCGTTCATACCGCGTACTGGCATTAAACCAAAGAATGCTCAAATATGATTGGTCAATGAATCAATGTGTACGCTTCAAACACCAACACTTTGTCTGAGTGCCTACAGATTCTGTATTCAAATCCAGATATCGGTTTATAGAGATTAATACTGACATTAATAGTTGTCAGGTGGTAGACGATGGGTTTCTACTGCTCCAATCCAACGACTAATACAAACCAGAATACTTCTGAACAAACATATTTTCCAGTTCAATTCTACTTTCATATGTGTTTAAAGAGATGAATACAAGACAAGTCATGATCAGATGGTGGCTCATGGGTTGCAGGATTTCAATCAAGCCAATGCCTTGGAGCTTTGTTTACATTTAAATTATTTACCTGCAATCAAATAAATTGTGCTCAAACGTGGTCAAAATAACTTTTTGGGAATGAGTACGTTAAGTACCTACATGTTGTCCCTTTGCCCACAGACTCTGCATTCACGGCAGATATCAGCTTAAAAGGATTCAAAACATTGATTGCATTTTCATCCAATGCTTTCCACCTTTTCCTTGCATCTGCATTCAACCGATCGATGCCCTCTCAAACAAAATGCTACTAGAATTTCAAACGGAAACCCGAACCTTTTGGATTTGCTTTACAAAGACACTTGATATTCTTTCATAGAGTTTCAAATCTGAAACTAAAACCGCTTTAAATTCCATTGTTGAGGTCTACTAGAATAGTTTTAAATAGATTTGGTTTCTCAGCATCTCTGTATAGCATGTGTATTCACTCTCTGTCCTACACGCCTTGTTGGAGCTCCTGCCCCCCCCCTCCATGTGAGCCCAGTGTGCTCTGATTGGTCAGCTCGCCCTACAGTGTAAGCGTGCCACATCTTCGCCGCGCTGCGAGGCTTCACTAGCCCCCCCCAGCGTCAGTCACATCCTCTCTCTCTCTCTCTCTCTCTCTCTCTCTCTCTCTCTCTCTCTCTCTCTCTCTCTCTCTCTCTCTCTGTCTCTCTCTCTCTCTGTCTGTCTCTCTGTCTCTCTGTCTCTCTCTCTCTCTGTCTCTCTCTCTGTCTCTCTCTCTCTCTCTCTCTCTCTCTCTCTGTCTGTCTCTCTCTCTCTCTCTCTCTCTCTCTCTCTCTCTCTCTCTGTCTCTCTCTCTCTCTGTCTCTCTCTCTCTCTGTCTGTGTGTGTGTGTTAATAATGTTTTCTGTGTGACATTAAGCTGCCATTACGCAACCACAGAGAACTTCTCCTATAAACTCCGGTTTTAGGTCATTTTGATGGAAAATTAAATGTTTCCGTACATTATTCTAAGCTCATCACACAGTTCCCAGACTTCAGTCCGTTATGTCGGGCCTATTTTTGGGTTCCCTCTGCAGGATTCAAAACGTCACGATGACTGACAGGAAGCTCATTCATCAGACACTCCTGCTGACCTCTGGCTATACATCACCGCTGCACTGACTGCTGGGACAGGACATCAAAACAAAGTTTATTCCCGTGACTGACAGTCAGGGCACGCTACATTTCACTGACGGCAACATTTATCACGGAGAACTCACTGTGTAAACGACTGATTGGATACATTACTGAGCTGGACTTCATCCATCAGAAACAGAAACATGATGCAAACCAATCAAGGGACACTCGTTTAAAGCTGAATTACCATTAAGATTATAAAGATTTATAGTGAAACGTTAACTGAAGAAAATGCATGGGAGCCCTGATGCTGATTGGCATGTCTTTGACCTTCGAGGCACTGTCTGAATGTAATGGAAAAATGTAATGGAAACAGGGTTTTTAAACACCCCCATCCACTCTGAGTTTGGCCATATTACATTACAATAAACTGCACCATAATAAAGTGGTGCAGTGATGAGGTATTTGTGTCAGCCAACCCGGAATCTAGCATCTTCCTGGTTCCATGGAATAAAAGCCAATGCGATTTTACAATTGGATCATTGTAGCAAACACATGTTTATCAATCTTACACGTTTTGTTTATCAGGATAATCTCCACATATCCACACCACCTTATGATTTCTGAAGTAAAAAGCTAACGATAAAGGAACTACAGCACGGTCACATGACTTCACGTCACCACCGCTAAGCTAAAGGCGGCTAATGTTGGGCTATAAAGGAACTACAGCACGGTCACATGACTTCACGTCACCACCGCTAAGCTAAAGGCGGCTAATGTTGGGCTATAAAGGAACTACAGCACGGTCACATGACTTCACGTCACCACCGCTAAGCTAAAGGTGGCTAATGTCGGGCTATAAAGGAACTACAGCACGGTCACATGACTTCACGTCACCACCGCTAAGCTAAAGGCGGCTAATGTTGGGCTATAAAGGAACTACAGCACGGTCACATGACTTCACGGCACCACCGCTAAGCTAAAGGCAGCTAATGTTGGGCTATAAAGGAACTACAGCACGGTCACATGACTTCACGCACGGCACCATCGCTAAATTAAAGGCGGCTAATGTTGGGCTATAAAGGAACTACAGCACGGTCACATGACTTCACGTCACCACCGCTAAGCTAAAGGTGGCTAATGTTGGACTATAAAGGAACTACAGCACAGTTACATGTTACAGCACGGTCACATGAGTCACGTCACCACAGCTAAGCTAAAGGCGGCTAATGTTGGGCTATGAAGGAACTACAGCACGGTCACATGACTTCACGTCACCACCGCTAAGCTAAAGGCGGCTAACGTTGGACTATAAAGGAACTACAGCACGGTCACATGACTTCACGTCACCACCGCTAAGCTAAAGGCGGCTAACGTTGGGCTATAAAGGAACTACAGCACGGTCACATGACTTCACGTCACCACCGCTAAGCTAAAGGCGGCTAATGTTGGGCTATAAAGGAACTACAGCACGGTCACATGACTTCACGTCACCACCGCTAAGCTAAAGGCGGCTAATGTTGGGCAATAAAGGAACTACAGCACGGTCACATGACTTCACGTCACCACCGCTAAGCTAAATGCGGCTAATGTTACAGGTGAAAAAAGTACCCCTAAGGCATCACACTGAAACTGATCATTACTGCTTACGTGTGAGCATCAGATTAAGGATCCTTTATTCATCCTATAGGGCAAATCTGTTTCCTGCCAGCAAATGTATTTTTCTCTGCAGAAACATTCCTGTATTTCTCAGCGAGCCGCCGTGATTGGCTGTCCCCGGGATGAGCTCAGACTCTAATGAATTAAATTAAGGAGAAGATGGTTAATTGGTCATTAAGAGAGAGAGTAAAAACAGAGACGCTCTGTTCATCGTCAACGCAGAGAGGAGCCACGCAGGGAAGAGAGGAGGTAAAGGGACAGCCCGACGTTTAACAAAATAGTTCTTATGACCAACACTTCAATCTTGAGATATAAACAAAAGCATGAGGTCTGTTGTTTGTATTAATCCTAAATTGTATGTCACCCTACAAAATGAAATTCCTATACAATCGATCCGTTGGATGTTTCGCGGGAAAAAACAGACGACTTTTAAAGTCTTTCACTTTTAAAATAGCAGAACAAAGCTATGACTAAAATGAAAAAATCCACCAAAATACTTGGATAGGTTTAGAAAGATAACTGCTTTTAATAAAACGTTTACGTCACAGATATAAATGTTAAAGGTGACATAGTCCTAGGTTCATATCAGTATGTAGTGTCTCTACTTTAAAGAGTCCTCTCCTGCTGATGTTCAGGTGTATATCAGCATGTAGTGTCTCTACTTTAAAGAGTCCTCTCCTGCTGATGTTCAGGTGTATATCAGTATGTAGTGTCTCTACTTTAAAGAGTCCTCTCCTGCTGATGTTCAGGTGTATATCAGTATGTAGTGTCTCTACTTTAAAGAGTCCTCTCCTGCTGATGTTCAGGTGTATATCAGTATATAGAGTCTCTACTTTAAAGAGTCCTCTCCTGCTGATGTTCAGGTGTATATCAGTATGTAGCGTCTCTACTTTAAAGAGTCCTCTCCTGCTGATGTTCAGGTGTATATCAGTATGTAGCGTCTCTACTTTAAAGAGTCCTCTCCTGCTGATGTTCAGGTGTATATCAGTATGTAGTGTCTCTACTTTAAAGAGTCCTCTCCTGCTGATGTTCAGGTGTATATCAGTATGCAGTGTCTCTACTTTAAAGAGTCCTCTCCTGCTGATGTTCAGGTGTATATCAGTATGCAGTGTCTCTACTTTAAAGAGTCCTCTCCTGCTGATGTTCAGGTGTATACCAGTATTTTGCCCAGTCTGCTCTGATTGGTTAGCTGGTCGGCTCTGTTGCGATTGGCCAACCTCTTACAGATGTCCCGCCCCATTAGCCGTACAATGTGTTGGAGCGCTAGCGAGAGACACTCCCTCC
The DNA here is from genome assembly GCA_036324585.1 of Champsocephalus esox. Taxonomy (NCBI): domain Eukaryota; kingdom Metazoa; phylum Chordata; class Actinopteri; order Perciformes; family Channichthyidae; genus Champsocephalus; species Champsocephalus esox. The sequence continues at coordinate 40,802,865 of CM070476.1, read as the reverse complement.
TGAACACATGGATTTTACCCTTTGCAGACCGTTTACATGCACTAAAACACACAAAAAGGGATCAAACCATTAGTTATTTTCCGTGTTGAACTTTGAGAAAACATTTAGCAATTGGACCTTGAGTTGGGACTGTATTTTTAGATTTCCTTGGTCTTCTTAAATCCTAGTATCCTGTGTTTTAACGTGGGACTGTTTTTAACCGAATGCTCATAAAACAGCAGTGAAATAAAACGTTTTCTTTTCTGTTAATGAGTGAACCGGCAGCGGAGCTTCCCTCCAGCTCTGGAGCGACTTCACAGGTTTTAAACCGCAGCCGTTAACGTCTGAAGCTTCAGGTAAACGGTTTCCATCAGACTAACGAAGCCCAGTTTAAAACAGGAAAGCACTTGCAGCTGTAACTCCTCGGAGCAGCTGATGGATGGATCTGAGTGGAGCCAGTCGGGATATGAAATCCTGCAGAGCGTGAAGTCAGAGGAGCGTACCGGTGTTTCTGCAAGTGTCGTCTCGTTTATCACAAAGCGCGCAACAATATTGGAAATGTTTCAAAGCAAAGCAGGAGTTTTTCGCATTAACACTGAAGCAAGCGGAGCACAAAAACATGTTGTGGATGCGCTCGCTAAACTTTGAGGCATGTTGGTTTAAAACCCCGGGTCGAGAGACAGCAGGAAGTCTCCGTGTGAGAGGGGCTGGCAACCGAGAAATGCCATTTATGCATGAAAGAATATGGTTTTGTCTGTCCATTGAGTAATCATTGCAGCTCTGTTCCGTTGTAAGTTTACACGTTTACCAAGTGTCTTTGATATTTCCTCAAACTGGAGAGAAAGTTAAAGAAATGCCGAGGAAATCGGTACAGAAGTGTGTGTTGGGTTCGAAATCTGTAGCCTTTCAGTGTTTTTTTTTCAATTTCAAGATTAAAGTCCATGGAAATGTTTCTTTAAATGTCAAAAAGCCGAAAATATGCACGTTATATGATATAAAACAGAGAAGAGCAGGAAATATCCACATTAGAGAGGCTGAAAACCGCATTTACTGACATCAGTTTACTAGTAAATGTTTTTTATATAAAGTCAACTTTATCACCAATCTTCCAGTTTGTGTGTACAGACGGAGAGTTCGAAATACTGTTTCCCACAATCCCGAATACAAAAACAAATGTATATAAAATGTAAAAACATGTGTATATGTATACATATAAACACAGTCAGTTCCTCCAACTATATTAAGAAACTAAAACATTGAGAGGACATAATCACAGTGTGAGTTGGATCAGAAACCTGCAGCTTTTTCCAGATTTCAAAACGTCCTCATTTAACGACCTGTAGCTAAGCAACTAATGCAGTTTCCAAATAAACTGTGTTTTTAAGTGTCTCCTTCAAATGAAGAAGAATGCTTTTAGTCGAACCTCTGCTCGCTGCTAAGACTCGAGGGGAAACTCAATTTTCTTCATCTATCCATCCACCTATATATCTGTCCATCTATCTATCCATCCATCCATCCATCTACCTATCTATCCATCCATCCATCTATCTATCCATCCATCCATCCATCCATCCATCTACCTATCTATCCATCCATCCATCCATCTACCTATCTATCCATCCATCCATCCATCTATCTATCCATCCATCTATCTATCCATCCATCTATCTATCCATCCATCTATCCATCTATCGATCCATCATCATCATCATCATCATCATCATCATCATCATCATCATCATCATCATCATCATCATCATCATCTTTATTTAAAGACACTCTTGGTCCATTATTACAAAACATACAACACTCAAATCTATCCATCTATATATCTATCCATCCATCTATCTATCTACCTATCTATCCATCCATCCATCCATCTACCTATCTATCCATCCATCCATCCATCTATCTATCCATCCATCTATCTATCCATCCATCTATCTATCCATCCATCTATCCATCTATCGATCTATCATCATCATCATCATCATCATCATCATCATCATCATCATCATCATCATCATCATCATCATCATCATCATCATCATCATCATCATCTTTATTTAAAGACACTCTTGGTCCATTATTACAAAACATACAACACTCAAATCTATCCATCTATATATCTATCCATCCATCTATCTATCTATCTATCTATCTATCCATCTATCGATCTATCTATCCTCTTCCTAATCTTCTTCTTCCTCCTCAATTATTCTGTACATCTGTAAATGATATACTATCTTGTATCTTATACCAGCGATGTGCCGTCAGGGGAGTCAGAGCCTCACCTGTCATACTCAAATGTAACGGAAAAACAACTAAAGAAAAACTAAATAGTAATAATAATGTCTCCACCGATCTGTGTTGTAAATGTGATTTCTGTTTGACTCCAATCGCTTCTTATAGTCAAAATCAGCCAATTGGCCGAGCCCCGCTACGACTACGGGTAGCGATGAGAAGAGAGGCGGGGACGAGCTCTGCCTCTCGTAAGCCCACAGAAACTGTCTGGAGCGCGGGCCCTCAGCGCATGCCTGCACCATCTCACTGTACGTCACCAATGCAATGTTTGTAGATCCCTTTATTACATGTGTCCTCGCCGTCCATAGTCTCTAAATAAATTATTTCACGTATATATGATATCTAGGCTCGCTGGTCTCATCGTACAATGGCAATGAGAAAAGCACCAGGGGAGGCAGCCGTAACCTCTGCCGCACTGCAGGGGGCGCACGTGAGCCCCCCAGGTCCTTGTTGCTACTGTTATTCTACACAGAGACGGCAGACGCAAACAACAAGCTCGACTTTTGAAACGAGAGGAAGATAAGGAGGACTTTTACGAAACAGTAATGGAGATTGTTGTCCAGAAGGAGAGCATGGACTTCATCTTCAAGTCAAGGTACGACCCCCCATTGTAATGAACATGGGATCTTACTAAGAGAGAACAATCCAATATTTAGAGTGTAGCTATCCTTTTGTTGAACGGTCTGCTTAAAATGAATCGAAGCTTTTGAAAATAACCGAATATTTCGATTAAGGTCAAAATATAATATTTGTAAATCTGCGTCACCAGCCACGAACCTCACCGCACGTCACGGATACCGTATATTATAAGCCTATCTTCCTGCCACTGCCGTATCTTTGACCTTTTTAAAGAACATTTTAATCATCCAGAATTGAGTACATTGTTGATGTTGTTTATCCTGATTGATAAACTATTTATCACATGTTGTATATTGATCACCTCTGACCTCCACTCCAATCACAGCGTCAGATATGGAGCAGCTGAACTTCATCCTGCCGGAGACCTTTGATGAGAGCGTGCGCAGATTAAGGAACATGAATATAAACCTGATATTATCACAGCATTATTCTGCAGGGCGATGCTTTCCCCTCGTCTTAGCGAGCGGGAATCAGAGGGTACGAGAAAAGAAATGATCCTCTCGAGAGTGAAGTGATCCGCGTAAATGTCAGCTGATGCTCTCAAAGAGAAAATCAGGAGTTAGAGCGAGAGGCATAAATATTCCTGTATCTTATGATTCCATTTATTTTAGAATCTTTTGGGGCCATCATTTGAATTCAAATGGCTTTTGAGGTCCTAATTCAAGGATCTACTCGAGTCCATTGTGCCCTAACAAAGGCTTTTATTACTTCGGTGACATCATTGCGCTCCTATTGGCTGAAGCTCAACACCAGGGCTCGCGACTAACTTTTTTCCCCATCCTCCCGAAATACAATCGAAGCCGTCCCGAAATTAATGTGGACCGTCCCGAATTTAAAATGTTAGTTTTTCTACATTATCATGAGTTAGAATCATTCAAAGTGACCTTTAACATAAATAAAACATCATACGAAATCATTAGATGATAATTCATCAACCTTTTTATTTGAGGAAATCATTCAATCACAGAAACAAAGGCCAAATATATTTAAACAAACGAGAAAATTACTCTAATATTGAATCCAATCAAGTCCCATCCAATTATCAAAACAATCCAACACTGTGTCCTGAAGACAGAACCCAGAGTAACCAGGACGACAGCCTGTCAGTCAGGAGGCCTTTACGAACGGCCCCGCCCCCTCGCGCACAGACGGGACAGAGAGATCTCGTCTGGATTGGAAAGCTCGAACATACATCATAGACGCATGTTGTAGTCTTATTGCATTTAGAAACGGAGTTGGTGAAACTAAAACTGCGATATAATGTGTATGTAGCAATAATACATATGACATATATTTTTTAAATGTCTCCAGTACCGATAAAAAGTCCGATAACGTCGGAGCTTAACGTTACCTGCGGCCCGGGGCCCGTTTAACACCGGGGCTCGGTCCCCACCCCTACACGGGGAGAGGCGGCATATTGCTCAGGACTGAACACGATGGAGAGTTCTCTTCTCAGCCTTAAGTGGTGCACGATAATTATCGGGCCGATAAAACATAATTATCGTGTTTGTATATATGAAAAACTATTATATTATATATTAAACTGCTGTCCGTTCATTATCTTTGACGCATGTGGCGCTTTTTGAAAGTTGTATTTGCTGGGAGACGTCGATGTGTGACCGAGTAAAGGAGGTATATTCTTTTACAGAATAACTTTCCAATCCTTCAGAAATAATCTTTGATATCAGACATTAGAATAAAATGTCATGCTCAGCGTCTGCTCTTTTGGAGACGCTCTGGTTGTGCTCGGCTTCTCCGCACATGTTATGATTATTTAAGCTACATGTTTATAGGATAAGATCTCAGACCAGTTCAGGCGCACACTGGGAACGCACTTCATCTTGTAATGGTTTAGGAGACGCGGAGACGCTTGTGTTGAAACGTCCAAAAGTGACAACAAAGTGAACCGTCCCCCAGTCTGCGCTTAACACACCAAACGACTGCTTTCACATGTTTTCACTCAATTACTACAAATCACATGCACTTTGCATTCCTGCGGAGCACTTAAGTCAAACACCGTCTGAACATGTTTTCAGAGAAGGACGACTTTATGGAAAATTGCCATAAAAGTATCAAATGTACGTCGTCTCGTTAATGAGCAGAAATGTGAAGAAGAAAACGGCGGCATTGTCCTTTTAACGGCTAAACATGAACAGAAATGTTGCACGCCACCACGAACACACACACACACACACACACACACAGGCAGTCTATGTGTCCCTGCTGGTTCGTAAAGCATTTCTATGGCTCAACAGCTGCAGCGTGATGCCACACACACATAACTAGCATGCAATTATGCACACACAGGATGTGAACACACTGGTGCATACATGCATTTGACCCTGGACTCCAAGGATTAAAACACAAACACGCACACACACACACACACCATGTATACATCACTTCAGGGGACATTACATTGGCTTACATGCATTTCCTGGATCCTTACCCTAACCCATAAGGGAGGCGAGTCCCCACACGTGACTGTGTAAACAGATGTAGGTCCCCACAAGGATAGTAATGCTAGGACACACACCACACACACACAGGGATATTACAACTGAGATGCGTGTTGCTATATAAGAAGCATAAGTCAAATTGAAATAAAACCTTTAAAAGGATCTGATCCAAACGAGGATGTTTTTATTAAATCTATAGAAGACGGGACTTCTCTGCAGCTCTTCAATACTTCATTCAGATATTTACACACATGTTGCATTGACTGCGATGTGGATATTGCATGAGTCCATGTTGAGATTTAAATAGAAGTGTGAATTAGTTGTGCAGCCCAAATACTAAATATGATGTGAACAACAGTGGGTGTACTGGGATCCAAGCTCTGTGAGGAAGGGGCAGATTTCTTCCGGTTGTGTATTTTCACATTCTAGCGCACTCGAGCTGCTTTCTCCAAAATTACCTACCCCACCTTTAACTTTCCCATAATGCATTGCAGATCTTCAGCAGGAGTACATTTTGCATTACCTGCTAATGGTTCTGGCTTTTTAACCGAGAAAACATTTTGTACATAAAATCAACTCAAAAACGAAACGTGTCAAAATTAAAAGCCCTCGGACATATTTCGGTTATCTCACACACAGGTCTGCTCTCCTGCATCTCTCCGAGGGCAGACACCAGTTTTTGATTCCTCTCCTATTTCTGAGCCCAGTCCGTCGTATCAAATCCAAAACCATCCTCCCCGAGAGGAATGTGACGGGAAGCGGGTTTTAAAAAGTGAGGAGCAACAGGTTCAAGTTCCCAATCCATCACATGCAACACGTGTAAGAGCGGCCTCTTGGTTCCTCACACACACACACTTTGCTATGTTCACTGTATTCTTCGAGCTGCCGCGTGGAAGTACATTCTGAGTTACACGCATTACTCAGCGTGTTTGACATCTTCTGTTGTGTCTTTACAGCGTCGCTGCCCGTAGTGATAGCCCTCTAAATCTACTACCAACAAATACACATATGGAGATGGGTTACTATTTAAACAAATGTGCAAATCTATTTAGGAACCTATTCATGTGAACATATTTTAAGTGGGGGTGGACCTCAAATCCTCTAGGGGGGTCCGGGGGCATGCTCCCCCGGTAAGATTTTGTTTTAAATGTTGGACTTAAATGCATCAATCTGGTTCACTTTGAGGGGGAAATAAAGAGAGAGACTACACCCACATGAAACAGAACTGTATACATTTAAATAATCATAAAATCATAAGAACATGGCCATAACCAATAACATCCCATATCCAATTGAAAACACATTGAAACTTGTTCATTTATAGTTGTGAGTGTCTGTGCTCCTGAACCAGCCTCACCCGTCTCCCTCCTCTCCCTCTTCTCCTCTTTGAGGCAGAAGCAAAAGTTTTAGCTCTCAACAAGTTTAAAAGTGTATCTTACATTTTCTCACCTAGTTAACGTTTTTTTATTATTATTCATGCATATTTTACTCATCACCCCCCCCTTCAAATGGAAATATGTGTTTACATGAATGGTGACCAAACCGTGAGACCCACTGAGAACTAAGTTAACTATCTAAACACTCGCAGAGTCCTTTACCTCACCTGAGCTGGAGTTATCAGCCTCTCAGTCTGACAGCAGAGCACTCTCCTCCACCTTGTTGCTGAAACAGCTCCGTATATCGTTAGCGCAGCTAGCTAGCACCAGATGCTAACAACAACAATAGCAGACACGTAACCGGTGCACGCGCTTTCTCTCTCGCTCGCTCGATCGCGCCCACACCACACACACACCACACACACACACACACACACACACACACCCTCCAGAGCTTGAATGGCACACAGAGACCAATCGAGGGCATTAGTGTATGGTCTGTGTGACAGTGGCCATGTGGGCAGGCCACATCATGGAGACAGCCAGTCACCCTCTGTGAGGCAGAGTCAGTACATACATAAAAACATTCCTCCGGCCAGCAGGCCAGGCCATCGGGAAACCTCCCGGTCCCCCGATGGCCGGTCCGGGTCTGGTTCGGGTACATTTTTAAAGGCACTGCAGAAATCAACATTTGTGACACTTTATTACGTACTCATTATTTTAATTCCTTTTAACTGGACTTTTCTAAGATGTGTTTTCTTATTGAACATCTGGAAGAAACAACAGATGGAGACGTGTGTGCGTGTGTGTGTGTGTGTGTGGTGTGTGTGTGTGTGTGTGTGTGTGTGTGTGTGTGTGTGTGTGTGTGTGTGTGTGGAGACACAAAACACACTTGTGAACACAAGCACACTGAGTACACACAAGTATGTACGGTCACACACATGTATGTGTTTGACCCTGACCTCTGTAAGGATGAATCTCACACACACACACACACACTGTCCAGCTGTTGGAGGTCAGAAGGCATCAAGGGAGGAAGTGAAGGGTGTCAGCCGATTGTTTCCTGCCTGTTCCTCAGCTCATCCTGTGTGTGGTGTGTGTGTGTGTATCATAAATATGAGAGACTTTATTTTACAAAGAAAGACACGCACGCACGCACACACAACGAGATTCAGAGGTGAAACACTGCTGACTGAAAATATCATATCTGTCTTTCTGCTGACTCCACACTTCCTCAGCGCTGACTATCAATGACTCAGCGTGTGTGTGTGTGTGTGTGTTTATTCTTGAGCCTAATTGTATACTAACAAACATCGACGTCTGATTGTGTGTGTGTGGGAGTTACAGGAAGACAAAGTGCTTTGGATTCAATTACACACACAAATCTAGCTGATGTCTGGAACACACACACACACACACACACACACACACATACACACACACACGTAAGAAGCTGACCTGATTTTGGCTGAATGTAGAACACACACACACAAGGTCAAACACACACATTTGATCAATATCCCATAATAAACAGCAGTGATGGATTTCCAATAGCAGGAAAACTGGGACGTTCTTGAGGAAATCCCATTACCTCTACACACACACACACACACACACACACACCACACACACACACACACACTGCAGCTGACATTTACCCCCCCACACACTGTGTCATGTGTGGCATGTCGGCTGTGAGGGGTTGAAAGTTCAATTCCCTCCGGAGGTGAACTACAGACCAGACTGACACTGGTGACACACACACACACACACACACACAGATGCATGGAAAAAGTGATGTGTGTTGAATCGGGGAAGTGAAGCTCAGTGTGGAAACACGAGGCTCCAGTTTCAGCTGACGGTAACAAGTTATTTCAATAAAAAAATCCAGAATAAAATCAACTCAAAAATGAAACGCATCAAAACTAAAAGCCCTCGGACATATTTCGGTTATCTCACACACAGGTCAGCTCTCCTGCATCTCTCCGAGGGCAGACGCCCGTTTTTGATTCCTCTCCTATTTCTGAGCCCAGTCCGTCGTATCAAATCCAAAACCATCTTCCCCGAGAGGAATGTGACGGGAAGCGGGTTTCAAACATGAGGAGCAACAGGTTCAAGTTCCCAATCCATCACATGCAACACGTGTAAGAGCTGCCTCTTGGGTCCTCACACACACACACTTTGCTGTTCACTGTATTCTTCGAGCTGCGGCGTGGAAGTACATTCTGAGTTACACGCATTACTCAGCGTGTTTGACATCTTCTGTTGTGTCTTTTTACCGTGCTGATGTTCCACGGTGTAATGTGTGTGTGCAGAGGTGTGGGCTACGGACACAACATTGAGTGATAACTTAAGACTAACGTTAAATAAAAAGCCTTAACTCAACTTAAGACTTTCAAACCAATAACTTGTGTCTTTACTTGAGGATTTAAGTTAAATACTTCATACCTTAACCCGAGTCCAAAGATGAAACTAAAAGCCAGAAGACTGAAATGTCATGTCCCAGATCCCGACCTAAACCGTGTTGTAATTACAAGATCTTAGAATATTTTGACCTCTGTCTTTTCTTAAACGTGTATTTTATCACAGAGCCACCGACTGTCCAACGCCACATGCTACGATATATCAGAAGAGTTGCTGCTTTTCTTGGTCAAAAATATAATTTAAAAGCGAAATATATATTACTGTATTTGCAATTGTGTTCGATCAAATTATTTTATTGATCAATTTTGTGTTAATGTCCTGTCCTAAACCATGTTGCTATATTACATGTTTTCCTGTATGTGTGTTTTGTTAGATATAAATATGTTTCCATTTCAATTATATAATAATAATAATAAGTTTCCATTCAATCCAATGCAAACATTGCTCCGATGCTACATGCTATGCTACATGCTAAGCTACGACATGTCCCATTAGTGCACGGTTGCTTCAGGTATTCCGTTGACGCAGGAATATGCACGATGCGAGTGCAACATGAAACCGGAGTGACAGGGTTTCTACAGGAGGGCAGTAATGTGAGCCGTGTAGAGTCAGAGAGCGTGACCTCTGACCTCTGACCTCTTCACTTTGTTATTGATTTCCTGCTGTCTGTGCACAAGCCCACTCGGAACATGCTTACAAGGAGAAAGCTAACATGCTAATAATCAACCGATTGCAATGCCACCGTTCTCTTAAAACAATTGATACCAAGCCATTAATTACACTGTAATCTGAGTTTTGTAATATTATATTTTAACTGTACTCTGTATTATTTGTATTGACCTGTACTTAAATCGTGTTTTATAATCGTTTGTGTGATGGAGATTATGCACTGTTTGTTGATACCTGCCTAAAGACTGCAGATGGGAATTAGCTATTAGCGAAAATCTGGCATAATTCATCCCTTCCCTTTTCTGAGATGAAAGTATTTGTATGCGTGGTCCTTGCTGAAATAAGTACATCATCTAAACGTTAGCTCGTCAGCACACAGAAGACGGATGGGAATGTCGTTAAATCCGTCTGTCAAAACATCACCGGCACTTTGCTGCAGATGTTTCAAACAGAGTGAAGCGTCCGCGCCTCCAACAGTTTATACGATATATTTCTGCTCCGTCTGTTTGTTAGTGGACTCGCGGACTTCGTGTAAACGGAGCTACTGACAGCGGGACAAACACAGCACATTCTTCTACATACAGTTGTGCTTCTGAAAAATAAACACGGTCTCGCATGCATAAAATAAACGTCTGCCTCCAATCAAGCTGAAAAACAATTGAACTAAAATCACAATATTCTGGATTTCCAGCGTCCCCAAAGAAAGGCTTCCTGCTTTACACACATCGCTCTGAAAACTCCAATGTGTTGTCGTGTTTGGACTTTCAGTCGAGCAAAGGAACCACCTGAACCACTTTTTTCAACATTTAATAGACTATGAAGTAGGGCTGCTCAATTAATCGTATTTTAATCGCAATTACGATTATGGCTCGCAACGATTCCGAAAACAACGTAATCGAAATAAAACGATTTTTTTTTGTATTACTTATCAACTGTTACTTCTCCACTAAATGGATGTTTTCAAAGTAAGTGGATAATCGTTTTTAATAATCGTGATATCAGTTATTGACCCAAATAATCGAGATTATGATTGTTGCCAGAATCGAGCAGCCCTACTATGAAGTTATCGATTACTTAAAAAACAATGATGTGAAGAATAATCTATTTGTGGCGTTTCCGACTCGTTTATGCTCCGATGATAAATCTTATTAATTTAATCTTCAGCAGTTTCAATGTTTGTATATCTTACAGAGGCACAACACTCATTCCTGCCAATAAGCTTTCCAACACACAGATGTAATAGTTTCAATGTCGGCCAAAGGGTTTTGCAATTGGTCGCCATTGTTAGTATGTTCTATCAACACATCTTTAAGAGATGACGTGAGCAGCCCTACCAGCATGCGCCATGGCGACCACAACATTTTTATTTGGTCTTAAATTGTAGTTCAACCTTTATTTCCTGTAACTTCTGGACCATGACGGTGGTAATGTTTAACTGAGTGGAATATGTTGAATATGTTTTACCAAAATGTTGGCTATATGTTGAGGAGTGTTCAGGTTTGTTGATCTTGTTTATTGATATTTATTATTTATTTAAATGTAGATCTGAATGTATAATTGATTTTGTATTGGTTTTTCAGTTGATTACCCTGAACGTATAATTCAAGAGTTAAAAAGTTCAAATTATTTTATGTATTTGTTTTAAAGTACAATAAATGGATGTTTTCAAAGTAAGTGGATAATCGTTTTTAATAATCGCATTTACAATTATTGACCCAAATAATCGAGATTATGATTTTTGCCATAATCGAGCAGCCCTAGTATGTTGTCTATGGATATGTGTAAACTGTGGGTGTTTCTCAATGTCGAGGACGCTTGCTTGGTAGTACATGTCTTCCGAGCGTCTTGCTTCAGAAGCGAGGCAAGAATATTTCCTGGCATCGGAAAACAAAGCGTGGACGAGGCGAGCAAGTGTGCGTCATATGAGAGGCCCCGCCTTACATTTTCCGCCACAGGTTTGAGGAAATTGGTCCGTGTGCAAAGCATTGTGGGGATTTTTATGACCGCGGAGTCTACACATGTGCAGCCTCGGCATTTCTCCAAACGAAGTACGCCGGGCTCGGTAGAATTCCAAGTATGCTGGACATTGGAACAGTGCTTGACGTAGCATGCTTGAAATAGTGGCTCTGGAGCAGCCTTACTCGACATTGAGAAACACCCTGTGTATATGTACATAAGTCACGTGTTCATATTTCCTTGTCTTTCATTGTGTGCTATGTACGTATGCTTTTTTATCTTTTGCAAGGACAATAAAGTATATTGTATTTATAGCAACTTTCCTACACAGCATGCGGCACAACACACTGTGAATAATTAAAGATAATAACAAACAAACATGGTCGCCCCACATCAGCAAAAGTCTGACTTAATCAAACCCAGATGTAATGGATGGATGGATTGTTTGACAGAAGAGTATTTCCTCAATGCGTGTCTTGAAAGAGAAACTCAAACACATCAGGGTTTTAAAATGTAAGTATTTTAAATATTAGGATATATTTTAGTCATGAAAATATTTTTGTATTGTATTCACCATTTATTCAACCTGTTGTCCTTCTCATGGTGTGTCATCTCCCTGCTGTTATTTCCTTTTCCTATTCGTTGTAAATTGTGATTCTTCTATATTTAGTCTGAGGTTTTTTATGGCGCTGTTATTTTGCTCTGGACGCTCCAATGAAAGAGCTTTCTGATCTCAGACCCGTTTAAATACAGACACATATAATCCAAACAAGTACTGCTGATTTCCACTCAATTATTCTGCCGAGTGTCTTTTTGATATATTAATTAAATGTTTAGCGTTGCTCGTGAGAAAATAGTCAAAATAAAGCGATGTTGGAGTTTCCTTAAAGAGGCCCTTGTCTGCTTTTTGCAGTTTCCCTTTCCTGTAGTGTGGGTTATAGGGTTTTAGTGCATGTAAATGGTCTGCAGAGGCTAAAATCCCTGTGTTCCCCTACATTGCACGTGATAGGCTAAGGGGCGGGACATCTATAAGCAGGTTGACCAATCACAACAGAGCCGGCCAGCTAACCAATCAGAGCAGAGTGGGCACTGGTTTCAGACAGAGGGTGAAAAGAGGTGCTGCAGATTTTTGAACATTAAAGCATGGAGACATGTAGAGACACTACATACTGATATACACCTGGACATCAGCAGGAGAGGACTCTTTAAAGTAGAGACACTACATACTGATATACACCTGGACATCAGCAGGAGAGGACTCTTTAAAGTAGAGACACTACATACTGATATACACCTGGACATCAGCAGGAGAGGACTCTTTAAAGTAGAGACACTACATACTGATATACATCTGGACATCAGCAGGAGAGGACTCTTTAAAGTAGAGACACTACTTACTGATATACACCTGAACATCAGCAGGAGAGGACTCTTTAAAGTAGAGACACTACCAACTGATATACACCTGAACATCAGCAGGAGAGGACTCTTTAAAGTAGAGACACTACATACTGATATACACCTAAACATCAGCAGGAGAGAACTCTTTAAAGTAGAGACACTGCATACTGATATACACCTGAACATCAGCAGGAGAGGACTCTTTAAAGTAGAGACACTACATACTGATATACACCTGAACATCAGCTGGAGAGGACTCTTTAAAGTAGAGACGCTACATACTGATATACACCTGAACATCAGCAGGAGAGGACTCTTTAAAGTACAGACACTACATACTGATATACACCTGGACATCAGCAGGAGAGGACTCTTTAAAGTAGAGACACTACATACTGATACACACCTGAACATCAGCAGGAGAGGACTCTTTAAAGTAGAGACGCTACATACTGATATACACCTGAACATCAGCAGGAGAGGACTCTTTAAAGTAGAAACACTACATACTGATATACACCTGAACATCATCACGAGAGGACTCTTTAAAGTAGAAACACTACATACTGATATACACCTGAACATCAGCAGGAGAGGACTCTTTAAAGTAGAGACGCTACATACTGATATACACCTGAACATCAGCAGGAGAGGACTCTTTAAAGTAGAGACACTACATACTGATATACACCTGAACATCAGCTGGAGAGGACTCTTTAAAGTAGAGACGCTACATACTGATATACACCTGAACATCAGCAGGAGAGGACTCTTTAAAGTAGAGACACTACATACTGATATACACCTGAACATCAGCAGGAGAGGACTCTTTAAAGTAGAGACACTACATACTGATATACACCTGAACATCAACAGGAGAGGACTCTTTAAAGTAGAGACACTGCATACTGATATACACCTGGACATCAGCAGGAGAAGACTCTTTAAAGTAGAGAAACTACATACTGATATACACCTGAACATCAGCAGGAGAGGACTCTTTAAAGTAGAGACACTACATACTGATATACACCTGAACCTCAGCAGGAGAGGACTCTTTAAAGTAGAGACACTACATACTGATATGCACCTGAACATCAGCAGGAGAGGACTCTTTAAAGTAGAGACACTACATACTGATATACACCTGAACATCAGCAGGAGAGGACTCTTTAAAGTAGAGACACTACATACTGATATACACCTAAACATCAGCAGGAGAGAACTCTTTAAAGTAGAGACACTGCATACTGATATACACCTGGACATCAGCAGGAGAGGACTCTTTAAAGTAGAGACACTACTTACTGATATACACCTGAACATCAGCAGGAGAGGACTCTTTAAAGTAGAGACACTACCAACTGATATACACCTGAACATCAGCAGGAGAGGACTCTTTAAAGTAGAGACACTACATACTGATATACACCTGAACATCAGCAGGAGAGGACTCTTTAAAGTAGAGAAACTACATACTGATATACACCTGAACATCAGCAGGAGAGGACTCTTTAAAGTAGAGACACTACATACTGATATACACCTAAACATCAGCAGGAGAGAACTCTTTAAAGTAGAGACACTGCATACTGATATACACCTGAACATCAGCAGAGAGGACTCTTTAAAGTAGAGACACTACATACTGATATACACCTGAACATCAGCAGGAGAGGACTCTTTAAAGTAGAGACACTACATGCTGATATACACCTGAACATCAGCAGGAGAGGACTCTTTAAAGTAGAGACACTACATACTGATATACACCTGGACATCAGCAGGAGAGGACTCTTTAAAGTAGAGACACTACATACTGATATACACCTGAACATCAGCAGGAGAGGACTCTTTAAAGTAGAGACACTACATACTGATATACACCTGAACATCAGCAGGAGAGGACTCTTTAAAGTAGAGACACTACATGCTGATATACACCTGAACATCAGCAGGAGAGGACTCTTTAAAGTAGAGACACTACATACTGATATACACCTGAACATCAGCAGGAGAGGACTCTTTAAAGTAGAGACACTACATACTGATATACACCTGAACATCAGCAGGAGAGGACTCTTTAAAGTAGAGAAACTACATACTGATATACATGAGTATAATTGGTCCTCTTTAATCACAACAATGTACCTCTACTTTTCTTTCATATCAGCTGTTATCTTTGCTTCCATTCACCTCTCATGTACTGCACTTCAATACAATCGAGTAAAGATAAGATTAACGCACTTCTTTACTTCCCTACAATCGGAAGCGTGTCGTGTTATTCACGTTCACATTAAAAATAAATCTCCATCTCGTCTCCTTTATTATTCACCTGATCGATGGGATCATTGATCCGCTGAACGTCAGTTGGGTTCACACCTGCTGCCTTATTTACAACCTCCTCGTTCATTATCACACAGCATCGCATATTGATCACTCGGGACGAGCTTCCTGCTCCGTTTCCAGTCACGTTCAAGCACTTCCAAGGTGCATCGTCACTTCTACGTCACATCACATTGTTAGTGCAACAACAACAAAGTGATAAAAAAGATAAAAAGATATCTTGGAGATGTGTCACCAGTTTTTTTACACTGTACTATCTAACCTACATTTTAAGCATGTTTATCAAAATCAAAGCACTTTTCTACGGAGGCGGAAAATCCATGTGTGTGTGTGTGTGTGTGTGTGTGATGCTTATGGCACTTAAACATGACGTTTAATTGGATGTTTTTGTTCAATGAGCAATAGATACTGTGTGAGGCGACAAACTAAAAGGAAATCTTCCCAATGTGTCACCTGTTAGCACAGTATGTACGCTAAGCATCCTATATTACTTGACTTTCACGTGGTGTTAAAGGTCCCATGTCATGCTTTTCCGGTTATCACCCGTCCCCTTGTGTTGTGTAGCTTCTGCATGTGAACGGTCTGCAGAGTCAAGACCCTCAAAGTGCACCCTGTAGAGAGTAGAGCTCTAACACAGAGAAGACCCGTCTGCTGCCCCAGAACGCCTCGTTGGGGATTTATCTTTCCATTGTTTGCTTCCTGGTTCTGTGATGTGTGAACACCCAGATCAACAACAAATGGACCAATCCTTGGAGCCCCTCCCACACCAGGACCCCTTGGCTAACTAACAGGGAGTCCCATTGACTTGCATGGAGCTCCCTGAATGCTGGTAATAGACGAGTTGCGGAGAAATGCTCTCTACGATCCCGTTCTCACAGCGTTACAAACCTTCTTCTTTCTCAACATCAAGCCACACTCATTGTTTTTACTTCGGCTGTGAGTGTGTGTGTGCTCAGGATGAGTTTCGCTTGTTCTCGCTGTATCGCCGACCCGGTAGCCTGTCCGCTCCTCGCAGCAACGAGCCTCTCAACGTCCCGACCAATCAGAGCACACTGGGCTCACAGGGGGGGGGGCAGGAACTCCAACAAGAGGACAGAGAGTGAATACACAGACTATACAGAGATGCTGAGAAACCAATGAGAGTTTGGAAAATTGAACGATGTAAATCTATTCTAGTCGACCTCAACAATGGAACTATGATCAGTGGAAATGGCCATGACGTGGGACCTTTAAGCATTTGTCTACATGTGCTGGGAAGCCTTGAAAACACTCGAGGCTGATTTCCAGCACCTCACATATCTGTGGCAACTCACATCTTATATACAGTATAGGTACGCATGATGCTAAAAAGCACTTCTAAATAACATGCAACTAGGGCTGAACGATTAATCGATTTGAAATCGCAAAGCCTGCGATTTATTTCTTTTCTTTTACAATTTTTTTTTGTTGTTCTTCTGTGTCAGTCGTTCACACCAATCAGAAGTGCTGTGCTCCACATGAACCAGCCATTGTTAACCAATCAGAAGTGGCCCATGATAGAAGGTGATAGACAGATTGATCCAATCACCTGCCAAGTCTTTCTGAAAGTGCCTGCCCTTTCCAAATGGCTTCCAGTGGAGCTTCAGATGGTTTGGTGAACCGTCTGAGTCGGGTTAGTGACGCTCCATCACGTGTTTCTATCACAGGGTGAATCTGAAACTGAAGCTCGACTTTAAAGCAACGGAAGCTTCATGTAAGTTTAGTTCTTTCACTCGTAGCTTGGGCTGCGGGGCGCTAGAGACGCGAGCACGTTGATGCGACCTTCCTAGCCGGAGATATGGCCGCCTTTTACAATAAACTTCCGTTGGGTCGCTTAAACACAAATATCCAGAATCGCAATATCTGTCAGAAAAATCGCAATTAGATTCGTTCCTAAAATCGTGCAGCCCTACCACACAACTTGATGTTTTTGTGCCATGAACAACACAAACGATGTGTGGTGATGGCATTCTGCAGAAAGGTGACAGATTGAAGGGAAAACACAAAGTAAGTACTCTTAGCATCTTGTAAACACTTAACGTGAAGCCCTTTCCGAGCGCTTTATTTGCTAAACTAAGCCGTGTTTACCAGAAGCTTGAAATCCTAGTAAACATTTAACGTGGTCTTTCCATCTGTGGGAAACTACTTCTTAGTACACAGCACATGCATGATGCTCAGCAGCCCTGATGCATCACACTAAAGCAGATGTTTTCCCGAATAGGCAACACACATTATGTTTAATTAACGCAAAGGAAAATCTTCCGGTTTTAAGTACAAGAAGCTTCCTATAAAACGTACCTTTCAAGCCGTTTGAATAGACGACCCAAGCGCTTTCCAGCCCCTCACAGCTGCGGCGAATTACAATCTGTACACGGTATACCCATCGCACCGGTTCTTCGTCGCCTTAACTGAAAGGTTTGTGTGCTGAAATCAACACCAGTTATCGGCAGAGAGGTGACTCGGCATCCTAGAAGACCTACTTTCTGTGACGTTATTCTAAATCAAAGCGCTTTTCTTCAGTGGCTTGAAATCCATGTAAACATTTTGATCTGAAAGTGGAGTTCATTTTAAAAGGATTTCAGCTCCTATTTCAGATCCGCCTGAATTGATCGCGTACAGACGTGTAGTCGTGTTTCTCAAATATCTGCATTGATCCGTTATCATATCTCTGATTTCAACGCTTTCAAATCTACGTGTATTGCAGTAGTTTGGTACATTATAGTGTATCGTAATGTATTTATTGATGCTTTATTGTGAGTGTTCTGATTTCAAGATATGTATATTTACTGCAACATGAAATGTGGTGTTTTAAAGGATTTCCAGCTCCACTAAGATCCTGGGTTGATCGACTACACACTGAGATTTGTTTATCAGATCGCCGACGACACCCAGAGAAGTTCTTCAGACGTGAAGATAGATACTTCTTTCTACGGTTTATATCTGTCTCCCGTGCAAAGACTGATAACCTCACATCACATGTTCGACGCTGTGGACAATCCCCACAGGAGCAAGTTGGGCTGAAGTGTCTCAGGGACACAACGACATGCTGACTGCGAAGATTAGCACACTAACTAGCACACTAACTCACTGAGCCACAGCCTCCCTGTTAACCTGCTGCCGCTGTAAGAATTGCAAATGTAGGATCCGTTAAGTACGTCTTAGTAATCGTAGTGTGGTATAACATAAGGTATTCTAACCTGTATGCCATACATTCTCCATTTAAATGTCTTTCTCGTGACAGCCTTTGTATTTTTTAATGCATATTTTCTACTTCTGTGCGACGCCTGATAACCTGCTGCTGCTGTCGCAACAATGTCTCAACTAGGGTTCATTAAAGTGCGTCTCAGGCTTAGAAAGCTCAGTGTTTCCGTGCTGTGTCTACAGAACAATCCAATTCAAGTTTAACGTGAATAGACTGTACTTATATAGCGCTTTATCCAGTCCTTAAGACCCCTCGAAGCGCTTTACATGCTACACGTCGTTCCCCCATTCACACAGAGCAGTGTATCTTACTCCAGGAACACACACACACACCGTCGGCCATCGGGAGCAACTCAGGGTTAAGTATCTCGCCCATCGACACGTTGGCTGCACGGGCTGGGATCGAACCCACGACTTGCTGAGGGAAAGGCGACCGCACTCCCTCGCAGCCACGGTCGCACGTATTGGAATACTGTTGGGAGTGTTTTCTAACTTATCTCAATACGTATTATTTATATTGGGGAAGATACTCGTCTTCTTTGTCGATACGTTTACTGCCGAATGTAAAGTGGTGTTTCCAAGGGTTTCCAGCACCAACGTGAAGCTTGGAGCAATCGACTGGATATCGGGCATTTTGTTTATCCAGGCGGTTGAATCACGTCTCTTCATCTCACCGCTGACTGAAGGTATCCTGCAGGCGGATTTCATTGCACTCTGACTTCGGTCATTATGTTTGAGATGGTGAGCTCCAGATATCCTTTCTGCTGTTTTCTCTTTGAAGTCTTTTAAATATGTACTGTAGTAGGGTGATACACAGTTTTAATGTCTTTTCTTACTTATGTTTGAGTATATAGATACATTTACTACATCTTTCTAGTGTTGATATGTACTGTATACAAGATAAGATATACTTTATTGATCCATGTAAACAAGGCGTTGAAAAGGAGTACTAAATAAACGTGACGTAAACATCTCAAAATAAAACGAAACTTAAAAGTAAAATCCATAATGACAGTGAGAGATATGAGAACTATCGGTCAAATATACATATGTACTATCCGTCTGTTTATTGATCACGTGACCACACTGATTGAGTCCTGATTGCCGCTGCTGTCACCATGGTGATGGATCTGAATGAAATGCGATTCAAGCATCATCCAGGTGAGCATCGGATCATAAATCACCTAGCTCTCAGAATGATAATCCGTGTGTGTGTGTGTGTGTGTGTGTGTGTGTGTGTGTGTGTGTGTGTGTGTGTGTGTGTGTGTGTGTGTGTGATCATCTGCATCGATCCTAGCATCTGAGGATGATCTATAACCTGTCGAAGGATCGACCCCGGCACAGAGGATGGAGCTCCGAGCAGCACATGGACGGAGAGGGGGGGCTTTAAGGCGGATTCAGGAAAACACAAATGTGGGTTTTGCTGCTTTGGGGGCAGTGTGTGTTCGGTGTGTGTCCGCGCGGCACCGGGCGACGTGTGCACAGGTTTTCCAGCGTTTCAGCTGCGATTTAAAACGTTTTTCTGCTGCCTCCCCCCTTTGTTCTTCTTTAATGGATCGGCGTCTGGAGCCTCGCTACCTCCCAGATCCCCCCCCTCTCTCTCCTCCTCCCCCACTCTCCCCCCTTTCCAACCACACGCAGAAAAAACACACACATTTGCAGCCTCTTTTACGCACCGATTTGTACCGTTTAAAATGGACGAGCTCCTCGGTGCACGGACCGAGGGCGAGCATGCCTGCAGAATCCCCCTGAGGGGAAAGCAACTCCTACACCTGGGGGGGAAAACCCGCACCCGGTACCCGTCGCTCAACCCCCCACTCACTGCGTGGGAAAACGGAGGAAAAGGGGAGATTTCCACGCGTAAAAAAACACCAAGCATGAGCAGCAGATGAGCGGTGATGCAGCGGGGAGGCGAGGCGTTTTCCCCCAAAACATCCACACACGTACTCCCCCCTTCAGCAGCTCCACCACCCGGGACCTGGAGAGAACCTACCCTGCCCAGAAACCTCCACACACTATCTTACCTGAAGGGAAAGGCGCAGAAAAGTCCAATCAGTAATTTAAATCCACAGCTCCTTCTTGCTTTTTATTTATTTCGTCTTCTCCTCACATACACCTGGGGTAGGGGGAGGGGGTCAGGTGATGGCCGCAGGAGGGGTCCGCTCAGGTAACAATGTCATGCGGTAAAAAGTGATAGAGTAATCCGGAGAAGAGAGATCAGAGAGCGGACAGGAGCGGCGCTTCTCCCCCGGTCACACACAGCCTTGCTCGGCTTGGATCCTATCGGTCTGTCGCTCCTCCAACACAGCCAGTCCCCCATCTGGACCGTACCACTGCACCCCGAGAGAGGGGGGGGGGACAATTAGAGGAGGAATATAACAACAATTCTATATTAAATCATGGGGTTTTAACATAACATATATAAGTTAATATTTACTTTGATTATCTCGTCTTTTCAGTTACAGCAGCATGTCAAAACAAAGCATGGCACATCTTTTTTAAAAAATAAAGCAGAGGTAAAATATATACAAGTTGGCCGCGAAAGATCACATATGTGGACTATCTGAGCAAATAACACTAAGGAGGGCATCCTCAATAACCTACATTTCAAGCAGATTTGATCATGTTTTTCAAAATAAAAATACTTTTCCATGTTTTCTGCAAATCCTTTCTTTATAAAGACTTTACATATGTATGCGTGATACTTATTACCACTTGTACGTCACATTTAATTCCGTATTTTGTGCTAAAAACAACTTTGTTTCGTGACAGTTTTCTGCTGAAGGTCCCTGGGTCACCTGTTTGTATGCACACTTTCCTGAGCCCTCGATTTGAAATGATTGAATCAACAACAATCAAGAGACGTAAGAGTTGTTTTAATCTAAGGAAAGTAGGACTACGGTCGGAGTTCACACATGTAGAAGAAGCTGGTGCACCCCTAAAATAACGCTTGTGATGGTTCAGTCCAGCTCTTAATCTGCTGTTTTTCTCCTCCCAACGCCAGATGTGGAGAGACCCAGAGCCACAATGACAGAGAGAGAAACACATAGACAGAGGAGTGATGTATGTATAAATATATATAGAAGGAGATGTAAAGATAGAGGAGAGTGAAAGATGGAGGAGTAGCGAAAAATGGAAATGGATGAAATAAGAAAATGTGGAGAGAGAGAGAACAGGAATTATTTTCTTGCAAGAAATGAAAGAACATATACTGAAGGAACCGCGGGATCAGGAGGAAGAGCTGACACAGAGTGACGGAGATGTAGGTAACTGACACTGGTCTGATTACACTGAATAAGATACTGATCAACAATCACAGACAGAAGGAAAGAGATGTTCAAAGATATGAGGAAGACAGATCTCTAGAGACGGAGAGGTAACGATTTAAAGAAATTAATATAATTCCGTTATACGAGGGAGGCGTGTGGCGCAGTGGGTTGTGCGTTGGTGTTCGGATTAGGGGGTCACAGGTTCAAACCCCACTGCAGTCAGCATGTCGTTGTGTCCCTGGGACACTTCACCCCAAAGTGCTCCTGTGGGGATTGCCCACAGCATTGAGTATGTTAGTCGCTTTGGATAAAAGCGTCTAACATAAGAATAAGAATTGAATCAATCTACTTCCTGTCCGTAAATAAGAGAAAAAGCCGCACAAAACGAGTTCTTCAAATATCCGTCCCATCTTTTTCCCTCTCTTCAGGTACAACCAGAGCAAGCATCACAGAGGTTCACCTTGAGATTCAAGAGTTCAACGGAAACAATACCTTTTTATAGACAGCTGCAAACAATATATTATAAGCATGCTAAAAAGAAATGGCTTGCAAATAGAGGGACCCTGCACACATGACCTCCTTGCTGTCGTTTAATATTACATCACATGTTACTTGTACGCACTAACCGCATGCTGGTTAGTGCGTTGGTGTCCTAGTAGATAGGATTACTTAAAATATAGTACCTTATATTTCATCTTTTTTCCCTTTAGACCCTTGCGGTTTATTCTTAAAAACCCTTACCCTTACCCACCCCCCATTTCCCCTCTGCTGGTCTATGGCCTTGTAGAGGGCGACGGGGTACAGAGGGCGACGGGGTACAGAGGGCGACGGGGTACAGAGGGCGACGGGGTACAGAGGGCGACGGGGTACAGAGGGCGACGGGGTACAGAAGGTAACGGGGTACAGAGTGGCTTAGATGCGGGGGAGTGCATCTGACGAAGAGATAGGTTGTTGTGCTCCCTCTCTCTGTTTCTTATCTATATCTATAGAACTGCTCGGGTCTTGATAGATCGAGTGGGGAAGTTCATGAGATCTTTCTAGAGGGTTATCAAGAATCACTTTTCTCCAATGACCTCTCCCTCTCTGTCTGTGTCTGTGTATTCTCTTGTTCAGATGAACCCAGCCAAACCTTTCTTCTTGTCTTGTATCTATATCTACGCCGGGATCCGGAGTCGAGGCTGATCCTCTTGCTGTAGTCCCTGTGTCCTGGATCCTCTATCCTGAGTTCTGGATTAAGTCGTGGACTTCGGGTCGTGGCTGAACCTTCTCTGCGGTCCTGCCTTGGGTCTCGTCATGCTGCTTCCCTGATGGCTTCCACAGGATTGTAGCTGACATCCTCGTGGATTCATCTTCTCATTACAGACACATGCATTTCAGACACATTCGGTCTATATGCTGTCAAATGTTTTATCTCTTGGATTTGCACACGGCACCTATTGCACGTCTGTCCGTCCTGGGAGAGGGATCCCTCCTCTGCTGCTCTCCCTGAGGTTTCTCCCATGTTCCCTTAAACTGTGGGTTTTCTCTGGAAGTGTGTCCTTGTACGATGTGAGGGTCTAAGGACAGAGGGTGTAGTTTTTCTCACACTGATATGACATCTGTGCCGTGTTTTTCGTAAAGTGTCTCAACTGTAGGCTATTTTTATTATATTTACAGCACTTTGGCTCCACCAAACATCGTTTATAAATGTGCTATATAAATAAAACTGGATTTGATTTGCACCACACGCCTTTTCCAGACTTAAAGTTAATGAGCACATTTCACAATTTCAGAGTCTTAACAAACCTTGAGTCACCGTACTGCGGGGGAAGTCTACGTGGTTGTTCTTTATTATCTGATTAAATGGATATTTATTTGCACCTCAAGCTATATTTCACTTCATATGGCGCTCTTACTTTAACTGTCTGTACGCTTATTCTTACAATGAGCACAATAACCAATACACCCCAAAATAGTACATCTTACGTTTTAAGTATATCCATGTATAAATGTGTATTGCATGCTTAATGAGAAAAGTGAATTCATGTTTTTGACCATGGTTTACTTATTTGTTTTTATTTGTGTTAAAGGTCCCACGTCATGGTCATTTCCACTGATCATAGTTCCATTGTTGAGGTCGACTAGAATAGATTTATATTGTTCAATGTTCCAAACTCACATTGGTTTCTCAAACAGCATCTCTGTATAGTGTGTGTATTCACTCTCTGTCCTAAACGGCTTGTTGGAGCTCCTCCTGTGAGCCCAGTGTGCTCTGATTGGTCGGGACGTTGCGAGGCTCGTTGCTGCGAGGAGCGGACAGGCTTCCGGGTCGGCGATACAGCGAGAACAAGCGAAACTCATCCTGAGCACACACACACTCACAGCCGAAGTAAAAACAATGAGTGTGGCTCTGTGAGAACGGATCGTAGAGAGCATTTCTCCGCAACTTGTCTATTACCAGCGTTCAGGGAGCTCTACGCAAGTCAATGGGACTCCCTGTTAGTTAGCCAAGGGGTCCTGGTGTGGGAGGGGCTCCACGGATTGGTCCATTTGGGGTTGATCTGGGTGTTCACACGTCACAGAACCAGGAAGCAAACAATAGAAAGAGAGAAATGTCCAACGAGGCGTTCTGGGGCAGTTACTCGCTACAGGGTGTACTTTGAGGGTTTGTGACTCTGCAGACCTTTACATGCAGAACAAGGGGACGGGTGATAACCGGAAAAGCATGACATGGGACCTTTAAAGTGTGCTTGCCTTTTCATAGTATATGTCCTCTTTTTACTACAACTTTCACTAAGTACTTTAATCTGCATTGTCCCGTTGCGGCTGTAACCACGTAGACTCCCCCCGCAGTACGGTGACTCAAGGTTTGTTCGGATTCTGAAATTGTGAAATGTTCTCGATAAAACATTAACTTTATATCTCAACAGTACACTTTAGGTCTCGAAAAGTAGAGTGAAATAAGTACATTGTTCCTTCTTGGTGGTCAGGGAAGTTGTAAAAGATGTTCACAGTTACTCAGCTCTTTAAGAACGCCAGTAAAACACACGTGAACACACGATGCATGTGTGCGCTGATAGATTAGTCACATCCTGAAACCTGATGAGTCAGAGCTGCAGCGGATACAGCTTTAGAGAGAGACAATGAGACAGAGGGTGAGCCAGGTAGCCAGGTAGAGGTTAGTCAGACAGACAGGAAGTGGATGCAGACGCTGATTACAGGTCGAAGGTCGAGTGCATAGGTGGCTAGAAATGTGGATTTGCATTTGGAGGAGAACTCTCTTTACCTGAACATGATTATATTAGTCGGTGGAAAGTCCAGCAGCAGATTTATTTACCTTGTCTATCTGCTGCAATGCATGCTGGTCTTTTTCCTGCTACAGATAAAGAGAGTCCCATTAGTTTCTCTTTCTTTAGTGCCCTCGTAAGATGTTTACTGTTCGGGTAGAGGTTCGTTTGCTCTGGCTAATCGGCAGCGACGGTCTACATGTCCTTTTTCAGGTCGCTGCCTCCTCTCTCACCTCCTCTGCAGGAAGTGTGTGTGACCATCAGATCGCTTCAGAAAGTTACACATGTAGGTGGTTGCAGCCTCCACATCCGACAACGCCACCGTGGGGATTGAATCAAAGGCAATAGTAAGCAAGGTCACAGAGAGGTCAGACAGAAGAACAATAACCAGCATTATTAGTGAGCTCAATACATAACTGTGTGTGTGACGGTAAAGGGTTGAATACGGACCAGCGGTGAGTTCATTAAATACATACCATGGAACAAGCTCCCAGAAACCTGCAGGTCCGCTGCAACTCTGACTACTTTCAAATCCAGGCTGAAGACTTTTCTTTTTGTCGCTGCTTTTAATTGAACTATTTATATTTTAGACTGCACTGTAACTTTTATCCATGTACTTTGTTCCTTAATGTTTATTTGATTAGCTTTTCTTTTTTAATAATTAATGTCTTTCATTTTGTAAAGCACTTTGAATTGCCTTGCGTTGAAAAGTGCTCTATAAATAAACTTGCCTTGCCTTGCCAATGAAACAGCTGGGCCCGGCAACGCGGGAACACAGTAGCTGCTAAATCATCTTAATTGACTGCAAACTTTACTATAAACTCACTAGAAACTCAACTTCTATCTCACTACAAACTTTAGCGTAAACGTACTGCAAGCTAAACTTCAAACTTGACTGTAAACTCGATAGAAACGTCTTACCGCCAACCGACTGCACACTCGATGCAAACTCACTGTAAATGTACTGCAAACAAATATACATTTACTGCAGACTTTACTTTGAACTCACTTGAGTGCAAACTGTCTACACACTTACAGCAAGCGTACTGTAGACCAATGCTTCTCAAAGTGTGGTCCCGCGGACCTCTGGTGGTCCATGAGCGCCCCCTAGTGGCCCGTGAGTATATTGGTAACATTTCACATTTGAAATTAATTAATTTTAGTTTCCCGCACTCTCGCGGGAATATCTCCGCATGATATAGCCCAGCGCAACACCTTCATCACACATGTTGCCACTTGTTTGTACCATATTCAGGCGATTTGTAATCTGTTCCAGAAAAACGATTTGATTTTGGATATTTGTGAAGTTAGGTGGTCCGCGAGTGTTTTTTTATTGTTTAAGTGTCCTTGGTATGAACAAGTTTGAGAAACACTGCTCTAGACCAATGTCAAACCCTCTCCATAACCACACCTGCTTATTCACAGCAGCAGCTAGATACTCTTTGTTGATGCTAACAGGAGCTAACTGGCTGATTCTGGTAGCAGTTTCCCTAAGCGTGCTAAAGAAACACGGAGGCATTGGATTAGAGTTGATCAGCGCTTGAGAGAGGAGACAAAACCTCTCTCGCTCGCAAACAGCTGAGTATAAATGTCAAATGAACAGTTTTGGAAAGTTACAGATGGTTGAACGCTCAGTAATCAGTAAACTGGCAGTAAAACCCTTGATAAACTAAATGAAAGTTCCTCTTTGATTCCAAGTCCTAAAACCTGCACCCAAACATCTGAAAACCAGAGCTAAAGGAATCGACCTGCAGAGTGTGCTTGGTCTTATAAAGCAATGCAGAATATGGAAGTGAATGTAAAGTGTGCTGCGGTCTGCAGACTCAGAGTTTCCAGCCGCGCAGCCTAAAATAACCCGGTTCAGGTTCAGGTTTAGACGGAGGTTAGATCCCGGTTCACCCTGTAATCAGCATCAGGCTGACAGCTCGGCTTTTCCTTCTCTCTCTTTCTGTTTCTGAGTTTCTCTCTCTGTAATTTCCTTAATTGAAGCCACTTGAGGGTCGAGCCCTCTCCTCTTTTCATCTTTTCAGACTTTTCTATTCTTTCCACTTCTCCTTATGCTTCCTTCACTTCACTTCAGTTTCCTTTCCTTTTACGTAGTTTCCTTCACTTTCTTTCCTTTCAGTTTTTTGTTTCCTTTTTTTTACCTTGGTTACCTTTCCTTACCTTACCGTTATAATTAATGTAGTGCCTCTACTTTAAAGAGTCCTCTCCTGCTGATGTTCAGGTGTATATCAGTATGTAGTGTCTCTACTTTAAAGAATCCTCTCCTGCTGATGTTCAGGTGTATATCAGTATGTAGTGTCTCTACTTTAAAGAGTCCTCTCTTGCTGATGTTCAGGTGTATATCAGTATGTAGTGTCTCTACTTTAAAGAGTCCTCTCCTGCTGATGTTCAGGTGTATATCAGTATGTAGTGTCTCTACTTTAAAGAGTCCTCTCCTGCTGATGTTCAGGTGTATATCAGTATGTAGTGTCTCTACTTTAAAGAGTCCTCTCCTGCTGATGTTCAGGTGTATATCAGTATGTAGTGTCTCTACTTTAAAGAGTCCTCTCCTGCTGATGTTCAGGTGTATATCAGTATGTAGAGTCTCTACTTTAAAGAGTCATCTCCTGCTGATGTTCAGGTGTATATCAGTATTTAGTGTCTCTACTTTAAAGAGTCCTCTCCTGCTGATGTTCAGGTGTATATCAGTATGTAGTGTCTCTACTTTAAAGAGTCCTCTCCTGTTGATGTTCAGGTGTATATCAGTATGTAGTGTCTCTACTTTAAAGAGTCCTCTCCCTCTCCTGCTGATGTCCAGGTGTATATCAGTATGTAGCGTCTCTACTTTAAAGAGTCCTCTCCTGCTGATGTTCAGGTGTATATCAGTGTGTAGCGTCTCTACTTTAAAGAGTCCTCTCCTGCTGATGTTCAGGGGTATATCAGTATGTAGTGTCTCTACTTTAAAGAGTCCTCTCCTGCTGATGTTCAGGTGTATATCAGTATGTAGTGTCTCTACTTTAAAGAGTCCTCTCCTGCTGATGTTCAGGTGTATATCAGTATGTAGTGTCTCTACTTTAAAGAGTCCTCTCCTGCTGATGTTCAGGTGTATATCAGTATGTAGTGTCTCTACTTTAAAGAGTCCTCTCCTGCTGATGTTCAGGTGTATATCAGTATGTAGAGTCTCTACTTTAAAGAGTCATCTCCTGCTGATGTTCAGGTGTATATCAGTATTTAGTGTCTCTACTTTAAAGAGTCCTCTCCTGCTGATGTTCAGGTGTATATCAGTATGTAGTGTCTCTACTTTAAAGAGTCCTCTCCTGTTGATGTTCAGGTGTATATCAGTATGTAGTGTCTCTACTTTAAAGAGTCCTCTCCCTCTCCTGCTGATGTCCAGGTGTATATCAGTATGTAGCGTCTCTACTTTAAAGAGTCCTCTCCTGCTGATGTTCAGGTGTATATCAGTGTGTAGCGTCTCTACTTTAAAGAGTCCTCTCCTGCTGATGTTCAGGGGTATATCAGTATGTAGTGTCTCTACTTTAAAGAGTCCTCTCCTGCTGATGTTCAGGTGTATATCAGTATGTAGTGTCTCTACTTTAAAGAGTCCTCTCCTGCTGATGTTCAGGTGTATATCAGTATGTAGTGTCTCTACTTTAAATAGTCCTCTCCTGCTGATGTTCAGGTGTATATCAGTATGTAGTGTCTCTACTTTAAAGAGTCCTCTCCTGCTGATGTTCAGGTGTATATCAGTATGTAGTGTCTCAACTTTAAAGAGTCCTCTCCTGCTGATGTTCAGGTGTATATCAGTATGTAGTGTCTCTACTTTAAAGAGTCCTCTCCTGCTGATGTTCAGGTGTATATCAGTATGTAGTGTCTCTACTTTAAAGAGTCCTCTCCTGCTGATGTTCAGGTGTATATCAGTTTGTAGTGTCTCTACTTTAAAGAGTCCTCTCCTGTTGATGTTCAGGTGTATATCAGTATGTAGTGTCTCTACTTTAAAGAGTCCTCTCCCTCTCCTGCTGATGTCCAGGTGTATATCAGTATGTAGTGTCTCTACTTTAAAGAGTCCTCTCCTGCTGATGTTCAGGTGTATATCAGTGTGTAGCGTCTCTACTTTAAAGAGTCCTCTCCTGCTGATGTTCAGGGGTATATCAGTATGTAGTGTCTCTACTTTAAAGAGTCCTCTCCTGCTGATGTTCAGGTGTATATCAGTATGTAGTGTCTCTACTTTAAAGAGTCCTCTCCTGCTGATGTTCAGGTGTATATCAGTATGTAGTGTCTCTACTTTAAAGAGTCCTCTCCTGCTGATGTTCAGGTGTATATCAGTATGTAGTGTCTCTACTTTAAAGAGTCCTCTCCTGCTGATGTTCAGGTGTATATCAGTATGTAGTGTCTCTACTTTAAAGAGTCCTCTCCTGCTGATGTTCAGGTGTATATCAGTATGTAGTGTCTCTAATTTAAAGAGTCCTCTCCTGCTGATGTTCAGGTGTATATCAGTATGTAATGTCTCTACTTTAAAGAGTTCTCTCTTACTGATGTTCAGGTGTATATCAGTATGTAGCGTCTCTACTTTAAAGAGTCCTCTCCTGCTGATGTTCAGGTGTATATCAGTGTGTAGCGTCTCTACTTTAAAGAGTCCTCTCCTGCTGATGTTCAGATGTATATCAGTATGTAGCGTCTCTACTTTAAAGAGTCCTCTCCTGCTGATGTTCAGGTGTATATCAGTACGTAGTGTCTCTACTTTAAAGAGTCCTCTCCTGCTGATGTTCAGGTGTATATCAGTATGTAGTGTCTCTACTTTAAAGAGTCCTCTCCTGCTGATGTTCAGGTGTATATCAGTATGTAGTGTCTCTACTTTAAAGAGTCCTCTCCTGCTGATGTTCAGGTGTATATCAGTATGTAGTGTCTCTACTTTAAAGAGTCCTCTCCTGCTGATGTTCAGGTGTATATCAGTATGTAGTGTCTCTACTTTAAAGAGTCCTCTCCTGCTGATGTTCAGGTGTATATCTGTATGTAGTGTCTCTACTTTAAAGAGTCCTCTCCTGCTGATGTTCAGGTGTATATCAGTATGTAGTGTCTCTACTTTAAAGAGTCCTCTCCTGCTGATGTTCAGGTGTATATCAGTATGTAGTGTCTCTACTTTAAATAGTCCTCTCCTGCTGATGTTCAGGTGTATATCAGTATGTAGTGTCTCTACTTTAAAGAGTCCTCTCCTGCTGATGTTCAGGTGTATATCAGTATGTAGTGTCTCTACTTTAAAGAGTCCTCTCCTGCTGATGTTCAGGTGTATATCAGTATGTAGTGTCTCTACTTTAAAGAGTCCTCTCCTGCTGATGTTCAGGTGTATATCAGTATGTAGTGTCTCTACTTTAAAGAGTCCTCTCCTGCTGATGTTCAGGTGTATATCAGTATGTAGTGTCTCTACTTTAAAGAGTCCTCTCCTGCTGATGTTCAGGTGTATATCAGTATGTAGTGTCTCTACTTTAAAGAGTCCTCTCCTGCTGATGTTCAGGTGTATATCAGTATGTAGTGTCTCTACTTTAAAGAGTCCTCTCCTGCTGATGTTCAGGTGTATATCAGTATGTAGTGTCTCTACTTTAAAGAGTCCTCTCCTGCTGATGTTCAGGTGTATATCAGTATGTAGTGTCTCTACTTTAAAGAGTCCTCTCCTGCTGATGTTCAGGTGTATATCAGTATGTAGTGTCTCTACTTTAAAGAGTCCTCTCCTGCTGATGTTCAGGTGTATATCAGTATGTAGTGTCTCTACTTTAAAGAGTCCTCTCCGGCTGATGTTCAGGTGTATATCAGTATGTAGTGTCTCTACTGGGACCTGTCTCGATGCTTTAATGTTCAAAATGCTGCAGCACCTCTTTTCCCCCTCTGTCTGAAACCAGAAACATCCTCTAATACCCCTTTCACACCAAGGCTGTTCCCGTTCTAGCTCCGTGCTAGAGCTTTTCTGGTTCAGAACCGGTTCTTCGGTTCAGCTCCCGCTCTGTTCACACCGCTCAGAGCCCGACTGGTGCTGCGTCATGACGTAACCGTTTGCGTGCCTGCTTCATAAAGCCAAACCGTGCGGAAACCCCTC
>CM070476.1:40756488-40766488 GCA_036324585.1 Champsocephalus esox | reverse complement strand
CCCCCTCTCTCTCCCTCTCTCTCTCCCCCCTCTCTCTCTCCTCTCTCTCTCGCTCTCTCTCTCCTCTCTCTCTCTCTCCCTCCCCCTCCCTGTCTCTCTCTCCCCTCTCCCTCCCCCTCTCCCCCCCCTCTCTCTCTCCTCTCCCTCTCTCCCCTCACTATCTGTCTTCCCTCATCACTCTATCAGTCCGTCCCCATCTTTCTCTTTTCATCACTTTCTTTCTCCATCTTACCACCCCCCCTTTTTTTCATTAACTCGCTCAGAATCTAAATGTTTCTGTCTCACTACCGTCCGTATTTACACTTTTCCGTCTCCTCCCCCTCTCTCTTTCCAACATCCCTATCTGTCTTTTCTCATCCCTCTATATCAGTCCGTCCTCATCTCACACTTTCCATCTAACAACATGTTCGATAACTCTCGCTCTCTCACTGCCATCCATATTTACACTTCTGTCTCTCTGTCTCTGTCTCTGTCTCCCTGTCTTCTCTCTGTCTCTCTGTCTTCACTCTGTCTCTGTCTCTAATCACTATTTGTCTTTTCTCATCACTCTCTCCGTCCTACCGTCTCATTTTATTCCCCTCTTACAAAAGTGCCCCATCCTTTTTCATTCATATATTTCATTAACTCTCACACAATCCACCTCTCTCTCTCTCTCTCTCTCTCTCTCTCTCTCTCTCTCTCTCTCTCTCTCTCTCTCTCTCTCTCTCTCTCTCTCTCTCTCCCTCTCTCTCTCTCTCTCGCTTCTGTTTAACTTTTTCCATCTCACAATGCTTTGTGTGCAAAAACTGTAATCTCTAAAGTAAATAAAGTACTGTTTAAAAGTAGCTATCTAGGAAAGTAGAATCACAAAGTGTCCTCAAAGTATACCTTAGAAGAGTTCTTGATTCATGTTGCGTTCCAAGACGGAAACACGTGTGAGGGTTCTAGAGACTTCTTCTTCTTCTCTTCCTTTAACTCCCACTATCACCTCTGTTTAATCCCTCGTCTATTTCTATCACCGCTCTCTGGAGGCCTGTGGTCTCCTCTCATTCAAACAGCCAACACCCATGACCTGTGTGTGTGTGTGTGTGTGTGTGTGTGTGTGTGTGTGTGTGTGTGTGTGTGTGTGTGTGTGTAATGTACACTCCACGTTGTGCCAGCAGTAAGCAACACACACACACACACACACACACACACTCATATTAAGCTTGCAGTAAGAGAGTTGCACTTAGTGGTTTTTGAGAATCAGAAAATCAGAAAGAGGGAGCGACAAGTGTGTGTGTGTGTGTGTGTGTGTGTGTTGGAAGAGTCCTATGCACACAGCAAAGCATGGGAGTGAAGTAAGGCCCTGTGGTTGCAAAGGATTAAAAACACACACACACACACACACACACACACACACACAATGCCAAAGGTTTAATTGAAACCATCTTCTTCATTTCTGAGCGTGTCTGTTCTCTCTCTTCGCACCCATCTTGGCTCAAACTCTGTGTGTGTGTGTGTGTGTGTGTGTGTGTGTGTGTGTGTGTGTGTGTGTGTGTGTGTGTGTGTGTGTTGTGTGTGTGTGTGTGTGTGTGTGTGTGTGTGTGTGTGTGTGTGTGTGTGGTGTGTGTGTGTGTGTGTGTGTGTGTGTGTGTGTGTGTAACGTCATGTTACAGTATTATAACACAGTATGGTGGTGTTCATGTATCTCTGCTGCCTCCTGATGGTCACAAGTATTTGCATCAAAATATGCCAAAAGTACCTAAAGTAAAAATATGAATTATGCAGAATGGCTACTCTCGGGTAATACGTATATATTGCTCGATTGTAATAACTTCAATGTTGCAGCTGGTTTTAACGACTTAAACAAAAAAGGTTATTCGTTATATTCAGTATATCGTGATGCTTTGTGTTAAGGGTCAGAAATAAATACCTACAATGTTGTAAAAAACTCAATATTTGTATACCTCAAATGTTTTACTTGAAAAACGTCCAGGACTATTTTAAAATCATCTTTTCGAGGTAAATTAGGATTTGAAGGTCTTTTTACTGACATGTATTTGGATAATTAACACACATAAGTCACACACATTGTCTTGAAATACAACTTTTATAATAACTTACAAAGTACAACGATTGGAAATCACATGTTGAACACCATACATATTTCTCAGGTAATCAGATCACAGTGATTAACACGCAGGACACACAACAACAAACCATAACACATAAAACAAAGTCCCAACGTCCATCTCTCTTTAGTTTAATCAAAGTTAACTTTAATCCGGTCTAACAGCGTTCTGTAAACCAGTTCATCTCTCCAGTCGGCTCCACGCAGCCGGAGGCTCTCTGGGTCCTCTGGGCTTCTGGATGCGACAGTTAAACCCTGAAGAATACAGTAAAATGTAAATATATTTGATGTTTAAAGGAGAAGCCCAACATTTAGTTTATAGTAAAGAGTCCTCTCCTGCTGATGTTCAGGTGTATATCAGTATGTAGTGTCTCTACTTTAAAGAGTCCTCTCCTGCTGATGTTCAGGTGTATATCAGTATGTAGTGTCTCTACTTTAAAGAGTCCTCTCCTGCTGATGTTCAGGTGTATATCAGTATGTAGTGTCTCTACTTTAAAGAGTCCTCTCCTGCTGATGTTCAGGTGTATATCAGTATGTAGTGTCTCTACTTTAAAGAGTCCTCTCCAGCTGATGTTCAGGTGTATATCAGTATGTAGTGTCTCTACTTTAAAGAGTCCTCTCCTGCTGATGTTCAGGTGTATATCAGTATGTAGTGTCTCTACTTTAAAGAGTCCTCTCCAGCTGATGTTCAGGTGTATATCAGTATGTAGTGTCTCTACTTTAAAGAGTCCTCTCCTGCTGATGTTCAGGTGTATATCAGTATGTGGTGTCTCTACTTTAAAGAGTCCTCTCCTGCTGATGTTCAGGTGTATATCAGTATGTGGTGTCTCTACTTTAAAGAGTCCTCTCCTGCTGATGTTCAGGTGTATATCAGTATGTAGTGTCTCTACTTTAAAGAGTCCTCTCCTGCTGATGTCCAGGTGTATATCAGTATGTAGTGTCTCTACTTTAAAGAGTCCTCTCCTGCTGATGTCCAGGTGTATATCAGTGTGTAGTGTCTCTACTTTAAAGAGTCCTCTCCTGCTGATGTTCAGGTGTATATCAGTGTGTAGTGTCTCTACTTTAAAGAGTCCTCTCCTGCTGATGTTCAGGTGTATATCAGTATGTGGTGTCTCTACTTTAAAGAGTCCTCCCTGTGCTGCAGCACCTCTTTCACCCTCTGTCTGAAACCAGAGCCCAGTCTGCTCTGATTGGTTAGCTGACCGGCTCTGTTGTGATTGGTCACCCTTTTAGAGATGTCCCGCCCCTTAGCTTATCACGTACAATGGGTTGGAGCGCTAGCCAATAGAAGCGCAAGTTTAATGTAGTGATGTCACTAAGTTCTGGAAGTAGACAAAGGAGTCCAATGAAGGCGTTTTTTTTCACATAGAGAGAAACCACATTATTACATTTAACCAACCCAAAATTACCCAATAAAACAACATCTAATACAAATCCTGGAAAATGTTGCCTCATTGCTTTTGCTACAGTTTTAAGAGTGAACTTTGTAATAACATTGCATCTTGAAATGCAGCCCTCCAGCTGATTTATCCCATTTGCAGAGGATTGTGGGTCAGAAGAGTCTGGAAAGCATGCTTACTGCAAACTGAGTCCTCATGCAGGGCATCCTGGTACTTTGTGCATAAAGACATATAATGTTTCATCAAATACTAAATAAAGAATAAACAGAGTGTGCAGGTGTACTGACCGATCCCCCCCGGGGAGCAGATGCTGCTCACGTCTGTGACTGAAGTGGAGAAATCTTCATAATCATCGTCTGTCGCTGGGAAGTGTTGCTCTGGAAGAGAAAACAGACACTTATTAATATTACATTGCATTGCATTTGGCTGAC
This sequence comes from Champsocephalus esox, assembly GCA_036324585.1. Taxonomy (NCBI): domain Eukaryota; kingdom Metazoa; phylum Chordata; class Actinopteri; order Perciformes; family Channichthyidae; genus Champsocephalus; species Champsocephalus esox. The sequence continues at coordinate 40,762,565 of CM070476.1, read as the reverse complement.
ACTTTTATCCACAGCGACTTACAATAAGTGCGTTCGACAATAAGTGCGTTCGACCAACAAGATACGAACTAGAAGAAAACAGAATCATAAAGTACATCAGGTTTCATAGAGCAAAATATTTCAAGTGCTACTCAACTGGCTTTCGATAAGCCAGCCCTTTATTAGTATATAAATGCTTTGTTAATAATTCTATCGCTCGCATGTCCTGGATGTAGGAAGGGCCAGATCCATTCGCAGCATGGTACGCAAGTACCAGTCTCTTGAAGTGGATTCTAGCAGTTACCGGAAGCCAGTGGAGGGAGCGGAGGAGCGGCGTGGTGTGGGAACATTTAGGAAGGTTGAAGACCAGACGAGCCGCTGCATTCTGGATGAGCTGCAGAGGTCGGATGGCACATGCAGGTAGACCAGCCAGGAGGGGGATGCAGTAGTCTAGGTGTGAGCTGACGAGAGCCTGGACCAGAACCTGCGTGGCTTTCTGGGTCAGCTGGGGACGCATCCTCCTGATGTTGTAAAGTGTGTATCTGCAGCAGCGGGTTGTAGCAGCGATGTTTGCAGTGAAGGACAGGTTGTTATCGAGGGTCACGCCCAGATTCCTTGCAGTCTGAGTCGGGGAAACAACGGAGGGGCCGATGTTGATTGTTAGGTCAAGAGTGGGTCAATCTTTTCCCGGAAGGAAAAGCAGTTCAGTTTTGTCAAGGTTGAGCTTGAGGTGGTGAGCAGACATCCACTGAGAGATGTCAGCTAGACAAGCAGAGATGCGTGCGACGACCTGGGTCTCTGAGCGGGGAAAGGACAGAATTAATTGGGTGTCGTCAGCGTAGCAGTGGTATGAAAAACCATGCGGGCTAATGACAGATCTGAGCGAGTTTGTGTACAGGGAGAAGAGGAGGGGACCAAGAACAGAGCCCTGAGGGACCCCTGTAGTTAATTGACAAGGGTCGGACTCGGACCCTCTCCAAGTTACCCTGTAGGTGCGGTCTTTGAGGTATGAGGTGAGGAGGGAAAGTGCAGAGCCTGAAACTCCAACTTCTTGGAGAGTGCGAAGGAGGATCTGATGGTTCACCGTGTCAAATGCAGCAGACAGGTCCAACAGGATGATGACAGAGGAGAGGGAGGCTGCTTTGGCCATGTGCAGTTCCTCAGTGACAGCAAGGAGGGCAGTTTATGTGGAGTGACCTGCCTTGAAACCAGACTGGTGCGGATCCAGAAGGTTGTTCAGATGGAGATAGCAGGAGAGTTGTTGTAGACAGGAACGGGAGGAGAGAGACAGACCTGTAGTTTATAACATCAGACGGGTTGAGAGTGGGTTTCTTTAGGAGAGGGTTTACTCTTGCCTCCTTGAGACTGTTTGGAAAGTGACCAGAAGTTAGAGAAGTGTTGATGAGACGGGTGAGAAACGGTAGAATATCAGGAGCGATAGTCTGAAGGAGGTTTGAAGGGATAGGGTCCAGAGGACAGGTGGTAGGGCGGGCCGAGGTAACGAGGGTAAGAACCTCACTTGGCGAGAGAGGGGAAAAAGTAGTTAGTGTGCGGGTGAAAGGAGGGTCTGGTGACCCAGCGGTGAGTGAGGAGGGGGAAGGGGCTTTGGGGGGGTCCAGGAGGGAGGAGAAGATAGAAAATATTTGTTTGGGATTGGAATAGGAAGATTGGATCTTATCCATCTTAATATCATCTAATTCATCCTCGTTAGGTAACCTTTGAGCCATTCCAACTCTAAATACATCCATATATTCAAATATATGACACATATTATCAAAATGACTCATCAGATACAGATGTTTTTTGCGTGCCTTGTTTTGGATAAATATAGGAAAGATAAATGCTTTGCTTCAGAACAGATGGTGGCTTCCTCCAACAATACACCATAAACACGCCTAATAGAGAAACAATATAAACAATGTAAGAAGTAAATTGAGTAAAAAAGTAAACTACATATATATAATATATAAAGTTTTATATGGTTATTGTTGCTGGCTACTACTTCTTTTTAGCATTACTTAATACCGTAACAACATTTTTGTAAAACACCGTGCAATTTACACTTTACTATTTACTATTGTTATCTGGCTGATACTTCATTATTTTATGTATGTTCCAGTAACTTTAGATTGTTCTCTTCCTTATCTTTTTCTACTTTGAATGTGTCCTTTTATTTTATTTGTATTTTATTGTATTTGTATTTTTGTTGTATTACCTTTTTTATTTTTTGGTTTTTATATTTATATATACATATTTGTATTATTTAATATTTTTATCATTTTTATAAAATGATATATATATATATATATATATAATTGTATTATCTTTTTTATTTAAATGCATTTATTTAATTGGTAATGATTCTGAATAAAACTGAATATAAACAAATGTGTAAACAAAAAATACTAATAACTTTATTACAATGTATTTATTGTTCCCGTTTTCCTCGGGCAAGCCTTGTAATGAAACCCTCAGTAAGTTATCAAACACTATTTAATATCCATCACTCACAGTCCATCCTCTCAGTAAACACTGACTCCAGATCAGATGCACGCTGAAGGCTCTTTGAGCAGGCTTTCTCTCACTGACTGTGCTGTTATGTTAAATGTTTGTTTTCCATGTATTGTGTTTTGATATGTGTCTGTTGATGTTACACATGGAGCTGCTGTGATGCAAGTCTCATTTCAGACTTGATCTGACCATTAAAGGGGACCTATCATGCAAAATGCACTTTCTGATGTCTTTTATACATAAAGATGTGTCTCCCGGTGAGTCGGGGAACTCACGCAGTGTCAGAAAACAAAACCCTCTCTTTTCCTTCAAATCCAAATCTCTAAAAACGGGGAACAACGGAGCTGATCCCGATTTTCGTCCGATATGACGTAATATCTTGAATGTAGGCGGGCTTTAGTCCCACGGCCCAATCAGAAAGTTGCTATCAGAAACAATGCCCGACTGTTTTGGACGTAATATGGTCGGTGTTTACGTTAGCATCGCTAACACTCAGAGCTAACCTGTACTGGAGAGCATGTGTGTGAAGAAGCAGGAAGTAGAAAGGAACTCACCTTGCGGTGTAACCGGCAAGAGAGAAAGCCTTTGAGCTCCAGACTGTTTCAGAGAGAATCCTTGATGTGGTTTGGAACATTGTGGCGTTTAATCACGGCAGCATTTAACCGAGTATCTAACGTGTAATTCTGAGCAGGCATTAGCTCCCCCTCCTCAAGCTAAGGACCCCGAATCAGCGTTTCTCTAAACAGGGCTGAAATAGCGGGATATGAGCGATGTCTAAAATGCATGATATGTTTGTATTTTGAGAAAAACACACCATAGACATGTTTTTATATATTTTTATATATCTGAGACCCATAATATATGCCTAAAAATAGCATAATAGGAGCCCTTAAAAGTATTATCGTATCGTATCACACCCTCCCCCCCTCACCTGGCACCAGAGAGTACTCCCCCGCGCTGTGGTTGGTGGGGGGGGCTGCGATGTCGTAGATGGGGGTCGCAGAGAGGGGGAGGCTGTTGGGTTTAGAGCGGGGTCTCACGGTGCTGTAGACCGGGGCCGGGGCCGGGGCCGGGGCCGAGGCCGAGGCTCCTGATGGATCGTTGTCATAGTGATGGGAGGCGGGGGGAAGGGTCCTGAGGGGAAATAATCAGGATCAGAATCAGAAACTAGAATCAAAGTTAGAATCAGTAATTGGAATTCAAAATCGGTATCAGAATCGAAATGTGTCGCACAGCGGGGAAATGTAAATAAAAGGCAATAGATAAGATGTGTAGAATACTGTAAACAAACAGTTATCAAATCAAATCAAAATGGTACCCATGTATGGTAAACTAATTTGAGCATTTAATTTAAAAAAAATACCAGAAAATATCAATATTTATTAGAATAACTGCAACTAAACATTTTAAACATCAGGAACGTCTAATAACTGTTTCAATTGACCATAACACATTTAAAATACTTGACTTTATATACCCAAAAATGTAACTTTATTTGTAGGTTTTTCAAAGCTTTTATCAAAAAGTAGCTGATAATTAACTGAAAGTAACACATTTCCAGTCTCTCTATCAAATACAGTTTTCTAATGAATTAAAACTGACATTCGTAAATAAAATGAATTGCATCTAAAACATGTAATGTAACAGGATTTTGCAACAGTATCAGAGGCTCTAATTCAGGGGTGTCAAACTCAATTTCACCACGGGCCACATCCGTATAAAGGTTGCACTCGAAGGGCCGGTTGTAACTATATAAACATATATACATATATAATATATAGATAAAATAATGTATCATATTACATTATTGCCTCTGAATTGGATTATTATCGAATAGGATAATAACTTAGTAATTAACTACGTCTGAAAGCAGAAGTCCAGGGCAAATAACTGCAAGTCTCTTCAGTGAGCATGTCACAAAACAAGATGCATTGTGGGACATGTAGTTTATGGGCAACCTGATTCTGTAAAGTGGCATGTAACCGTATAATAAACGTATTATATTCTTTGCAAGCTCTTGCGGGGCCACATGAAACGAAGTCGCGGGCCGGTTTTGGCCCCCGGGCCTTGAGTTTGACACCCCTGCTCTAATTTCTCCTAAACATGCCAATACTTTTAAAGGTGCCTCAATATGACAATGAGTATGATTTCAAAAGTCTTCTATAAGAGACACGTCAGCTTGTTCAGTGTTGTGTAAATCAGATTTTGAAGAGGGACTCAGGTGTGTGTTTACCTGCTGGATCTTGCGGACACCACAGAGTAGGTGGGGTCGTTAGAGGGGGGGAGTTTGTTTTTGTTTACCACGGCGTACGTATCGTCCATGGTCGGCTGCAGCGACAGCGGTCTGCACACATCAAGAACACACGAAATAACTCCAATAAATATTAAACACAGTGTCTTTTCACATGTGTGTAAAAATAAGAAATGCAAAGACGAAAAAACAAGAACAGATTTTGTTTTGTAAAAAAAGGCCAAATAATGTCACCTAATTGTGACTTCTGTAGTCAAGGAAGTATAAAAGACTACAATTCCCATGAAGCCATCCTCTTGAAGGGCACCTATTATGCAAAATCCTCTTCTTCATGTCTCTTCTACATCAACATGTGTCCCCTCTTCTTCATGTCTCTTCTACATCAACATGTGTCCCCTCTTCTCCATGTCTCTTCTACATCAACATGTGTCCCCTCTTCTTCATGTCTCTTCTACATCAACATGTGTCCCCTCTTCTTCATGTCTCTTCTACATCAACATGTGTCCCCTCTTCTTCATGTCTCTTCTACATCAACATGTGTCCCCTCTTCTTCATGTCTCTTCTACATCAACATGTGTCCCCTCTTCTTCATGTCTCTTCTACATCAACATGTGTCCCCTCTTCTTCATGTCTCTTCTACATCAACATGTGTCCCCTCTTCTTCATGTCTCTTCTACATCAACATGTGTCCCCTCTTCTTCATGTCTCTTCTACATCAACATGTGTCCCCTCTTCTTCATGTCTCTTCTTCATCAACATGTGTCCCCTCTTCTTCATGTCTCTTCTACATCAACATGTGTCCCCTCTTCTTCATGTCTCTTCTACATCAACATGTGTCCCCTCTTCTTCATGTCTCTTCTACATCAACATGTGTCCCCTCTTCTTCATGTCTCTTCTACATCAACATGTGTCCCCTCTTCTTCATGTCTCTTCTACAACAACATGTGTCCCCTCTTCTTCATGTCTCTTCTACAACAACATGTGTCCCCTCTTCTTCATGTCTCTTCTACATCAACATGTGTCCCCTCTTCTTCATGTCTCTTCTACATCAACATGTGTCCCCTCTTCTTCATGTCTCTTCTACATCAACATGTGTCCCCTCTTCTCATGTCTCTTCTACATCAACATGTGTCCCCTCTTCTTCATGTCTCTTCTACATCAACATGTGTCCCCTCTTATTCATGTCTCTTCTACATCAACATGTGTCCCCTCTTCTTCATGTCTCTTCTACATCAACATGTGTCCCCTCTTCTCCATGTCTCTTCTACATCAACATGTGTCCCCTCTTCTTCATGTCTCTTCTACATCAACACGTGTCCCCTCTTCTGCATGTCTC
>CM070476.1:40748988-40753988 GCA_036324585.1 Champsocephalus esox | reverse complement strand
TTAGATTGAGTTGTTCTGATAATCATATGGTTGGGAGTTACTGACAAAAGTGATATCAATTGAAATGATTGAATGCACTTGGTGAATGACTCCCATCTGTTCTCATTTATATCTTTCACACGTTGGCCTGAAAGGTGGGAAATTATATTTAGAAGATATTTCACCGCTGCTTTTTTACAGCAGAAATAATTAGTTAGTTAGTAAAGGGTATTTTTTTAAGTACAGTCATTAAGTATCACGGCTCCAGATGTGAACGTGTGCTGCTTCCCTTTTTGATAAGGTTAATCATGACACAATGTGTTACATAATAATGTTGAGGTTAGGACTTCTCCACCATCACACATCATTTTCATCACAAACCGAGAAATCAACGGATTATTCCATAACGCAAATAATTATAGGTAAATAGTTTCATATGAGCTCCAACAATTTATAACAGTTAAATCCAGCTTTCACATAATTGCATACATTTTAATAATATAAGGGTATAATATATAGACAGAGATACAGGAGACTTTTTATACTATAACTGAAAGCCAACATAAGACTCTACTTGTACCAGATGTGTTGACAGAGTGATGTTCATACTTTAGTATTTCTGACGTATCATAACACTTCCTCCACCACAGGAACAAAGACAACGTATGTTTCTAAATATAAGCGATTCCCTATTTGATGGAAACATGTAATCCTATCTCTGTTCTTAAAGAGACGTTATGTGAAAGCTACCAGTCGTGGGAAGTCATTTGCTCAAAATTGTACTTTAGTACTTAAGTACAATTTTGATGTACTTGTACTTTACTTGAGTATTTCTATTATATGCTACTTTGTACTTCTACCTCACTACAGTTCAGAGGTACATGGTGTACTTTTCCTCCACTACATGTATCAATACCTTTAGTTACTTTCACAGATCTGGATGAATGATGTGAAATATAACCAAGTGTTGAATCAGACTTTAGTTCCACCTGGAGTAAATCCACCAGCTACCCTGCAGTCTACAAAGTACTTCAGACTAGCTGCACCTCCACCAGCTACCCTGCAGTCTACAAAGTACTTCAGACTAGCTGCACCTCCACCAGCTACCCTGCAGTCTACAAAGTACTTCAGACTAGCTGCACCTCCACCAGCTACCCTGCAGTCTACAAAGTACTTCAGACTAGCTGCACCTCCACCAGCTACCCTGCAGTCTACAAAGTACTTCAGACTAGCTGCACCTCCACCAGCTACCCTGCAGTCTACAAAGTACTTCAGACTAGCTGCACCTCTACCAGCTACCCTGCAGTCTACAAAGTACTTCAGACTAGCTGCACCTCCACCAGCTTTGAGAACACTTTCATGATCAATCATTATAAAACACATCATATATATTATTCTGAAATGGACCAATCTGCACAACGACTACTTTCACTGTCTTTCACTATATTTAGATGAGAATACTTTTCTACTTTCACTTGGAACATTTTGAATGCAGGACTTTTACTGTAACAGAGTATTCCTACACTCTGGTACTTCTACTTTACTCAAGTACAATATCTGAGTACTTCTCCTTTTACTCAAGAACAAGATGTGAGTACTTCTACTTTGACTACAATATCTGAGTACTTATACTTTTACTCAAGAACAAGATCTGAATACTTCTACTTTTACTCAAGAACAAGATCTGAATACTTCTACTTTTACTCAAGAACAAGATCTGAGTACTTCTACTTTTACTCAAGTACAAGACCTGAGTACTTCTACTTTAACTCAAGTATAAGATCTGAGTACTTCTACTTTTACTCAAGAACAAGACCTGAGTACTTCTACTTTTACTCAAGAACAAGATCTGAATACTTCTACTTTGACTCAAGTACAAGATCTGAGTACTTCTACTTTTACTCAAGTGCAAGATCTGAGTACTTCTACTTTTACTCAAGTACAATATCTGAGTACTTCTACTTTTACTCAAGTACAATATCTGAGTACTTCTACTTTTACTAAGTACAAGATCTGAGTACTTCTCCTCCTCTGCTGTTTACACACAATCAGTAAAATGTGACTACTGAGCAGTAAGTGACAGACAGCTTCACAAACGGACTGACTCCAGAAGGAGACACCATGTCTTCATGTCTGTTGTGATGTTTTTAAATGTATCATTAAGGTTAAAGTACTCCTACCTGTCAGCATGTGTCGTCCATTGGTTCTACTGTAGTTCTTATTGTTAAAACACTGATCGCATCTTTCTCTCTGTGTGTGTCTCTGAACATTCTGCCTTCACTCTGCCTGCAGCGGACGATTTACATGCAGGAAGTCTGATTAAAGATCACTTCCTGTTTCTGCAGCTGCACCAACTTCCTCCTACAACATCACTTCATCAAAACTGTCACAGGATTTAAATGTGACACCGGTTTAAAACCCTTTAAAAGAAGTAATCAGATTTTATTCTGCATTTTCAGGTTCATATTAATACCGTTTTCCTCTACTGGGACATGTCTCCATGCTTTAAAAAGCCCAGTCTGCTCTGATTGGTTAGCTGGCCAGCTCTGTTGTGATTGGTCAACTGCTTAGAGAAGTCCCGCCTCTTAGCCAATCACGTACAATGTGTTGGAACATAGTGATGTCACTTTGTAACACTGGTGCGTCCATTGGCTAGCGTTGCTTAGAATGATATATTATATATTATTAGATAACGATTTTCTTAATCTATTTTTAGTTTCACAAAATATTAAATGAAGTAAAACATTTTTTTGTTTTTTTGTGAAAATTACTGCTCTTTTATGACTCAATAACAATGCTAATTTTGTAAAGTAAAGAGTCACCAAAGCTAGAGTAAAACAAGCGATAATATCCATTCCTTTAGTGTATGAAAAGTGCTTAATAGATAAAGTGTTATTGCCGTGCGTTACCGGGGTCAGGTTGCTGTAGAGATGAGGCTCGCCGGCTGACTGCTGCAGGAATCGCTCGAACATAAAGGCGACGGTCGTGCAGATGAACTGATACTGCTCCTGCCAGAAGGGGACATCATGTGTTCGTCAGTTATTCATGAAACATCAGAGACGTTTGTTCCCTCATCTCCTGTTTCAACATCTGTTAAGAAACTCGATGTTCCTAACGCCTCAGAAATAACACAATGGTGTATTTCAGTTTAATATTTAGATTAGATTCGTTTTAAGGGTATTTGGTTTCTGTAAAGTACATGAACTCTTCCCAATTCTAGATGTACTTGTTAGATATCAACTAACGGAGCCCTATTCTGCTCATTTTCAGGTTCATGGTATGTAGCGTCTCTACTTTAAAGAGTCCTCTCCTGCTGATGTTCAGGTGGATATCAGTATGTGGTGTCTCTACTTTAAAGAGTCCTCTCCTGCTGATGTTCAGGTGTATATCAGTATGTAGTGTCTCTACTTTAAAGAGTCCTCTCCTGCTGATGTTCAGGTGTATATCAGTATGTAGTGTCTCTACTTTAAAGAGTCCTCTCCAGCTGATGTTCAGGTGTATATCAGTATTTAGTGTCTCTACTTTAAAGAGTCATCTCCTGCTGATGTTCAGGTGTATATCAGTATGTAGTGTCTCTACTTTAACGAGTCCTCTCCTGCTGATGTTCAGGTGTATATCATATGTAGTGTCTCTACTTTAAAGAGTCCTCTCCTGCTGATGTTCAGGTGTATATCAGTATGTAGTGTCTCTACTTTAAAGAGTCCTCTCCTGCTGATGTTCAGGTGTATATCAGTATGTAGTGTCTCTACTTTAAAGAGTCCTCTCCTGCTGATGTTCAGGTGTATAGCAGTATGTAGTGTCTCTACTTTAAAGAGTCCTCTCCTGCTGATATCAAGGTGTATATCAGTATGTGGTGTCTCTACTTTAAAGAGTCCTCTCCTGCTGATATCAAGGTGAATATCAGTATGTGGTGTCTCTACTTTAAAGAGTCCTCTCCTGCTGATGTTCAGGTGTATATCAGTATGTAGTGCCTCTACGTTAAAAAGTCCTCTCCTGCTGATGTTCAGGTGTATACCAGTATGTAGTGTCTCTACTTTAAAGAGTCCTCTCCTGCTGATATCAAGGTGTATATCAGTATATGGTGTCTCTACTTTAAAGAGTCCTCTCCTGCTGATATCAAGGTGTATATCAGTATGTGGTGTCTCTACTTTAAAGAGTCCTCTCCTGCTGATGTTCAGGTGTATATCAGTATGTAGTGTCTCTACTTTAAAGAGTCCTCTCCTGCTGATGTTCAGGTGTATATCAGTATGTAGTGTCTCTACTTTAAAGAGTCCTCTCCTGCTGATGTTCAGGTGTATATCAGTATGTAGTGTCTCTACTTTAAAGAGTCCTCTCCTGCTGATGTTCAGTATATATCAGTAGGTAGTGCCTCTACTTTAAAGAGTCCTCTCCTGCTGATGTTCAGGTGTATATCAGTATGTAGTGCCTCTACTTTAAAGAGTCCTCTCCTGCTGATGTTCAGGTGTATATCAGTATGTAGTGTCTCTACTTTAAAGAGTCCTCTCCTGCTGATGTTCAGGTGTATATCAGTATGTAGTGTCTCTACTTTAAAGAGTCCTCTCCTGCTGATGTGCAGGTGTATATCAGTATGTAGTGCCTCTACTTTAAAGAGTCCTCTCCCGCTGATGTTCAGGTGTATATCAGTATGTAGTGTCTCTACTTTAAAGAGTCCTCTCCTGCTGATGTGCAGGTGTATATCAGTATGTAGTGCCTCTACTTTAAAGAGTCCTCTCCCGCTGATGTTCAGGTGTATATCAGTATGTAGTGTCTCTACTTTAAAGAGTCCTCTCCTGCTGATGTTCAGGTGTATATCAGTATGTAGTGTCTCTACTTTAAAGAGTCCTCTCCTGCTGATGTCAGGTGTATATCAGTATGTAGTGCCTCTACTTTAAAGAGTCCTCTCCCGCTGATGTTCAGGTGTATATCAGTATGTAGTGTCTCTACTTTAAAGAGTCCTCTCCTGCTGATGTGCAGGTGTATATCAGTATGTAGTGCCTCTACTTTAAAGAGTCCTCTCCCGC
>CM070476.1:40578988-40738988 GCA_036324585.1 Champsocephalus esox | reverse complement strand
TTCCTCATATGGAAATAAACACTGCAGCCTCATGTATTGTTATCTTTAAAAGTGATGCTTCACAATAACACATTTGAAACAATGACAACAAACAAACACACACACACACACACACACACACACACACACACACATACACACACACACACACACACACACACACATTGTCTCATCATTACATTTCTCAGTCAGACCAACAACTGACCACAGTGGCATCATAAGCAGAGAGCTTTTTGAAACACACATTTTCATTTTCATTTTCACTCACTCACTCACTCTCACACACACACACACACACACTTCCTGTTTCAGCAGAGTCCCCATGAGCAAACCCTGGCCCCTGAGTAATGCCCGTGTGTGAGTGATCCCTATTTGGGGCAGTAGTGAGATTAGCGGCAGCGGACCAGTTCAACATGGTGGTGGGTTCAGGGGTGTTTCTTTGCTCCCTCTGTGGGGCACTTCAGGACAACAGTCAGGACGTTTCTCAGCAGATGAATGATGAACTAACATGAGACAGCAGAATGAGGAAGCAGGGTGTTGACTAACTGACCTGCACTGCCACACAGGAAGCAGCAGCTGAACACATCGCATTGCGTCTGTTTTAAAACCAGCTCAGAGTTGTATTCCCGCGCTCACAAAGCCGCGAGTGTTTCAAAGCTACGCGATGTTTCAGCGGAGACGAAGTACCTTTTACCAAACAATGAGGTCGTCAGTCCTCTGAAACACGAGAGTCTGCAGGAAACAGGAAGTGAAAGTGAATTCAACCTGGAGCTGTGAGACACCTTTTGTTTCAAATAAAAAGTTGGACTTATTGGAATCGTATTTAAGGAACTGAGGACACTTAACAAAAGATCGTGCAGGATAGAGCACAGTGCAGAACGTAAGCGCCACATCACATCAACATGACATTAACATTACATCATTTAAAGACATCAGCACATTAGCCATGTAGGATTTAAAATAATAATAATTTATAATTAAATACATTTAAACATAATATAGGTAGAGAAGTTGTATTAGATTCAAGAAAGAGGAAACAGAAATAGACATGGAGGAATGTGTTCAGGTAAATGGAGAACAAGCTAACTATGTGTGGGGGAAACTTCTGGAGCAATGGAGAGTCAGGACTCAGAGAGGCGCGAGGAGAGCTGGAGCTCTGAGGGCAAACACTGACGGTTTATTTGGAGTTACGGCCGGAGAGTTGACGAGACAGGCGGTTCCTAAACCAATTCTGAAGACCTCTTTCTGCAGCTCGAGGTTTTAACTAGTTCAGAGTGTAGTAATCAACTTTCTTCATCAGTGAGACTAAACATTATGGACCCCGAATCTATAGAGCTCTCGTAGGAAATAACCTGCGTCCCTGAACAGTGAGCTACCTCATGGCGGCTTGTGCTCGGTCAGACTGGCAACAACAATGCGCCCAAGCTGCTCCTCCTTAAGAGAGGTAGCAGCAACACCCCAGGCCGTAGACCTAGGCCACACGGGGAGGAGACAGTGAGAGGAGAACATGATGAACTGGGTCGAAGGTTGAATACCTGAGCAAATGATTCCTTAACAGTATATATTAAAATAAGCTAAAATAAAATACAAATAAAAACTGTACAGTGGAATAAAATACAGCTTTTTGTACAGATAAATAAAATATGAGCTGTACACAGAGCTAGTTATAAACATATGAAGGTGAAGGCCCAATTCCAATTCATCCTCAGAACAACAGGGTGCCGTATCACAGGAAATGGATCGCTCCAGGTGTTTTGTTTTTAAAGTCGCTGCTTTACTGTTCGGGTTGATTGTGCATTGCATCGATTAGTCTGCACGGTTATCGATATGCATTGAACATAATGTGTGTTCCATTACATGTGTGGGTTCATGAGGGAAAAGGTGGCCTAATAGAGTTTGTGTTAAATTATTCTTATAATGTTACTGCAGAGATTTTTATAATAATGTTTGAAGTCATATGTTCTTTACCCGGAGAGTTTACTGCTGGCATTGGCCAGATTTAGATAATACAAAGTGTAGTTAAAGGTATTTAAATAAGCTTGTGTTCCTGTAACATTAAAGTAGAATAGAGACATTAATAGACACATACATCCGCAATATAACTCGTATTATGCTGTGGGACACGATAAGGACATTCCTGGATTCAAAGCATCTTGGCGGCGTCTCCCCTTTACACAAAAACAGGTCAATAAAACAGCTGAGACAAATGGAGAAAGTACATTTAGAACCGAAGGACACACATATATGCATTTATTTATTTATGAATAATGAAAGTATGTCTAGGTTATGTAGTTAATCCTGTGTTAATACAACGACATGTGCATGCGTACAATTTAGTTCACACTGTAACCCCCTTACATGTAAATATTCCAAAAAAAGTCATAGATTAATGCATCTTAATCAAGCGTCTTTGGGTTCAAGAAAAGCGCTATAGAAATAAAATGTATTATTATTATTATTATTATTATTATTATTATTATTATTATTATTATTATTATTATTATTATTATTATTATTATTATTATTATTATTATTATTATTATCTTTATTAAATGAGCCATTCTGCAAATTGAGTATTTTAACTTTTTGTCTATTTTAATGCTATTTAAAGAGATCTTACTTCCACCACTGTCAGTATAAAGTGTTAACAGCCTGCATGCATGTAGGTCAAATTCTCACCTCCTACTTCTAGAAGTAGGAGGTGAGAATTTGACCGCGCACGTTTCTTCACATTTCTTCCTCCTTCTTTCCTTCTTCTTCCTTTCTTTCTCGCTGGCCTTCGTTCCTTTTCAGCGGTGGAGTATTGTACTTGAGTAGCAGCCATTTCTGTCATTCTTTATACACACTATATTTTCAAGGTTAATGGAACATTTTAAACTCCACGACATGTATGAAACACTCATAACTGTGTGTGTGTGTGTGTGTGTGTGTGTGTGTGTGTGTGCGTGTGCGTGTGTGTGTGCGTGTGTGTGTGTGTATCAAAGTCATTGCAGAAAATAACCGTTCTCTACATAACGTGAAGATCATATATATAATTGTGCGGTGAGAGAGAGACGAGCAGAAATAACCTGCAGCTTGTTCTCCGTCTCTGTTTGTGTCACTCAGTAAAAGTCGTCTGGTGTCTAGAAACACTTCGAGTTTATTTTCGTCACCACGTATTCTGTCTTTATTTACTGTCTGCTGAACAAACGGCAAACGGCTGCTTCGTCTGAATCCTTCTTTGAGTTTTGAAGCACAATTGCACTGACAGTTTATGTGCTCTATTGTCCACTCAGGTCATTTATCCCAGACTACTTTTCCAAAATATATTCTCAACACAAGTTTTACAGTCTTTTAAAGTGTGTCTCCTGCAAATACAGCAAAGTAGAAACTGTGTAAAAGTATTACAAAGTGTTTTGTGATGAATGAAAACTGATGTTTGTTGTCAACAGCTGACGTTAAATTGACCGGACTTATGTCTGCGGATTGATATGACTGCACATAGTCCCTTATTACTCCTTGGCAACGGTCTGTTCTCCTTAGCAACAGTCTGTCCTCCTTAGCAACGATCTGTTCTCCTTAGCAACGGTCTGTTCTCCTTAACAACAGTCTGTTCTACTTAGCAACGATCAGTTTTCCTTAGCAACGGTCTGTTCTCCTTAGCAACAGTCTGTCCTCCTTAGCAACAATCTGTTCTCCTTAGCAATGGTCTGTTCTCCTTAGCAACGGTCTGTTCTTCTTAACAAAAGTCTGTTCTACTTAGCATCGATCAGTTCTCTTTAGCAGCAGTCTGTTCTCCTTAACAACAGTCTGTTCTACTTAGCAATGGTCTGTTCTCCTTATAAGCGATCTGTTCTCCTTAACAACAGTCTGTTTTCCTTAGCAACGGTCTGTTCTCCTTATAAGCGGTTTGTTCTCCGTAGCAACGGTCTGTTCTACTTAGCAACAATCTCTTAGCTGAGTATTAACAACCTCTGGAATGTCCAAATTGACGAATCAGAATCAAACATTCAATTAAGCCGTGAAATAATATAGAATATAAAGAGTTTAATTTCAACGCAAAGCTAGACAGATGTTTTAATTATCCTGTCTGTTAACATCTTAGTTTCCAAGTAAGATTAAGAAGCATGAAATTCAAAGTTGTGAACGTGAACAAATCTAAACTATTTTCACGTGTAATTGTTTTTCTTTCCTTTAATCTTTATTGGACATATTTAATTTCTTATGTTTCTTCCTCTTATTTTATATTTAATGGCACATTTGTCCTTTCTTATGTTTATATAATATATGTTATGAAATACATTTTCTTCTATTTTATTAATTCTAAAATGGAACAACTGTCACAAAGTTTCCCCCTGGGATACGTAATGTTTTCTGTATTTGATTAAAAACAAGAACATTTTTAACTTTTTGTGTTTGATAGTTTAGGATAAAGGAGTAATCTGTAATCGCAAATGTCTTTGTTCAACTTATAGTATTGATATCAGGACAGTAAAAAAACACATGTTTCCACCGGACCTTGGCAATTCAAATCTAAAACACACTTAAGCTATATTCAAATGTTCACAAAAAACTCCAAGGCACATAAACAACTAAAATGTCTATATTGTAATTGCATAGTCCTGTTGAAGACGTGATATCGAAACATATCAGAGGTCATATTAGGTCAAACATGGCAATGCAATTACATTCAAGTTTTTTTAATTGTTTAAAAATATATTTGTATCTACATGTATCCTTATCCAAAGAGTACATGATACAAACTTAGTTTACATCCTTGAAGCACTCCTGAAAAATGTTGCATGACCAAGCATGCTTTAATAACTTTTAATGCACGGCTTAGTTGAATACTCGAAGCTGAATTTCTAACATTCGGCAGTCCGCTCTTTTTCGATAGCACACCGTTTCCGCTCTGATCAAGGGACTTCAGTATACCGCCTCTCATCTACTTGATATCCCCTCTCCTCTCCTGCCCTCGTATTCTTTCCTACCCTCCTCACATTGTTTCCTCCTCTTCTCTCCTTGTTTCCTCAACCCTCAGCTCCTCTACTCCTCGTCTTGTTTCATCTTCACCTCCACTCTCCTCTCGTCCTATAACTGGACTTTTCTTCACACTCCACATTTTACATTCATAATTAACTTTACATTCCATTCCTTTCACACTGAATGTAAATAATATCCTACTTTTAAATGTGTCAGATTTCCATCTTTCATGGTCAACTTTTAGATATTTCACTTTTTAGTTTAGTTTTATTTTCCATTTCGAGATATTTTACGTTTGTTTATTTTCGACCCTTTTATATTTTCACATTATGTGCTATGCCTCATTTTAACATCCTGCTGTGACGAAATGTTTTCCCAATCTGTGATCAATAAAGTTTATCTTCTCATCTCTATCACTCCTTTCCTTATTTACTTATTCATCTTAAATTGAGTCGAATAGATTATAATAATAATAATAATTCATTTATTTTATATAGGCGCCTTTCAAGGCTCTCAAGGTCGCCGTACACACACATAAACAACAAGATACACAATACATAACACCAGCACAAGAGACATAAACAAGACAATGCAGTTTATAAATCAATCAAATAACCACATCAATAAAACCAGGATGTGTGATGATAAGGATCAGGGTGGATATGCGAGTGTGAAGAGATTTGTGTTGAGGCGTGATTTGAAAATGGGGAGAGAGTCAGTGTTGCGGATGTCAGGTGGGAGGGAGTTCCAGAGGCGGGGTGCGGAGCGGCTGAAGGCTCTAGACCCCATG
This sequence comes from Champsocephalus esox, assembly GCA_036324585.1. Classification (NCBI taxonomy): domain Eukaryota; kingdom Metazoa; phylum Chordata; class Actinopteri; order Perciformes; family Channichthyidae; genus Champsocephalus; species Champsocephalus esox. Next base: position 40,733,236 of record CM070476.1, on the reverse strand, counting down.
GAAGGGGGGTGCAGTGAGGCGGATGGGTGTGTTGACGTGCAGGAGGTCGGAGAGGGACAGAGGAGTGAGGTTATGGGTGGCCTTAAAGGCGAGGAGCAGAATCTTAAAAACGGGGAGCCAGTGAATTATACGCGCAGTCAACACGAACTGGACGAGAGACACGCTCAGTAAAACATGCACGCGTAAACAAAGCAGCTCCATGTCACCGACACTAAAACGCATTCAGCTACAACAGAAGCTTTTTCCAGGAACACAAGAGAGTTAACCCCAACTGTGTGTGTGTGTGCGTGTGTGTGTGTGTGTGTGTGTGTGTGTGTGTGTGTGCGTGTATGTCAGAATCATAATACCTTTATTCATCCACAGAGGGGACATTTACATTTGTTACAGCAATGAAAGAGTTTGTGTGTGTGTGTGTGTGTGTGTGTGCGTGTGTGTGTGTGTGTGTGTGTGTGGTGCGTGTGTGTCAGAATCATAATACCTTTATTCATCCACAGAGGGGACATTTACATGTGTTACAGCAATGAAAGAGTGTGTGTGTGTGTGTGTGTGTGTGCGTGTGTGTGTGTGTGTGTGTGTGTGTGTGTGTGTGTGTCATTAGGTAATGCGAGGATAAAGAAGTGTGTATTTGTGAGTGTGTGACATCATATAGTACGTGTTTGTGTTTCAGTAGACAAACTACAAACAAGTAAAGTAAGAGGAAGCTGCAACAAACATAAGTGTGTGTGCGTGTGTGTGTGTGTGTGTGTGTGTGTGACATGTCATACATTTACACACATTAACCTCAGACACCAGGGCTGCTCTTATTTCACTTCACTTCGAGGTCCTGACATGTGACATTTAGAGAGATGTTTTTATCTAAATATATTTATTTATGAACACAAATGCAGCAACTGTGCACTCTTTTTATGCAATCTATATTTACGTTTATATCATTTCATATAAGTTGATACTAACTTATTTTCGTTTGAGTTTTGACACAAATACAGATATAGGTGTCTTACAAAAGCTCTGCAAATCTGTCAGCATTATGCCGAGATGGAAACTAACACGCATTCATTTGATTGGTGCACCTTGAGGCTGTGAAAAACACACACACACACACACACACACACACACACACACACACACACACACGCACAGAGGTGTAACTCACAGTGTATTCCTGATACAGAGTGGCTGGGTCCTCAGCCTTCAGAGCAGAGAGCAGCGAGGGCAGCAGCTCCATGTTGCATCAAAAACACATCTGAAGAAAAGCACATCCGACACCTGAGCTGACATCCTCTGAGTGTGTGTGTGTGTGTGTGTGTGTGTGTGTGTGTGTGTGTGTGTGGCTGACCAAACCCAACCTCTCTCTCTCTGTCTCTGTCTCTGTCTCTCTCTCTCTCTCTCTCTCTCTCTCTCTCTCTCTCTCTCTCTCTCTCTCTCTCTCTCTCTCTCTCTCTCTCTCTCTCTGCCTCTCTGCCTCTCTCTCTCTCTGTCTCTCTGCCTCTCTGCCTCTCTCTCTGTCTCTCTCTCTCTCTCTCTCTCTCTCTCTCTCTCTCTCTCTCTCTCTCTCTCTCCTCTCTCTCTCTCTCTCTCTCTCTCTCTCTCTCTCCTCTCTCTCTCTCTCTCTCTCTGTCCTCTCTGCCTCTCTGCCTCTCTCTCTCTCTGTCTCTCTGCCTCTCTGCCTCTCTCTCTGTCTCTGTCTCTCTCTCTCTCTCTCTCTCTCTCTCTCTCTCTCTCTCTCTCTCTCTCTCTCTCTCTCTCTCTCTCTGTCTCTCTGCCTCTCTGCCTCTCTGCCTCTCTGTCTCTCTGCCTCTCTGCCTCTCTCTCTGTCTCTCTCTCTCTCTCTCTCTCTCTCTCTCTCTCTCTCTCTCTCTCTCTCTCTCTCTCTCTCTCTCTGCCTCTCTCTCTGACTGTACAGGTTCTCTTCACTTCTGTGTCTCAGTTTTGCGTGATAGTTAATAATTGAACTCTAGATAATAATGCACCTCTCTGTGTGTGTGTGTGTGTGTGTGTGTGTGTGTGTGTGTGTGTGTGTGTGTGTGTGTGGAACAAGGAAGTGTGAATAAACTTTAAATGTATTGACAGAAAGTGTAAGATAACTTCACGTTGTATTTGTTATGTGACAGAGTTCGTTCCTCTTGACCAATAAACTGATAATGAGCATGTGTGTGTGTGTGTGTGTGTGTGTGTGTGTGTGTGTGTGTGTGTGTGCGTTTGCAGGCAGCATAGAGATCGACATACAAGATACAAGCAGAAAAGGGTTTTTACAATGTTGAGGTACTTGGACTGTACTTGAATATTTCCATGTTAAGCTGCTTTACTTCTACCGCACTCCAATTAGGTACATGGTGTACTTCTACTCCTCTACAGTTCAGAGGTACATGGTGTACTTCTACTCCTCTACAGTTCAGAGGTACATGGTGTACTTCTACTCCTCTACATGTATTTAATCCCTTTAGTTACTTTACAGATCTGGATGAATGATGTGAAATATAACCAAGTGTTGAATCAGACTTTAGTTCCACCTGGAGTGAATCCACCAGCTACCCTGCAGTCTACAAAGTACTTCAGACTAGCTGCACCTCCACCAGCTACCCTGCAGTCTACAAAGTACTTCAGACTAGCTGCACCTCCACCAGCTACCCTGCAGTCTACAAAGTACTTCAGACTAGCTGCTCCTTCACCAGCTACCCTGCAGTCTACAAAGTACTTCAGACTAGCTGCACCTTCACCAGCTACCCTGCAGTCTACAAAGTACTTCAGACTAGCTGCACCTTCACCAGCTTTGAGAACACTTTGATGATCAATCATTATAAAACATATCATATATATTATTCTGAAATGGACCAATCTGCACAACGACTACTTTCACTGTCTTTCACTATATTTAGATGAGAATACTTTTCTACTTTCACTTGAGGGACATTTTGAATGCAGGAATTCTACTGTAACAGAGTATTCCTACACTCTGGTACTTCTACTCTTACTCAAGTACAAGACCTGAGTACTTCTACTTTTACTCAAGCACAAGATCTTAGTAATTCTACTTTTACTCAAGTACAAGATCTGAGTACTTCTACTTTTACTCAAGTACAATATCTCGGTACTTCTACTTTTACTCAAGTACAAGATCTGAGTACTTCTACTTTTACTCAAGTACAAGATCTGAGTACTTCTACTTTTATTCAAGTACAAGATCTGAGTACTTCTACTTTTACTCAAGTACAATATCTGAGTACTTCTACTTTGACTCAAGTACCAGATCTGAGTACTTCTACTTTTACTCAAGTACAATATCTGGGTACTTCTACTTTTACTCAAGTACAAGATCTGAGTACTTCTACTTTTACTCATGTACAAGATCTGAGTACTTCTACTTTGACTCAAGTACCAGATCTGAGTACTTCTACTTTTACTCAAGTACAAGATCTGAGTACTTCTACTTTTGACTCAAGTACAAGATCTGAGTACTTCTACTTTTACTCAAGTACAATATCTGAGTACTTCTACTTTGACTCAAGTACCAGATCTGAGTACTTCTACTTTTACTCAAGTACAATATCTGAGTACTTCTACTTTGACTCAAGTACAATATCTGAGTACTTCTACTTTTACTCAAGTACAAGATCTGAGTACTTCTACTTTTACTCAAGTACAAGATCTGAGTACTTCTACTTTTACTCAAGTGTAAGATCAGAGTACTTCTACTTTTACTCAAGTACAAGATCTGAGTACTTCTACTTTTACTCAAGTACAATATCTGGGTACTTCTACTTTTACTCAAGTACAAGATCTGAGTACTTCTACTTTGACTCAAGTACAATATCTGAGTACTTCTACTTTTACTCAAGTACAATATCTGGGTACTTCTACTTTTACTCAAGTACAAGATCTGAGTACTTCTACTTTTACTCAAGTACAAGATCTGAGTACTTCTACTTTTACTCAAGTACAAGATCTGAGTACTTCTACTTTTACTCAAGTACAATATCTGAGTACTTCTACTTTGACTCAAGTACCAGATCTGAGTACTTCTACTTTTACTCAAGTACAATATCTGGGTACTTCTACTTTGACTCAAGTACAGATCTGAGTACTTCTACTTTTACTCAAGTACAATATCTGAGTACTTCTACTTTTGACTCAAGTACAATATCTGAGTACTTCTACTTTTACTCAAGTACAAGATCTGAGTACTTCTACTTTTACTCAAGTGTAAGATCAGAGTACTTCTACTTTTACTCAAGCACAAGATCTGAGTACTTCTACTTTTACTCAAGTACAAGATCTGAGTACTTCTACTTTTACTCAAGTACAAGATCTGAGTACTTCTACTTTTACTCAAGTACAAGATCTGAGTACTTCTACTTTTACTCAAGTACAAGATCTGAGTACTTCTACTTTTACTCAAGTACAAGATCTGAGTACTTCTACTTTTACTCAAGTACAAGATCTGAGTACTTCTACTTTTACTCAAGTACAAGATCTGAGTACTTCTACTTTTACTCAAGTACAAGATCTGAGTACTTCTACTTTTACTCAAGTACAAGATCTGAGTACTTCTACTTTTACTCAAGTACAATATCTGGGTACTTCTACTTTTACTCAAGTACAAGATCTGAGTACTTCTACTTTTACTCAAGTGTAAGATCAGAGTACTTCTACTTTTACTCAAGCACAAGATCTGAGTACTTCTACTTTTACTCAAGTACAAGATCTGAGTACTTCTACTTTTACTCAAGTACAAGATCTGAGTACTTCTACTTTTACTCAAGTGTAAGATCAGAGTACTTCTACTTTACTCAAGCACAAGATCTGAGTACTTCTACTTTTACTCAAGTACAAGATCTGAGTACTTCTACTTTTACTCAAGTACAATATCTGGGTACTTCTACTTTTACTCAAGTACAAGATCTGAGTACTTCTACTTTGACTCAAGTACAATATCTGAGTACTTCTACTTTTACTCAAGTACAAGATCTGAGTACTTCTACTTTTACTCAAGTACAAGATCTGAGTACTTCTACTTTTACTCAAGTACAATATCTGAGTACTTCTACTTTGACTCAAGTACAATATCTGAGTACTTCTACTTTTACTCAAGCACAAGATCTGAGTACTTCTACTTTTACTCAAGTACAATATCTGGGTACTTCTACTTTTACTCAAGTACAATATCTGAGTACTTCTACTTTTACTCAAGTACAAGATCTGAGTACTTCTACTTTTACTCAAGTACAATATCTGGGTACTTCTACTTTTACTCAAGTACAAGATCTGAGTACTTCTACTTTTACTCAAGTACAAGATCTGAGTACTTCTACTTTTACTCAAGTGTAAGATCAGAGTACTTCTACTTTTACTCAAGCACAAGATCTGAGTACTTCTACTTTTACTCAAGTACAAGATCTGAGTACTTCTACTTTTACTCAAGTACAAGATCTGAGTACTTCTACTTTTACTCAAGTGTAAGATCAGAGTACTTCTACTTTTACTCAAGTACAATATCTGGGTACTTCTACTTTGACTCAAGTACAAGATCTGAGTACTTCTACTTTTACTCAAGTACAAGATCTGAGTACTTCTACTTTTACTCAAGTACAATATCTGAGTACTTCTACTTTTACTCAAGTACAAGATCTGAGTACTTCTACTTTGACTCAAGTACAAGATCTGAGTACTTCTACTTTTACTCAAGTACAAGATCTGAGTACTTCTACTTTTACTCAAGTACAAGATCTGAGTACTTCTACTTTTACTCAAGTACAAGATCTGAGTACTTCTACTTTTACTCAAGTGTAAGATCTGAGTACTTCTACTTTTACTCAAGTACAATATCTGGGTACTTCTACTTTGACTCAAGTACAAATCTGAGTACTTCTACTTTTACTCAAGTACAAGATCTGAGTACTTCTACTTTTACTCAAGTACAAGATCTGAGTACTTCTACTTTTACTCAAGTACAAGATCTGAGTACTTCTACTTTTACTCAAGTACAAGATCTGAGTACTTCTACTTTTACTCAAGTACAAGATCTGAGTACTTCTACTTTTACTCAAGTACAAGATCTGAGTACTTCTACTTTTACTCAAGTGTAAGATCTGAGTACTTCTACTTTTACTCAAGTACAAGATCTGAGTACTTCTACTTTTACTCAAGTACAAGATCTGAGTACTTCTACTTTTACTCAAGTGTAAGATCTGAGTACTTCTACTTTTACTCAAGTACAAGATCTGAGTACTTCTACTTTTACTCAAGTGTAAGATCTGAGTACTTCTACTTTGACTCAATCTGTACTTCTCGCACCTGTGTATTCCACTTCAAGACAGAAAAGGCACAAACTGCGTGCATGCAGTCCCCTCCTGCTCCCTGGCTAAATGACGCACTGCGTGCTAATAGAACCGTCCTTCGGGCAGCAGAGCGGAAATGGTGGAAATCCAAACACCATGACGACCTCCTAACCTATCAGGCTCTCCTCTCCTCTTTCTCTGCTTGGATCTCTCAGGCAAAAATGACTTTCTTTCAAGACAAGATCCAATCTTCCTATTCCAATCCTAAAAAACTATTTTCCATCTTCTCCACCCTCTTGGACCCCCCCACAGCCCCTTCCCCCTCCTCCCTTCTGTCAAGCGACTTTGTTAACCACTTTGAAAAAAAGGTGGAATGAGCTCCCCATTGAAATCAGGACCGCAGAAAGCTTACACACCTTCCGGCGCAGACTGAAAACTCATCTCTTTCGACTCCACTTCGAGCGATAGAATGACTAACAAAGAACTGCTAACAGAGCACTTATATACTAATAAAGGTCTGGCTTATCTACAGCCAGTTGAGTAGCACTTGAAACGATTGGCTCTTTGAAACCTGATGTACTTATATGATTCTGTTTTCTTCAAGGTTGTGTCTTCCTGGTCGAATGCACTTATTGTAAGTCGCTTTGGATAAAAGCGTCAGCTAAATGCAATGTAATGTAAAAATGGATGTTTGTGATTAAATGCAGAAACTGATGGAACACCGACCTCTAGTGGACAAGTACATTTACTCAGGTAATGCACATCAAAAACATTTAATTATAATATACTTTGTATCTATACGTTAATCTGTCTAGATCTGACAAGGCTTCTATACTGACTGCAAACAGTCTGAATTTGAACATGCAAAAGCTCTTGGGAGATCTGTTGAGCGAGCTAAAAAACAGTACGACAAAAACATTTGCCTACCTAACCCAGCACAAAGTGGGAGATGCCGTCTGGCACCTGATTAAAGGCACCACAAGGGTTCAAAACAAGGTACGAAAGTTTCCGCCATCCTACGAGGGTCCTTACTTCATTGTAGGCATGTTGGATGACCTGATCTATAGACTCAAAAAGAGCCCACAGCCTAATAGTTGTCCACCATGACAAGCTCAAGCCTTACTATTCCAGGACCCGATAGACAACAGCTGGGTGTTCAAAGACACAGAAGCCTGGGCGCCTGTCGAGGTGCCGCCCCCTCAGCCAGACCTCAACTCATCTGACGCAGTCATCGGGCCTCTCCACCTGTGGGACCCCCCCATCAGACGCAGAGGATCCAGCTGTGGAGGCCCTCGAGGCCCTGGCTTCATGACAGACTTCCTCTGACTCAGCGCCCTCAGAGCTTGAGGACTAATCAATCATGGCGTTTGTCGAGCAAAGCTGACTGGCTCGTCCCAAACGATAGCTGAGGATTATGTGTAGTGTCTTCGGCCATCCTAAACTCCGAAAAAATATTTGTTTCTCCGAATCGAAGGGGAAAAACAAAAAAGCATTGCACACAATTTAAACCAATCAATGTTGTTTAATTAACAAAGGTAATCTGGTGTTTTTGAGTTGTGACTTTTTCCCGACCTGACATCTCTCACAGGTACTTGGACCAAGGTTCTAACAAACTGCAATACTCAAGTACTTATATCTTCGTCCGAGGACATCATTACAGGATGGAAAGTTGATATTCCAAGATTCCTGTGTTCATGTGAGGATTGATGGGGAGCATTAAGACCGCTGTGACAAGAGGGGAGGTCCGGCATATCCGAGGAAAACTCAAGGCCAACTGGTAAAAGGGACGGATGAACAAAATTCCAAGACCAGGAATGATACTCAAACTCAACACGGACCATGTGACTCTCTTGGGCGAGGCTGTCATTGATATATACAGTACCATTGAAATACGACGACATTGTGGCGACAGCATACGTCTAAACCACACAATTTGAGTGTAGAAGTCTTGAGGCGTGGACCGGTGAAATGCACGAGAAGACTGGTGGCGATCGGAATATTTTCCTTTGAGTTAGAGCGATATCGTGAGGCGAGGAATGCGTTGCCATGGAAACGCTATATGACGAGACATCAAATGTGGCGACTAGTATCTGTAAAACATTTGAAACACAAAGATTTATTCTGCTTATAAAGTCACAACGTGGGAAAAATCAATTGCACTGTCCCTTTGACCATTTGTAGTTTCCTGCCGCTAAGCATGCTGGGAGTTGTAGTTGTATTGTGTCAGGGATTGCATGCAGGTGTGTGTGTGTGTGTGTGTGTGACATCACTGGAATGACAGCCTCACATAGGAGATGACATCATAACTATGTCATCATGACATCACAGGTGTTCCGGAACTCTCTGTCTCTCTACAGTAAGAGGGACAGAGATCAGAGGATCTGCATTCAATCCAGATCGTTTAGTGATAGACGCATTCAGACAACCTTCACAGTCTTCTAGACAGACAACTTCTTCCACGGACACACAGACAATTTGTACCTACGCACAACACAAGTGTACGGACTGTGCCATGGATAGAAGAACCAACCGGAACCAGAGGGGAAACCCCAGGCCCTTTGACCATGGAGCTGCAGCTGATCGAGCTTACAGGCAGATCCACTGCAGAAATGGATGGATATACGGCCTGGATGAGTTTCACATGGCTTTAGGGGAGGAGAGGGCTGGCTTTGGCCACAGGATGCGCAAAGAAAAAGACAATGTCAAACGTCTTGAGGACCTCCTGAGTAACAGGAACTCCGGGTTCGACCAAGACAATAAAAGGCTCTTTGACATCATCCAGTACCGTGAGGCAGAAATCTCACATCTGAAGGAGCAGATTGAAGCTGCAGAGAGCCAACACAAGCAGCAGCTGGATGTCATGGTGGCACAGCAACAGAAGCTCTCAGGCCAGAACAACAAGGCCGACCTGCTGAACTCAAACCTGCTGCAGAGAAGAGAAGAACAAGTCCTTCAGTGCGAGGAAAAGTTCACCAAGAACCTGGCAGAGAAACGCAACATCTGGGAGAGCGAGAAACTACAGATGGAGAAGAAATACGAAGAAGTGACTCGGGAGAAGAACGACCTGGACAGGAAAAACCTAAGCAGGGAGACTGAGTTTCAACAGCTGGAGGCTACACTCAAACGGGTGGAGAAGCAGAAAAATTACCTGGCCAAGAAAAACCAGAGCTGCGAGACGGATGTCAAACAGCTGAAGGACCAGATGAGAGAGCAGGAGGAGACGTTCTCCAAAGACCTGGCCCAGAACCAGGAGAGCTGGGAGAAGGATCTGAAAGAGGTCCAGGCTGAATTAAAAAGGGCAGAGGATGAGAAAAAGGACTCTGCCAAGAAAAACCTGAGCCTGGAGAGCGAAGTCCAACTGAAGGACGGACGAGTCAAGCAGTTGGTGAGCGGTTTGGATGAACAGAAGGAAGCGTTCTCCAAAGACCTGGAGCTGTTCGTCCAACAGAAGGAGAAGCTTGTCAAGCAGTTCGAGAACAAGTTGGAAGAGCAGGAGGAAACGTTCTCCAAAGATCTGGCCCAGAACCAAGAGAGCTGGGAAGCCAAGGTTCATTTGGTGGAGATCAAATTGAAAGAGGTGACCCAGGAGAAGAACGACCTGGCTCAGAAACTCCAGAGCATGGAGAAGGATCTGAAAGAGGTGGAGACGAAATTAAGAAAGGCAGAGGACGAGGAAAAGGACTCGGCCGAGAAGAACCAGAACCTGGAGAGCGAAGTCCAACTGAAGGAGAAGCAAGTGAAGCAGATGGAGAACCAACTGGATGAGCAGAAGATGGTCTCCAAAGACCTGGCCCAGAACCAAGAGATCTGGGAGACCAAGGTTCATCTGACGGAGACACGATGGAGACAGGTGGAGGAGCAGAGGGACGACCTGGCTCAGGGACAGCTGAGCTGGGAGGCCAAGGAGAAGCAGATGGAGGAGGAGAAGACACTACTGGAGGACCTCTGTCTTCACATGAAGAACAAGAGCAGAAGTTTCTTCTCCCGCAGGCGGGACACTGAGGACAGAGACGTCGCCTTGCAGAAGATGAAGAGCAAGATGCTAGAGAAGGAGATGAGGAAGAAATCAAAGAGGGAGGAAGCGGAGGGGAGAAACAGTGCCTCAAAGGAGACTGAGAAGACGGAGGCTGGTGATTCAGCTCCGGCTGGACAACAGTAACTCCCTCTTCCTCCTCCTCTTCCTCCTCCATTTCCCTCACCTCCTTCCTCCTACCTCACCCGCCTCCTCCCTTCCCCCTTTTCTCATGTATGGTTTTCTGGTAATCAGGTTTTCCAGCAATTCAAATAGGATTGACATAAAAAACTCAATATTAAGTCCCTCCTCCATTTCCCTCACCTCCTTCCTCCTACCTCACCCGCCTCCTACCTCACCCGCCTCCTACCTCACCCGCCTCCTCCCTTCCCCTTTTTCTCATGTATGGTTTTCTGGTACTCAGGTTTTCCAGCAATTCAAATAGGATTGACATAAAAAACTCAATATTAAGTCCCTCCTCAATTTAGCTCACCTCCTTCCTCCTAACTCCTTACCCATTCTCACCTCACGCATTATTTTCACAAGACAATTAGGATTACAAAGACTTGATTTAAAAATAAAATTCAAAATCAAATCTAATGTCCATGTGTGTGCCTCCCTGCGTAATACAATACAATACACCGTGTAAACAAGTACAGTATACATTCATTACCGTTTTACATGGTGGTTACTAAAGTATTTGTATTCATTCAATTGATGTGTTGATCAACACTTTCATAAATAAAAAACCCATGGTATGAAATAAAATATGTTTGTACAGATACTTCTTTGTGTTTTTATATTTGTTTCACTGTACACGTTCGATTCCATCATTTAATTGTTTTGTAATAAATGGACTGTACTTATAAATCTCTTTATCAGGTATGTTGACACCGCAAAGCTCTGTATATGCTACGAGTCATTCGCCTATTCACACCTCATTCATACAGAGCAGCACCACTTGCTCTAGTGAAGCTAACACACACACACACACACACACACACACACACACACACAGGATTGAACCAACAACCCTCTGGTTGAAAGACACACCGCCTCTCAGCCACAGTCACCATTTCATACAAGCTGGTAAAACATTCTGGGGCTTTACTCCTCAACAGTTTGAGCTGAACAGAGGAAACATGATGTATTAACAGAAACATGGAGTCCATCACCTCAATAGACGAACATGTATATACTGTATGCCTCATGTGATTCAACAACACACACATTTAAAACCTCACTTACTGTAGGTGAAAATGGGTACTTCTACTTTTACTCAAGTACAATATCTGAGTACTTCTACTTTGACTCAAGAACCAGATCTGAGTACTTCTACTTTTACTCAAGTACAATATCTGGGTACTTCTACTTTTACTCAAGTACAAGATCTGAGTACTTCTACTTTTACTCATGTACAAGATCTGAGTACTTCTACTTTGACTCAAGTACCAGATCTGAGTACTTCTACTTTTACTCAAGTACAAGATCTGAGTACTTCTACTTTTACTCAAGTACAAGATCTGAGTACTTCTACTTTTACTCAAGTACAATATCTGAGTACTTCTACTTTGACTCAAGTACCAGATCTGAGTACTTCTACTTTTACTCAAGTACAATATCTGGGTACTTCTACTTTTACTCAAGTACAAGATCTGAGTACTTCTACTTTTACTCAAGTGTAAGATCAGAGTACTTCTACTTTTACTCAAGCACAAGATCTGAGTACTTCTACTTTTACTCAAGTAGAAGATCTGAGTACTTCTACTTTTACTCAAGTACAAGATCTGAGTACTTCTACTTTTACTCAAGTGTAAGATCAGAGTACTTCTACTTTTACTCAAGCACAAGATCTGAGTACTTCTACTTTTACTCAAGTACAAGATCTGAGTACTTCTACTTTTACTCAAGTACAATATCTGGGTACTTCTACTTTTACTCAAGTACAAGATCTGAGTACTTCTACTTTGACTCAAGTACAATATCTGAGTACTTCTACTTTTACTCAAGTACAAGATCTGAGTACTTCTACTTTTACTCAAGTACAAGATCTGAGTACTTCTACTTTTACTCAAGTACAATATCTGAGTACTTCTACTTTGACTCAAGTACAATATCTGAGTACTTCTACTTTTACTCAAGCACAAGATCTGGGTACTTCTACTTTTACTCAAGTACAATATCTGTGTACTTCTACTTTTACTCAAGTGTAAGATCAGAGTACTTCTACTTTTACTCAAGCACAAGATCTGAGTACTTCTACTTTTACTCAAGTACAAGATCTGAGTACTTCTACTTTTACTCAAGTACAAGATCTGAGTACTTCTACTTTTACTCAAGTACAATATCTGGGTACTTCTACTTTTACTCAATTACAAGATCTGAGTACTTCTACTTTTACTCAAGTGTAAGATCAGAGTACTTCTACTTTTACTCAAGCACAAGATCTGAGTACTTCTACTTTTACTCAAGTACAAGATCTGAGTACTTCTACTTTTACTCAAGTACAAGATCTGAGTACTTCTACTTTTACTCAAGTACAATATCTGGGTACTTCTACTTTTACTCAAGTGCAAGATCTGAGTACTTCTACTTTGACTCAAGTACAATATCTGAGTACTTCTACTTTTACTCAAGTACAAGATCTGAGTACTTCTACTTTTACTCAAGTACAAGATCTGAGTACTTCTACTTTTACTCAAGTACAATATCTGAGTACTTCTACTTTGACTCAAGTACAATATCTGAGTACTTCTACTTTTACTCAAGTACAAGATCTGAGTACTTCTACTTTTACTCAAGTACAATATCTGGGTACTTCTAGTTTTACTCAAGTACAAGATCTGAGTACTTCTACTTTTACTCAAGTGTAAGATCAGAGTACTTCTACTTTTACTCAAGCACAAGATCTGAGTACTTCTACTTTTACTCAAGTACAAGATCTGAGTACTTCTACTTTTACTCAAGTACAAGATCTGAGTACTTCTACTTTTACTCAAGTGTAAGATCAGAGTACTTCTACTTTTACTCAAGTACAATATCTGGGTACTTCTACTTTGAATCAAGTACAAAATCTGAGTACTTCTACTTTTACTCAAGTACAAGATCTGAGTACTTCTACTTTTACTCAAGTACAAGATCTGAGTACTTCTACTTTTACTCAAGTACAAGATCTGAGTACTTCTACTTTGACTCAAGTACAATATCTGAGTACTTCTACTTTTACTCAAGTACAAGATCTGAGTACTTCTACTTTTACTCAAGTACAAGATCTGAGTACTTCTACTTTTACTCAAGTACAATATCTGAGTACTTCTACTTTGACTCAAGTACAATATCTGAGTACTTCTACTTTTACTCAAGTACAAGATCTGAGTGCTTCTACTTTTACTCAAGTACAATATCTGGGTACTTCTAGTTTTACTCAAGTACAAGATCTGAGTACTTCTACTTTTACTCAAGTGTAAGATCAGAGTACTTCTACTTTTACTCAAGCACAAGATCTGAGTACTTCTACTTTTACTCAAGTACAAGATCTGAGTACTTCTACTTTTACTCAAGTACAAGATCTGAGTACTTCTACTTTTACTCAAGTGTAAGATCAGAGTACTTCTACTTTTACTCAAGTACAATATCTGGGTACTTCTACTTTTACTCAAGTGTAAGATCAGAGTACTTCTACTTTTACTCAAGCACAAGATCTGAGTACTTCTACTTTTACTCAAGTACAAGATCTGAGTACTTCTACTTTTACTCAAGTACAAGATCTGAGTACTTCTACTTTTACTCAAGTGTAAGATCAGAGTACTTCTACTTTTACTCAAGTACAATATCTGGGTACTTCTACTTTGAATCAAGTACAAATCTGAGTACTTCTACTTTTACTCAAGTACAAGATCTGAGTACTTCTACTTTTACTCAAGTACAAGATCTGAGTACTTCTACTTTTACTCAAGTACAAGATCTGAGTACTTCTACTTTGACTCAAGTACAATATCTGAGTACTTCTACTTTTACTCAAGTACAAGATCTGAGTACTTCTACTTTTACTCAAGTACAAGATCTGAGTACTTCTACTTTTACTCAAGTACAATATCTGAGTACTTCTACTTTGACTCAAGTACAATATCTGAGTACTTCTACTTTTACTCAAGTACAAGATCTGAGTGCTTCTACTTTTACTCAAGTACAATATCTGGGTACTTCTAGTTTTACTCAAGTACAAGATCTGAGTACTTCTACTTTTACTCAAGTGTAAGATCAGAGTACTTCTACTTTTACTCAAGCACAAGATCTGAGTACTTCTACTTTTACTCAAGTACAAGATCTGAGTACTTCTACTTTTACTCAAGTACAAGATCTGAGTACTTCTACTTTTACTCAAGTGTAAGATCAGAGTACTTCTACTTTTACTCAAGTACAATATCTGGGTACTTCTACTTTGAATCAAGTACAAAATCTGAGTACTTCTACTTTTACTCAAGTACAAGATCTGAGTACTTCTACTTTTACTCAAGCACAAGATCTTAGTACTTCTACTTTTACTCAAGTACAAGATCTGAGTACTTCTACTTTTACTCAAGTACAATATCTGGGTACTTCTACTTTTACTCAAGTACAAGATCTGAGTACTTCTACTTTTACTCAAGTACAAGATCTGAGTACTTCTACTTTTACTCAAGTACAAGATCTGAGTACTTCTACTTTTACTCAAGTACAATATCTGAGTACTTCTACTTTGACTCAAGTACAATATCTGAGTACTTCTACTTTTACTCAAGTACAAGATCTGAGTGCTTCTACTTTTACTCAAGTACAATATCTGGGTACTTCTAGTTTTACTCAAGTACAAGATCTGAGTACTTCTACTTTTACTCAAGTGTAAGATCAGAGTACTTCTACTTTTACTCAAGCACAAGATCTGAGTACTTCTACTTTTACTCAAGTACAAGATCTGAGTACTTCTACTTTTACTCAAGTACAAGATCTGAGTACTTCTACTTTTACTCAAGTGTAAGATCAGAGTACTTCTACTTTTACTCAAGTACAATATCTGGGTACTTCTACTTTTACTCAAGTGTAAGATCAGAGTACTTCTACTTTTACTCAAGCACAAGATCTGAGTACTTCTACTTTTACTCAAGTACAAGATCTGAGTACTTCTACTTTTACTCAAGTACAAGATCTGAGTACTTCTACTTTTACTCAAGTACAAGATCTGAGTACTTCTACTTTTACTCAAGTACAAGATCTGAGTACTTCTACTTTTACTCAAGTACAAGATCTGAGTACTTCTACTTTGACTCAAGTACAATATCTGAGTACTTCTACTTTTACTCAAGTACAAGATCTGAGTACTTCTACTTTTACTCAAGTACAAGATCTGAGTACTTCTACTTTTACTCAAGTACAATATCTGAGTACTTCTACTTTGACTCAAGTACAAGATCTGAGTACTTCTACTTTTACTCAAGTACAAGATCTGAGTACTTCTACTTTTACTCAAGTACAAGATCTGAGTACTTCTACTTTTACTCAAGTACAAGATCTGAGTACTTCTACTTTGACTCAAGTACAATATCTGAGTACTTCTACTTTTACTCAAGTACAAGATCTGAGTACTTCTACTTTTACTCAAGTACAAGATCTGAGTACTTCTACTTTTACTCAAGTACAATATCTGAGTACTTCTACTTTGACTCAAGTACAATATCTGAGTACTTCTACTTTTACTCAAGTACAAGATCTGAGTGCTTCTACTTTTACTCAAGTACAATATCTGGGTACTTCTAGTTTTACTCAAGTACAAGATCTGAGTACTTCTACTTTTACTCAAGTGTAAGATCAGAGTACTTCTACTTTTACTCAAGCACAAGATCTGAGTACTTCTACTTTTACTCAAGTACAAGATCTGAGTACTTCTACTTTTACTCAAGTACAAGATCTGAGTACTTCTACTTTTACTCAAGTGTAAGATCAGAGTACTTCTACTTTTACTCAAGTACAATATCTGGGTACTTCTACTTTGAATCAAGTACAAAATCTGAGTACTTCTACTTTTACTCAAGTACAAGATCTGAGTACTTCTACTTTTACTCAAGCACAAGATCTTAGTACTTCTACTTTTACTCAAGTACAAGATCTGAGTACTTCTACTTTTACTCAAGTACAATATCTGGGTACTTCTACTTTTACTCAAGTACAAGATCTGAGTACTTCTACTTTTACTCAAGTACAATATCTGAGTACTTCTACTTTTACTCAAGTACAATATCTGGGTACTTCTACTTTTACTCAAGTACAATATCTGAGTACTTCTACTTTTACTCAAGTACAAGATCTGAGTACTTCTACTTTTACTCAAGTACAATATCTGAGTACTTCTACTTTTACTCAAGTACAAGATCTGAGTACTTCTACTTTTACTCAAGTACAATATCTGGGTACTTCTACTTTTACTCAAGTACAAGATCTGAGTACTTCTACTTTTACTCACGTGTAAGATCAGAGTACTTCTACTTTTACTCAAGCACAAGATCTGAGTACTTCTACTTTTACTCAAGTACAAGATCTGAGTACTTCTACTTTTACTCAAGTACAAGATCTGAGTACTTCTACTTTGACTCAAGTACAATATCTGAGTACTTCTACTTTTACTCAAGTACAAGATCTGAGTACTTCTACTTTTACTCAAGTACAAGATCTGAGTACTTCTAGTTTTACTCAAGTACAAGATCTGAGTACTTCTACTTTGACTCAAGTACAATATCTGAGTACTTCTACTTTTACTCAAGCACAAGATCTGAGTACTTCTACTTTTACTCAAGTACAATATCTGGGTACTTCTACTTTTACTCAAGTACAATATCTGAGTACTTCTACTTTTACTCAAGTACAAGATCTGAGTACTTCTACTTTTACTCAAGTACAATATCTGGGTACTTCTACTTTTACTCAAGTACAAGATCTGAGTACTTCTACTTTTACTCAAGTGTAAGATCAGAGTACTTCTACTTTTACTCAAGCACAAGATCTGAGTACTTCTACTTTTACTCAAGTACAAGATCTGAGTACTTCTACTTTTACTCAAGTACAAGATCTGAGTACTTCTACTTTTACTCAAGTACAATATCTGGGTACTTCTACTTTTACTCAAGTACAAGATCTGAGTACTTCTACTTTTACTCAAGTGTAAGATCAGAGTACTTCTACTTTTACTCAAGCACAAGATCTGAGTACTTCTACTTTTACTCAAGTGTAAGATCAGAGTACTTCTACTTTTACTCAAGCACAAGATCTGAGTACTTCTACTTTTACTCAAGTACAAGATCTGATTACTTCTACTTTTACTCAAGTACAATATCTGGGTACTTCTACTTTTACTCAAGTACAAGATCTGAGTACTTCTACTTTGACTCAAGTACAATATCTGAGTACTTCTACTTTTACTCAAGTACAAGATCTGAGTACTTCTACTTTTACTCAAGTACAAGATCTGAGTACTTCTACTTTTACTCAAGTACAATATCTGAGTACTTCTACTTTGACTCAAGTACAATATCTGAGTACTTCTACTTTTACTCAAGTACAAGATCTGAGTACTTCTACTTTTACTCAAGTACAATATCAGAGTACTTCTACTTTTACTCAAGCACAAGATCTGAGTACTTCTACTTTTACTCAAGTACAAGATCTGAGTACTTCTACTTTTACTCAAGTACAAGATCTGAGTACTTCTACTTTTACTCAAGTGTAAGATCAGAGTACTTCTACTTTTACTCAAGCACAAGATCTGAGTACTTCTACTTTTACTCAAGTACAAGATCTGAGTACTTCTACTTTTACTCAAGTACAATATCTGGGTACTTCTACTTTTACTCAAGTACAAGATCTGAGTACTTCTACTTTGACTCAAGTACAATATCTGAGTACTTCTACTTTTACTCAAGTACAAGATCTGAGTACTTCTACTTTTACTCAAGTACAAGATCTGAGTACTTCTACTTTTACTCAAGTACAATATCTGAGTACTTCTACTTTGACTCAAGTACAATATCTGAGTACTTCTACTTTTACTCAAGCACAAGATCTGAGTACTTCTACTTTTACTCAAGTACAATATCTGGGTACTTCTACTTTTACTCAAGTACAATATCTGAGTACTTCTACTTTTACTCAAGTACAAGATCTGAGTACTTCTACTTTTACTCAAGTACAATATCTGGGTACTTCTACTTTTACTCAAGTACAAGATCTGAGTACTTCTACTTGTACTCAAGTGTAAGATCAGAGTACTTCTACTTTTACTCAAGCACAAGATCTGAGTACTTCTACTTTTACTCAAGTACAAGATCTGAGTACTTCTACTTTTACTCAAGTACAAGATCTGAGTACTTCTACTTTTACTCAAGTACAATATCTGGGTACTTCTACTTTTACTCAAGTACAAGATCTGAGTACTTCTACTTTTACTCAAGTGTAAGATCAGAGTACTTCTACTTTTACTCAAGCACAAGATCTGAGTACTTCTACTTTTACTCAAGTACAAGATCTGAGTACTTATACTTTTACTCAAGTACAAGATCTGAGTACTTCTACTTTTACTCAAGTACAATATCTGGGTACTTCTACTTTTACTCAAGTACAAGATCTGAGTACTTCTACTTTGACTCAAGTACAATATCTGAGTACTTCTACTTTTACTCAAGTACAAGATCTGAGTACTTCTACTTTTACTCAAGTACACGATCTGAGTGCTTCTACTTTTACTCAAGTACAATATCTGAGTACTTCTACTTTGACTCAAGTACAAGATCTGAGTACTTCTACTTTTACTCAAGTACAATATCTGGGTACTTCTAGTTTTACTCAAGTACAAGATCTGAGTACTTCTACTTTTACTCAAGTGTAAGATCAGAGTACTTCTACTTTTACTCAAGCACAAGATCTGAGTACTTCTACTTTTACTCAAGTACAATATCTGAGTACTTCTACTTTTACTCAAGTACAAGATCTGAGTACTTCTACTTTTATTCAAGTACACGATCTGAGTACTTCTACTTTTACTCAAGTACAATATCTGAGTACTTCTACTTTGACTCAAGTACAATATCTGAGTACTTCTACTTTTACTCAAGTACAAGATCTGAGTACTTCTACTTTTACTCAAGTACAATATCTGGGTACTTCTAGTTTTACTCAAGTACAAGATCTGAGTACTTCTACTTTTACTCAAGTGTAAGATCAGAGTACTTCTACTTTTACTCAAGCACAAGATCTGAGTACTTCTACTTTTACTCAAGTACAATAGCTGGGTACTTCTACTTTTACTCAAGTACAATATCTGAGTACTTCTACTTTTACTCAAGTACAAGATCTGAGTACTTCTACTTTTACTCAAGTACAATATCTGGGTACTTCTACTTTTACTCAAGTACAAGATCTGAGTACTTCTACTTTTACTCAAGTGTAAGATCAGAGTACTTCTACTTTTACTCAAGCACAAGATCTGAGTACTTCTACTTTTACTCAAGTACAAGATCTGAGTACTTCTACTTTTACTCAAGTACAAGATCTGAGTACTTCTACTTTTACTCAAGTACAATATCTGGGTACTTCTACTTTTACTCAAGTACAAGATCTGAGTACTTCTACTTTTACTCAAGTGTAAGATCAGAGTACTTCTACTTTTACTCAAGCACAAGATCTGAGTACTTCTACTTTTACTCAAGTACAAGATCTGAGTACTTCTACTTTTACTCAAGTACAAGATCTGAGTACTTCTACTTTTACTCAAGTACAATATCTGGGTACTTCTACTTTTACTCAAGTACAAGATCTGAGTACTTCTACTTTGACTCAAGTACAATATCTGAGTACTTCTACTTTTACTCAAGTACAAGATCTGAGTACTTCTACTTTTACTCAAGTACACGATCTGAGTACTTCTACTTTTACTCAAGTACAAGATCTGAGTACTTCTACTTTGACTCAAGTACAATATCTGAGTACTTCTACTTTTACTCAAGTACAAGATCTGAGTACTTCTACTTTTACTCAAGTACACGATCTGAGTACTTCTACTTTTACTCAAGTACAATATCTGAGTACTTCTACTTTGACTCAAGTACAATATCTGAGTACTTCTACTTTTACTCAAGTACAAGATCTGAGTACTTCTACTTTTACTCAAGTACAATATCTGGGTACTTCTAGTTTTACTCAAGTACAAGATCTGAGTACTTCTACTTTTACTCAAGTGTAAGATCAGAGTACTTCTACTTTTACTCAAGCACAAGATCTGAGTACTTCTACTTTTACTCAAGTACAATATCTGAGTACTTCTACTTTTACTCAAGTACAAGATCTGAGTACTTCTACTTTTACTCAAGTACACGATCTGAGTACTTCTACTTTTACTCAAGTACAATATCTGAGTACTTCTACTTTGACTCAAGTATAATATCTGAGTACTTCTACTTTTACTCAAGTACAAGATCTGAGTACTTCTACTTTTACTCAAGTACAATATCTGGGTACTTCTAGTTTTACTCAAGTACAAGATCTGAGTACTTCTACTTTTACTCAAGTGTAAGATCAGAGTACTTCTACTTTTACTCAAGCAGAAGATCTGAGTATTTCTACTTTTACTCAAGTACAAGATCTGAGTACTTCTACTTTTACTCAAGTACAAGATCTGAGTACTTCTACTTTTACTCAAGTGTAAGATCAGAGTACTTCTACTTTTACTCAAGTACAATATCTGGGTACTTCTACTTTGAATCAAGTACAACATCTGAGTACTTCTACTTTTACTCAAGTACAAGATCTGAGTACTTCTACTTTTACTCAAGTACAAGATCTGAGTACTTCTACTTTTACTCAAGTACAAGATCTGAGTACTTCTACTTTTACTCAAGTGTAAGATCTGAGTATT
Source organism: Champsocephalus esox (assembly GCA_036324585.1). NCBI lineage: Eukaryota > Metazoa > Chordata > Actinopteri > Perciformes > Channichthyidae > Champsocephalus > Champsocephalus esox. The sequence goes on along the minus strand of CM070476.1, from coordinate 40,712,013 downwards.
TCTACTTTTACTCAAGTACAAGATCTGAGTACTTCTACTTTTACTCAAGTACAAGATCTGAGTACTTCTACTTTTACTCAAGTGTAAGATCTGAGTACTTCTACTTTTACTCAAGTACAAGATCTGAGTACTTCTACTTTTACTCAAGTGTAAGATCTGAGTACTTCTACTTTTACTCAAGTACAAGATCTGAGTACTTCTACTTTTACTCAAGTACAAGATCTGAGTACTTCTACTTTTACTCAAGTGTAAGATCTGAGTACTTCTACTTTTACTCAAGTACAATATCTGGGTACTTCTACTTTTACTCAAGTACAAGATCTGAGTACTTCTACTTTTACTCAAGTACAAGATCTGAGTACTTCTACTTTTACTCAAGTACAAGATCTGAGTACTTCTACTTTTACTCAAGTACAATATCTGGGTACTTCTACTTTGACTCAAGTACCAGATCTGAGTACTTCAACTTTTACTCAAGTACAATATCTGAGTACTTCTACTTGACTCAAGTACAATATCTGAGTACTTCTACTTTTACTCAAGTACAAGATCTGAGTACTTCTACTTTTACTCAAGTACAAGATCTGAGTACTTCTACTTTTACTCAAGTGTAAGATCAGAGTACTTCTACTTTTACTCAAGCACAAGATCTGAGTACTTCTACTTTTACTCAAGTACAAGATCTGAGTACTTCTACTTTTACTCAAGTACAAGATCTGAGTACTTCTACTTTGACTCAAGTACAATATCTGAGTACTTCTACTTTTACTCAAGTACAAGATCTGAGTACTTCTACTTTTACTCAAGTACAAGATCTGAGTACTTCTACTTTTACTCAAGTACAATATCTGAGTACTTCTACTTTGACTCAAGTACAATATCTGAGTACTTCTACTTTTACTCAAGCACAATATCTGAGTACTTCTACTTTTACTCAAGTACAATATCTGGGTACTTCTACTTTTACTCAAGTACAATATCTGAGTACTTCTACTTTTACTCAAGTACAAGATCTGAGTACTTCTACTTTTACTCAAGTACAATATCTGGGTACTTCTACTTTTACTCAAGTACAAGATCTGAGTACTTCTACTTTTACTCAAGTGTAAGATCAGAGTACTTTTACTTTTACTCAAGCACAAGATCTGAGTACTTCTACTTTTACTCAAGTACAAGATCTGAGTACTTCTACTTTTACTCAAGTACAAGATCTGAGTACTTCTACTTTTACTCAAGCACAATATCTGGGTACTTCTACTTTTACTCAAGTACAAGATCTGAGTACTTCTACTTTTACTCAAGTGTAAGATCAGAGTACTTCTACTTTTACTCAAGCACAAGATCTGAGTACTTCTACTTTTACTCAAGTGTAAGATCAGAGTACTTCTACTTTTACTCAAGCACAAGATCTGAGTACTTCTACTTTTACTCAAGTACAAGATCTGAGTACTTCTACTTTTACTCAAGTACAAGATCTGAGTACTTCTACTTTTACTCAAGTGTAAGATCAGAGTACTTCTACTTTTACTCAAGCACAAGATCTGAGTACTTCTACTTTTACTCAAGTACAAGATCTGAGTACTTCTACTTTTACTCAAGTACAATATCTGGGTACTTCTACTTTTACTCAAGTACAAGATCTGAGTACTTCTACTTTGACTCAAGTACAATATCTGAGTACTTCTACTTTTACTCAAGTACAAGATCTGAGTACTTCTACTTTTACTCAAGTACAATATCTGAGTACTTCTACTTTGACTCAAGTACAATATCTGAGTACTTCTACTTTTACTCAAGTACAAGATCTGAGTACTTCTACTTTTACTCAAGTACAATATCTGGGTACTTCTACTTTTACTCAAGTACAAGATCTGAGTACTTCTACTTTTACTCAAGTGTAAGATCAGAGTACTTCTACTTTTACTCAAGCACAAGATCTGAGTACTTCTACTTTTACTCAAGTACAAGATCTGAGTACTTCTACTTTTACTCAAGTACAATATCTGAGTACTTCTACTTTGACTCAAGTACAATATCTGAGTACTTCTACTTTTACTCAAGCACAAGATCTGAGTACTTCTACTTTTGACTCAAGTACAATATCTGAGTACTTCTACTTTTACTCAAGTACAAGATCTGAGTACTTCTACTTTTACTCAAGTACAATATCTGAGTACTTCTACTTTTACTCAAGTACAATATCTGGGTACTTCTACTTTTACTCAAGTACAAGATCTGAGTACTTCTACTTTTACTCAAGTGTAAGATCTGAGTACTTCTACTTTTACTCAAGCACAAGATCTGAGTACTTCTACTTTTACTCAAGTACAAGATCTGAGTACTTCTACTTTTACTCAAGTACAAGATCTGAGTACTTCTACTTTTACTCAAGTACAATATCTGGGTACTTCTACTTTTACTCAAGTACAAGATCTGAGTACTTCTACTTTGACTCAAGTACAATATCTGAGTACTTCTACTTTTACTCAAGTACAAGATCTGAGTACTTCTACTTTTACTCAAGTACACGATCTGAGTACTTCTACTTTTACTCAAGTACAATATCTGAGTACTTCTACTTTTGACTCAAGTACAATATCTGAGTACTTCTACTTTTACTCAAGTACAAGATCTGAGTACTTCTACTTTTACTCAAGTACAATATCTGGGTACTTCTAGTTTTACTCAAGTACAAGATCTGAGTACTTCTACTTTTACTCAAGTGTAAGATCAGAGTACTTCTACTTTTACTCAAGCACAAGATCTGAGTACTTCTACTTTTACTCAAGTACAAGATCTGAGTACTTCTACTTTTACTCAAGTACAAGATCTGAGTACTTCTACTTTTACTCAAGTGTAAGATCAGAGTACTTCTACTTTTACTCAAGTACAATATCTGGGTACTTCTACTTTGAATCAAGTACAAAATCTGAGTACTTCTACTTTTACTCAAGTACAAGATCTGAGTACTTCTACTTTTACTCAAGTACAAGATCTGAGTACTTCTACTTTTACTCAAGTACAAGATCTGAGTACTTCTACTTTTACTCAAGTACAAGATCTGAGTACTTCTACTTTTACTCAAGTACAAGATCTGAGTTCTTCTACTTTTACTCAAGTGTAAGATCTGAGTACTTCTACTTTTACTCAAGTACAAGATCTGAGTACTTCTACTTTTACTCAAGTACAAGATCTGAGTACTTCTACTTTTACTCAAGTACAAGATCTGAGTTCTTCTACTTTTACTCAAGTGTAAGATCTGAGTACTTCTACTTTTACTCAAGTACAAGATCTGAGTACTTCTACTTTTACTCAAGTGTAAGATCTGAGTACTTCTACTTTGACTCAATCTGTACTTCTCGCACCTGTGTATTCCACTTCAAGACAGAAAAGGCACAAACTGCGTGCATGCAGTCCCCTCCTGCTCCCTGGCTAAATGACGCACTGCGTGCTAATAGAACCGTCCTTCGGGCAGCAGAGCGGAAATGGTGGAAATCCAAACACCATGACGACCTCCTAACCTATCAGGCTCTCCTCTCCTCTTTCTCTGCTTGGATCTCTCAGGCAAAAATGACTTTCTTTCAAGACAAGATCCAATCTTCCTATTCCAATCCTAAAAAACTATTTTCCATCTTCTCCACCCTCTTGGACCCCCCCACAGCCCCTTCCCCCTCCTCCCTTCTGTCAAGCGACTTTGTTAACCACTTTGAAAAAAAGGTGGAATGAGCTCCCCATTGAAATCAGGACCGCAGAAAGCTTCCACACCTTCCGGCGCAGACTGAAAACTCATCTCTTTCGACTCCACTTCGAGCGATAGAATGACTAACAAAGAACTGCTAACAGAGCACTTATATACTAATAAAGGTCTGGCTTATCTACAGCCAGTTGAGTAGCACTTGAAACGATTGGCTCTTTGAAACCTGATGTACTTATATGATTCTGTTTTCTTCAAGGTTGTGTCTTCCTGGTCGAATGCACTTATTGTAAGTCGCTTTGGATAAAAGCGTCAGCTAAATGCAATGTAATGTAAAAATGGATGTTTGTGATTAAATGCAGAAACTGATGGAACACCGACCTCTAGTGGACAAGTACATTTACTCAGGTAATGCACATCAAAAACATTTAATTATAATATACTTTGTATCTATACGTTAATCTGTCTAGATCTGACAAGGCTTCTATACTGACTGCAAACAGTCTGAATTTGAACATGCAAAAGCTCTTGGGAGATCTGTTGAGCGAGCTAAAAAACAGTACGACAAAAACATTTGCCTACCTAACCCAGCACAAAGTGGGAGATGCCGTCTGGCACCTGATTAAAGGCACCACAAGGGTTCAAAACAAGGTACGAAAGTTTCCGCCATCCTACGAGGGTCCTTACTTCATTGTAGGCATGTTGGATGACCTGATCTATAGACTCAAAAAGAGCCCACAGCCTAATAGTTGTCCACCATGACAAGCTCAAGCCTTACTATTCCAGGACCCGATAGACAACAGCTGGGTGTTCAAAGACACAGAAGCCTGGGCGCCTGTCGAGGTGCCGCCCCCTCAGCCAGACCTCAACTCATCTGACGCAGTCATCGGGCCTCTCCACCTGTGGGACCCCCCATCAGACGCAGAGGATCCAGCTGTGGAGGCCCTCGAGGCCCTGGCTTCATGACAGACTTCCTCTGACTCAGCGCCCTCAGAGCTTGAGGACTAATCAATCATGGCGTTTGTCGAGCAAAGCTGACTGGCTCGTCCCAAACGATAGCTGAGGATTATGTGTAGTGTCTTCGGCCATCCTAAACTCCGAAAAAATATTTGTTTCTCCGAATCGAAGGGGAAAAACAAAAAAGCATTGCACACAATTTAAACCAATCAATGTTGTTTAATTAACAAAGGTAATCTGGTGTTTTTGAGTTGTGACTTTTTCCCGACCTGACATCTCTCACAGGTACTTGGACCAAGGTTCTAACAAACTGCAATACTCAAGTACTTATATCTTCGTCCGAGGACATCATTACAGGATGGAAAGTTGATATTCCAAGATTCCTGTGTTCATGTGAGGATTGATGGGGAGCATTAAGACCGCTGTGACAAGAGGGGAGGTCCGGCATATCCGAGGAAAACTCAAGGCCAACTGGTAAAAGGGACGGATGAACAAAATTCCAAGACCAGGAATGATACTCAAACTCAACACGGACCATGTGACTCTCTTGGGCGAGGCTGTCATTGATATATACAGTACCATTGAAATACGACGACATTGTGGCGACAGCATACGTCTAAACCACACAATTTGAGTGTAGAAGTCTTGAGGCGTGGACCGGTGAAATGCACGAGAAGACTGGTGGCGATCGGAATATTTTCCTTTGAGTTAGAGCGATATCGTGAGGCGAGGAATGCGTTGCCATGGAAACGCTATATGACGAGACATCAAATGTGGCGACTAGTATCTGTAAAACATTTGAAACACAAAGATTTATTCTGCTTATAAAGTCACAACGTGGGAAAAATCAATTGCACTGTCCCTTTGACCATTTGTAGTTTCCTGCCGCTAAGCATGCTGGGAGTTGTAGTTGTATTGTGTCAGGGATTGCATGCAGGTGTGTGTGTGTGTGTGTGTGTGTGACATCACTGGAATGACAGCCTCACATAGGAGATGACATCATAACTATGTCATCATGACATCACAGGTGTTCCGGAACTCTCTGTCTCTCTACAGTAAGAGGGACAGAGATCAGAGGATCTGCATTCAATCCAGATCGTTTAGTGATAGACGCATTCAGACAACCTTCACAGTCTTCTAGACAGACAACTTCTTCCACGGACACACAGACAATTTGTACCTACGCACAACACAAGTGTACGGACTGTGCCATGGATAGAAGAACCAACCGGAACCAGAGGGGAAACCCCAGGCCCTTTGACCATGGAGCTGCAGCTGATCGAGCTTACAGGCAGATCCACTGCAGAAATGGATGGATATACGGCCTGGATGAGTTTCACATGGCTTTAGGGGAGGAGAGGGCTGGCTTTGGCCACAGGATGCGCAAAGAAAAAGACAATGTCAAACGTCTTGAGGACCTCCTGAGGAACAGGAACTCCGGGTTCGACCAAGACAATAAAAGGCTCTTTGACATCATCCAGTACCGTGAGGCAGAAATCTCACATCTGAAGGAGCAGATTGAAGCTGCAGAGAGCCAACACAAGCAGCAGCTGGATGTCATGGTGGCACAGCAACAGAAGCTCTCAGGCCAGAACAACAAGGCCGACCTGCTGAACTCAAACCTGCTGCAGAGAAGAGAAGAACAAGTCCTTCAGTGCGAGGAAAAGTTCACCAAGAACCTGGCAGAGAAACGCAACATCTGGGAGAGCGAGAAACTACAGATGGAGAAGAAATACGAAGAAGTGACTCGGGAGAAGAACGACCTGGACAGGAAAAACCTAAGCAGGGAGACTGAGTTTCAACAGCTGGAGGCTACACTCAAACGGGTGGAGAAGCAGAAAAATTACCTGGCCAAGAAAAACCAGAGCTGCGAGACGGATGTCAAACAGCTGAAGGACCAGATGAGAGAGCAGGAGGAGACGTTCTCCAAAGACCTGGCCCAGAACCAGGAGAGCTGGGAGAAGGATCTGAAAGAGGTCCAGGCTGAATTAAAAAGGGCAGAGGATGAGAAAAAGGACTCTGCCAAGAAAAACCTGAGCCTGGAGAGCGAAGTCCAACTGAAGGACGGACGAGTCAAGCAGTTGGTGAGCGGTTTGGATGAACAGAAGGAAGCGTTCTCCAAAGACCTGGAGCTGTTCGTCCAACAGAAGGAGAAGCTTGTCAAGCAGTTCGAGAACAAGTTGGAAGAGCAGGAGGAAACGTTCTCCAAAGATCTGGCCCAGAACCAAGAGAGCTGGGAAGCCAAGGTTCATTTGGTGGAGATCAAATTGAAAGAGGTGACCCAGGAGAAGAACGACCTGGCTCAGAAACTCCAGAGCATGGAGAAGGATCTGAAAGAGGTGGAGACGAAATTAAGAAAGGCAGAGGACGAGGAAAAGGACTCGGCCGAGAAGAACCAGAACCTGGAGAGCGAAGTCCAACTGAAGGAGAAGCAAGTGAAGCAGATGGAGAACCAACTGGATGAGCAGAAGATGGTCTCCAAAGACCTGGCCCAGAACCAAGAGATCTGGGAGACCAAGGTTCATCTGACGGAGACACGATGGAGACAGGTGGAGGAGCAGAGGGACGACCTGGCTCAGGGACAGCTGAGCTGGGAGGCCAAGGAGAAGCAGATGGAGGAGGAGAAGACACTACTGGAGGACCTCTGTCTTCACATGAAGAACAAGAGCAGAAGTTTCTTCTCCCGCAGGCGGGACACTGAGGACAGAGACGTCGCCTTGCAGAAGATGAAGAGCAAGATGCTAGAGAAGGAGATGAGGAAGAAATCAAAGAGGGAGGAAGCGGAGGGGAGAAACAGTGCCTCAAAGGAGACTGAGAAGACGGAGGCTGGTGATTCAGCTCCGGCTGGACAACAGTAACTCCCTCTTCCTCCTCCTCTTCCTCCTCCATTTCCCTCACCTCCTTCCTCCTACCTCACCCGCCTCCTCCCTTCCCCCTTTTTCTCATGTATGGTTTTCTGGTAATCAGGTTTTCCAGCAATTCAAATAGGATTGACATAAAAAACTCAATATTAAGTCCCTCCTCCATTTCCCTCACCTCCTTCCTCCTACCTCACCCGCCTCCTACCTCACCCGCCTCCTACCTCACCCGCCTCCTCCCTTCCCCTTTTTCTCATGTATGGTTTTCTGGTACTCAGGTTTTCCAGCAATTCAAATAGGATTGACATAAAAAACTCAATATTAAGTCCCTCCTCAATTTAGCTCACCTCCTTCCTCCTAACTCCTTACCCTTTCTCACCTCACGCATTATTTTCACAAGACAATTAGGATTACAAAGACTTGATTTAAAAATAAAATTCAAAATCAAATCTAATGTCCATGTGTGTGCCTCCCTGCGTAATACAATACAATACACCGTGTAAACAAGTACAGTATACATTCATTACCGTTTTACATGGTGGTTACTAAAGTATTTGTATTCATTCAATTGATGTGTTGATCAACACTTTCATAAATAAAAAACCCATGGTATGAAATAAAATATGTTTGTACAGATACTTCTTTGTGTTTTTATATTTGTTTCACTGTACACGTTCGATTCCATCATTTAATTGTTTTGTAATAAATGGACTGTACTTATAAATCTCTTTATCAGGTATGTTGACACCGCAAAGCTCTGTATATGCTACGAGTCATTCGCCTATTCACACCTCATTCATACAGAGCAGCACCACTTGCTCTAGTGAAGCTAACACACACACACACACACACACACACACACACACACACACACACACACACACACACACAGGATTGAACCAACAACCCTCTGGTTGAAAGACACACCGCCTCTCAGCCACAGTCACCATTTCATACAAGCTGGTAAAACATTCTGGGGCTTTACTCCTCAACAGTTTGAGCTGAACAGAGGAAACATGATGTATTAACAGAAACATGGAGTCCATCACCTCAATAGACGAACATGTATATACTGTATGCCTCATGTGATTCAACAACACACACATTTAAAACCTCACTTACTGTAGGTGAAAATGGGTGATCATTATCTGCAAAACGCTGGTAAAACCCTGAAGAAAAGGTTCAAGGTCTTGAGAAGTAGGAACATTTCTCCACCCATAAACCGTCACTAAACACGTGAATCAAAACTCACATTTAAAATCACCTAATTTCGGTATCATGACCGAAAGAACGAGATCGCGGATACAAGCGGCCGAGATGGGTTTCCTCCGCAGGGTGGCTGGCGTCTCCCTTAGGGATAAGGTGAGAAGTTCGGTCATCAGGGAGGGACTCGGAGTTGAGCCGCTCCTCCTTCGCGTCGAAAGGAGCCAGTTGAGGTGGTTCGGGCACCTAGTTAGGATGCCACCTGGGAGCCTTCCTAGGGAGGTGTTCCAGGCTCGTCCAGCTGGGAAGAGACCGAGGGGTAGACCTAGGACCAGGTGGAGGGATGATATCTCTTCGCTGGCCTGGGAGCGCCTCGGGATCCCCCCCGTCAGAGCTGGTTGATGAGGGGAAAGGAAGTGTGGGGCTCTCTGCTGGAACTGCTACCCCCGCGACCCGACCACGGATAAGCGGGAGAAGATGGATGGATAATTTCGGTATGGAAAGTTGAATATCCTCTTTCTTAGTGTCAGTGAGGACTCGAGCAGCAGCGTTCTGAATCAGCTGCAGCTTCCTAATAGATTATTTAGTGAGACCTGTGAAGACACCATTGCAGTAGTCGAGTCTACTGAAGATAAAAGCATGGACAAGTTTCTCCAGATCCTGCTGTCACATTAGTCTTTTAATCCTAGATATGTTCTTTAGGTGATAGTAGGCTGATTTAGTAACTGTTTTAATGTGACTGTTGAAACTCAGGTCAGAGTCCATGACTACACCTAGATGTCTGGCTTTATCTGTTGGTTTGAACATTGCAGACTGAAGCTCAGCGCTAACTTTTAAACGTTCTGCCTTGGCTCCAAAAACCATTACCTCAGTTTTATCTTTGTTTAATTGGAGAAAGTTAAACTTTAAACATCCTTGACTTAAACACTTTATCCAGGATCAAAGCTCAGAGCTGCACCTGCAAGGTGAATACAGCTGGCAACAGAACAAGTGTTTGAATGCGTACATTAACAGGTTTATGATATCACTGCCCCGCCCAAGACACGAGTGGATCTGATACGGCTCAGCTGACTCAGATAAGGAAATATAACGAGACATTATGATGTGATATGATATGAATGATAATGGGACACATCCACATCTGCACTCACAGTGCCGCGGACTGTACTTAATGTTCTCTGATCCGGTTACTGATGTTGTGGCAGATATTTAAGGAAGCTTTCTTAACGCTATGTTATAATAGTCAGATTGCTCTGAAGATGGGAGGTGATATTCTATTAATGTTCACGTTCACACAGTCGGTGATTTGGACTGCAACGGCAGTTTAAACTGTGTTTCCTTTATCCTGTAATATGACTCGATCGCTTAACTCTGCACACTGTTGTTATCAGCTGTTCCACCATGGTTTCTACCTCGACCTGTAATAGATGTGTCCTTATTGAAACGGTTACATTCAATGAAAAAATAAAATCAATGTGCAGGCTTACATGAACACTGTTCTACGTGAACAATATGGGCAGTTTATACATTAAATAAATCAACAGTATAGTGGTGATATGCTCCAAGTAGATTGAAGCCTTGCCGTGGATTGAAGGCCTGTTCGCGGGGATGCGCAAACGTGACGTCATCGCCTGTATTGAGCATTCGTCTAGTTTAATAAGCGGTTGTCTCTCTTTTCAATCAGTGGCGGCGCTAGGGGGTGGCTACTTGGGCTCAAGCTCCGGATGTTTTCTGAAAAGCCCCGGATGTTTCACTTAAAAAAAACGTCTCGGGAGTAATGTGCAGTACCGGGGTCCACCAGAGAGGCAGCCACTGCGGGACATTAGCCTGCGTACTGCGTAGCCTGCCCTGAAGAAGAAGTGATCCTTCCTAGTGCCTGACGAGTTTTAAGCTAATAGCCTAAAGTTATGGATATTAGAAAGTTATTGTCATCGAAGCAGGCGCCACAAGCTGCAGCAGCAGCAGCATCAGCAGCTGACAACAATGTCATCACCAGCAGTGAAGAAATGGATGATGTTTCAGGTTTGTGAATCTAATGGTGATATCTGCACTCTGGCTGACTGAGTAAGAAGTGACAAAGAGTGATGTGACGTTAATGTTATAGCTAGTAAACATGGAGTAACCGCACTAAGTATACCCTTATATGTTAGTATGTATACAGAACATAACAAATGTATCCTAAGATGTAACGTTAACCCTTCACACCTCAGTCTCCTTTTAAGACGCTAAAATAACGTATTCCAATTTGTATTTTGTTTTCGCGCGTAGAATTATACCGGCTCTCGTTTCAGTACACATAACAACAGAACCATAGCAACGGAACTGACAGGCAACCCTCTGAATCAGACTCCGATTGGCTGTGACTGCATCCACTCAGAGTGCCCGATTCAGAAACGTGACTCTTACACTCTTTACGTCACAAACAACGATGGTGGATGAGAATAGATCTATAAAACGATAAGTAATGCGCCGGAATCAAGGTGAGACTATCCGCATCCTTTAAAACTCTACGCACATTTGTTTCACCTTAATAAGTAACTGTATTTGAGTGAGTTAAGGCATTAGTTTGCTTCATTAAAGGGTGTTAATGAGTGTTCTCCAGTGCCTTTTGTCCGCTTTAAGCTGTTATTAAGGTAGGGTTAATGTTGCTCTCAAAGTGCACCAGATTGATGCTTTCAACTTCAATATTTAAAAAGAAAATCTTCCCGGGGGAGCATGCCCCCGGACCCCCCGAGAGGAGGCCACGACCCCCTAAAGGATATAAGTGGGTCCACCCCCCACTTATAAAAAATGGCACTGTACCCCTGCACCAACCCAACAACTCCTGGGCTAAGCCCCGGATCTCCTACAATCCTAAATCCGCCACTGTTTTGAATGATATATCAGATTAAACAGCAAACGGCTGAATAAATAATGTGCATACAATTGCGAGGAGGCTCGTTTTAAGGACACGTTTTTCAGATCTGTCACAATCTTCGTATTGGAATAAACTTCCGTTTTTGAGTGTATAGTCCCACTCTGCTATATTCCTCCTACAGAACAGACAATGACAGGATAATATGTGATTTGTCAGTACAGTCCTATTTCTTAAAACCTTCTCTGTTGTTTAAGTGTCTGATAACCACGAATAGTAAGCAATGATATAACAGTAATGATATCACTGTGTTATTTTCAATCAAGCCTAAAAGACAATGTGTTCAAACTGGCTTCACTTGCTTTAATTGCTCCTTTGAATATCATTTTTATATATTCCTACTCAACACATGTTTGTATTGTAATGCCACTCGTATTTTTTTTGAATTGTATTTTAAGGTGACATTGAATGCTTTGAAAGGTGCCCTAAAATAAAGTGTATTATTGATCTTATACCTGTTCCTCTATCACACTATCAATGTTCCTTATTTCAGACTAGGTTAATCCTGGTGTCCATAGGGAAGATCTGCACTGTTCTCTACAACATGTTCAGCAGAGCAGGTATTTCTCCTGCCAGATATGCCCCACACGCCCCCCCACCCCCCCACACGCCCTGCGATGTTAACAACCTCATGATGACCTCATATGTTTTTAACTGAGGATCAAACCTGTGTTTAGTCTAGAAAAAGGTAAATGTGTGCATTTTATTATAAAGTTGTGTATATTTACAGAACGTTGCAAAAACTAAGAAGCTTATAAACATCAGGTTTAAAACTAAAAGAGCTTTGAAACACAATGAAAGATGTTTGGAGTTTTATTTTAGTTATTCATTTAAACTTGTTGTCTAAGAGATGCTGATTTGAAACCGTTGTTACACACAGTTACGGCACTTCCTGTTTCTGCCGGGGGAGGCCGTCCCAAAGCTTGCTGCTGTGTTTACTCCCTCCACCTGACAGGAGGAGCCTCGTTGAGCTGCGAGTGTGGCTACAGACGGAGTTCACTCCGTCACGGAGGGGTAGGGTCGAGGGAGTGGTTTGGGATTGGGCCCAGAACATGGCTCTCATTCCCTGCCCAAGCGTCTTTCACAACTGCAAGAACAATACAGAAAAAAGGCAACATATGAATAACATGAATACTTACCACTAGCCTGTAAAGCATTCCGAGTAGGAGAACAAAAAACGTTTGCACCAAATGGCACATTCACAGCACTTTGTCCAAACAACTACACACTGATGTAATTAATCTAAAGCACAATCATCTGTATGCGCTATTTCTGCATGGGGGGAATTCAGAACTAAAATATGCTTTCTATGAAATACAGTGAATAGAAAACTAACTTTGAGGAAAATACAAACACAATTATATATTCTAAAGTTATTTGGATGTTTTGCTTAGCTGTGTGGCAACATCACCTCACCACCACAGAGGATATCCCCCCTCTCTCCCACGGCCTGTAGAAGATGCATGCACAGTCTTTTTGCAGTGCTTTCATCCGGATTGACGAGTCAACAATAAAGCAGTTCAGTGTTTACGGTCCTTTGGCATGTGTTTGTGATTATTGATTTGTAATGGCAGTGTTTGGAAAATGGCAAACAAGTGACTATGTCTGAACTGTAGAACTGCGTGCAGTGTTGCACAAGTGCCCTGTTGAATTTAAAATTGAGTGCAAAGCTGAACATGTGTTTAGATTTTTGGAGACTTGAGGTTTTGCTTTTTGAGTGTCACTTTAAATAATGTTGCTTTATGTGTGATTTTAGTGTGTTTGCAAACGAAAAATACTGTATTGGTCTAATTATTTATCATTTACAAACCTATTGCAATAAAGTGAAGAAATGGAGAAGATACCACAAATGTGAACAAATATGTTTAAGGTTAAAAGAACGTCCCTTTATGTTGTGTCCATGCAGGGTAATAAGGAACGTGTGCGCTGTTGAAAGAATTCAAAACACTTGAACTTGTAAAAACAGGGATTTATCATTGCCAGGAAAAAGGATAACTTTATTATTATGATATTACACAGAACCGCAGAAATGACTGCATGCAAATAGAAAATCTTCCTCAGGATAGAAAGTCTGCTCTGCCGGATTTGGAAGCCCCTCTTTAGTTTTCCACCTGCAGGGCCCAGAGTGAAATGCTTTGGACCTAGAGGGGGACAGCAAGCACCAGTGTGATTTTGGTGAAGTTGTGACTATCCTGGACAAAGATATAGTTCCAAATCCGGCAGGAGAAATACCTGCTCTGAACATGTTATGTAGAGAACAGTGCATATCTTCCATATGGACACCAGGGTTAACCTAGTCTGAAATAAGGAACATTAATAGTGTGATAGAAAATAGAGCAATAGGAACAGATATAAGATCAATAATACACTTTATTTTAGGGCACCTTTCAAAGCATTCAATGTCACCTTAAAATACAATTAAATAAAATATGAGTGGCATTACAATACAAACATGTGTTGAGTAGGAATATATAAAAATGATATTCAAAGGAGCAATTCAAGCGAGTGAAGCCAGTTTGAACACATTGTCTTTTAGGCTTGATTGAAAATAACACAGTGATATCATTACTGTTATATCATTGCTTACTATTCGTGGTTATCAGACACTTAAACAACAGAGAAGGTTTTAAGAAATAGGACTATACTGACAAATCACATATTATCCTGTCATTGTCTGTTCTGAAGGAAGGAGGAATATAGCAGAGTGGGACAATACACCAGGGGCGGACTGGGGGGAAAAAGTGGCCCGGGGATTAATTGACAGACAGGCCCACTTAATGCGCGGCATGTATCGGCCGGCCGGCGACGAAAGTATGTTACTTAACAAAAAACCTGCATTTAATGTTATTTTGGACAATTATTCATATAGTCATCACATTACCTGAGCCCTTGAGCTGCCTAGAGCAAAATATTTACGGCATATATTTAGTGATTTTAATGTTAACAGATCATTGATGCAATAACATTTTGACCCATTTTGCCTGACTTGACACATGGAATAAAACATGGGAGACGTAGGAAGCATCCTCAATGTGGGTGAGACAATTTAACAGGGGGTGTGGGCAGGTGATGGACCTCGCTACTTCTAGGGGGGAAGATTTTTTTTTAAATGTCGAAGTTAAATGCATCAATCTGGTCCATTTTGAGAGCAAAATTAGGGACTACATCTATGGCAGTCAGTAGGGGCTTGGACTGTGAGCCGTAGGGTCGCTGGTTTAAGTCCCCGACCAGACCTATTTGGAGTGTGGACTTCTACTTGGAGAGGTCCCAGTTCACCTCCTGCCCTGCCGTGGTGCCCTTGAGCAAGGCACCAGACAAGGCTGTACCTTTAGTAATGAATATTACATGTTGAGAGGAAATCTTTCCACCAATAATTCCAATAAGTAATCCAAAATGTATTCACTTCAGGTTTACGAAAGTAACTGTAATCAGATTACTCGTTTTTCAAATGTAACGCGAGCTGAAAACAGTTACTTGATTTTTGTATTCTGATTACGTAACGCCGTTACATGTATTCCGTTACAACCCAACCCTGGCCACACCCCACTGGGCTGGGCTGGGCCGGAACACTTACTAATGTGGGCCGGTAGGATTTAGGCACACACACAGCACCGGCCCACCGGGGAAACTCCCGGTATTCCCAATGGCCAGTCAGCCCCTGCCACTCAAAAACGGTTGGAATAAACAAAAAGTTTATTCCAATACGAAGATTGTGACAGATCTGAAAAACGTGTCCTTAAAACGAGCCTCCTCGCAATTGTATGCACATTATTTATTCAGCCGTTTGCTGTTTAATCTGATCTGATTTGAATATCATTCAAAAGAGAGAAAAAAGCTTTGAAAACGGCAAAAACGCTCAATACAGGCGATGACGTCACCTTTGCGCGTCCCCGCGAACAGGGCTTCAATCCACGGCAAGGCTTCAAGCCTTCAACCTACGGCATAACACCGGCTCCCCCGGAGACCGTGGTATAGTTCGCACACTGGGTACTTGGACTGTACTTGAGTATTTAAATGTTATGCTGCTTTGTACTTCTACCCCACCACAGTTCAGAGGTCATTGGTGTACCTTTAGTTACTTCTCAGATGTGGATGAAGGATGTGAAATATAATCAAGTGTTGAATCAGACTTTAGTTCCACCTGGAGTAAATCCACCAGCTACCCTGCAGTCTACAAAGTACTTCAGACTAGCTGCACCTCCACCAGCTACCCTGCAGTCTACAAAGTACTTCAGACTAGCTGCACCTTCACCAGCTACCCTGCAGTCTACAAAGTACTTCAGACTAGCTGCACCTCCACCAGCTACCCTGCAGTCTACAAAGTACTTCAGACTAGCTGCACCTTTACCAGCTACCCTGCAGTCTACAAAGTACTTCAGACTAGCTGCACCTCCACCAGCTACCCTGCAGTCTACAAAGTACTTCAGACTAGCTGCACCTTCACCAGCTACCCTGCAGTCTACAAAGTACTTCAGACTAGCTGCACCTTCACCAGCTACCCTGCAGTCTACAAAGTACTTCAGACTAGCTGCACCTTCACCAGCTACCCTGCAGTCTACAAAGTACTTCAGACTAGCTGCACCTCCACCAGCTTTGAGAACACTTTGATGATCAATCATTATAAAACATATCATATATATTATTCTGAAATGGACCAATCTGCACAACGACTACTTTCACTGTCTTTCACTATATTTAGATGAGAATACTTTCTACTTTTAATTCAGTAACATTTTGAATGCAGGACTTGTACTGTGACAGAGTATTCCTACACTCTGGTACTTCTACTTTACTCAAGTACAAGATCTGAGTTCTTCTCCCACCTGTGTATTCCTCTTCAGGACAGAAAAGGCACATCATGGATGTTTATGATTAAATGCAGAAATTGGTGTAACAGCGACCTCTTGTGGACATAATGTGGATTACACGTACATTTACTGCACATCAAAAACATTGAAATATAATATACTTGTTATCTATACGTCAATCTGTCTAGATCGGATCAGGTTTCTAAACTGACTTCAAACAGTCTGAACTTGTCTTAAATTAAACTTTCTTTTATTGTTTTGTTTTGTCTTCATAAAAGTCTTAAAATCAATAAAAAAATTATCCAAAATGTATTGAACAAATAAATTATGATTTTTCATTATAGATTGAAATACATTTTTACTGATCATTGGGAATGAAAATGTACAAATTATCGTGCAGTTGATTATTAAAAGTTACGTAATTTGAATGATAAATTAGTTTTTCATTATATTTGATGCTATTAAGCTTGAATTTGAACCGTCAAACAAATAATTTAGTTAAAGTAGAACTGTCTAATACAGTATATATATATACAGTATATCGAATATTTAAAGTATAGTTACTATACTATGTCGTTTTTTTTAAGTATTCAAAAAAACGACACAGTATAGTATGTCGAACATTTTAAAAACTACATACTGTAGGAATAGTATGTGGAATACTTTATAAAGGAATGCATAGTATTGTATGTCTAATATTTAAAAAATCTGCAAATTATAGTATGTCGAATATTTCAAAAGGCGACTAAGTATAGTATGTTGAGTATTTAAAAAACGACAGATGTGTGTTGAATATTTAGAAAACGACATAGTACAGTACTAGAATATTTCTATATCCCTTACTTATAGAGTTTGATAAACCAATATCCTAATCCAACCGAGAATTAGAGTAAACCTTTGTTGTGTATTTTGGGTTTGGGATACCTGAGAGATCTAGATTTAGACACTATTCAAGTATACCTCAACAATGGAATTATTATTATATTATTCAGTAGAAAGGGCCATGACATGACATTAATATATTTATTTCAATAACTTTGTTGAGCTTGTTTTTAGCTCTCCTTATATCTCACTGAACATAGTCCCTGTATGTGAACTGGTCAGCTGGTAAGGCTGGTTATGAATCAAGAGGAGGAGCTGCAGACAGGTGAGGGTGTTAAAGTCAGACAGTACAAGATCTGAGTACTTCTACTGTTACTCAAGTACAAGATCTGAGTACTTCTACTTTTACTCAAGTGTAAGATCAGAGTACTTCTACTTTTACTCAAGCACAAGATCTGAGTACTTCTACTTTTACTCAAGTACAAGATCTGAGTACTTCTACTGTTACTCAAGTACAAGATCTGAGTACTTCTACTTTTACTCAAGTGTAAGATCAGAGTACTTCTACTTTTACTCAAGTACAATATCTGGGTACTTCTACTTTTACTCAAGTACAAGATCTGAGTACTTCTACTTTGACTCAAGTACAATATCTTTGTACTTCTACTTTTACTCAAGTACAATATCTGGGTACTTCTACTTTTACTCAAGTACAAGATCTGAGTACTTCTACTTTTACTCAAGTACAATATCTTTGTACTTCTACTTTTACTCAAGTACAATATCTGGGTACTTCTACTTTTACTCAAGTACAAGATCTGAGTACTTCTACTTTGACTCAAGTACAAGATCTGAGTACTTCTACTTTTACTCAAGTACAAGATCTGAGTACTTCTACTTTTACTCAAGTACAAGATCTGAGTACTTCTACTTTTACTCAAGTACAATATCTGAGTACTTCTACTTTGACTCAAGTACCAGATCTGAGTACTTCTACTTTTACTCAAGTACAATATCTGGGTACTTCTACTTTTACTCAAGTACAAGATCTGAGTACTTCTACTTTTACTCATGTACAAGATCTGAGTACTTCTACTTTTACTCAAGTACAATATCTGAGTACTTCTACTTTTACTCAAGTACAATATCTGAGTACTTCTACTTTGACTCAAGTACCAGATCTGAGTACTTCTACGTTTACTCAAGTACAAGATCTGAGTACTTCTACTTTTACTCAAGTACAATATCTGGGTACTTCTACTTTTACTCAAGTACAAGATCTGAGTACTTCTACTTTTACTCATGTACAAGATCTGAGTACTTCTACTTTTACTCAAGTACAAGATCTGAGTACTTCTACTTTTACTCAAGTACAATATCTGAGTACTTCTACTTTGACTCAAGTACCAGATCTGAGTACTTCTACTTTTACTCAAGTACAAGATCTGAGTACTTCTACTTTTACTCAAGTACAATATCTGAGTACTTCTACTTTGACTCAAGTACCAGATCTGAGTACTTCTACTTTTACTCAAGTACAATATCTGAGTACTTCTACCTTGACTCAAGTACAATATCTGAGTACTTCTACTTTTACTCAAGTACAAGATCTGAGTACTTCTACTTTTACTCAAGTACAATATCTGGGTACTTCTACTTTTACTCAAGTACAAGATCTGAGTACTTCTACTGTTACTCAAGTACAAGATCTGAGTACTTCTACTTTTACTTAAGTGTAAGATCAGAGTACTTCTACTTTTACTCAAGCACAAGATCTGAGTACTTCTACTTTTACTCAAGTACAAGATCTGAGTACTTCTACTGTTACTCAAGTACAAGATCTGAGTACTTCTACTTTTACTCAAGTGTAAGATCAGAGTACTTCTACTTTTACTCAAGCACAAGATCTGAGTACTTCTACTTTTACTCAAGTACAAGATCTGAGTACTTCTACTTTTACTCAAGTACAATATCTTTGTACTTCTACTTTTACTCAAGTACAATATCTGGGTACTTCTACTTTTACTCAAGTACAAGATCTGAGTACTTCTACTTTGACTCAAGTACAATATCTGAGTACTTCTACTTTTACTCAAGTACAAGATCTGAGTACTTCTACTTTTACTCAAGTACAAGATCTGAGTACTTCTACTTTTACTCAAGTACAAGATCTGAGTACTTCTACTTTTACTCAAGTACAATATCTGAGTACTTCTACTTTGACTCAAGTACCAGATCTGAGTACTTCTACTTTTACTCAAGTACAATATCTGAGTACTTCTACTTTGACTCAAGTACCAGATCTGAGTACTTCTACTTTTACTCAAGTACAATATCTGAGTACTTCTACTTTGACTCAAGTACAATATCTGAGTACTTCTACTTTTACTCAAGTACAAGATCTGAGTACTTCTACTTTTACTCAAGTACAATATCTGGGTACTTCTACTTTTACTCAAGTACAAGATCTGAGTACTTCTACTGTTACTCAAGTACAAGATCTGAGTACTTCTACTTTTACTCAAGTGTAAGATCAGAGTACTTCTACTTTTACTCAAGCACAAGATCTGAGTACTTCTACTTTTACTCAAGTACAAGATCTGAGTACTTCTACTGTTACTCAAGTACAAGATCTGAGTACTTCTACTTTTACTCAAGTGTAAGATCAGAGTACTTCTACTTTTACTCAAGCACAAGATCTGAGTACTTCTACTTTTACTCAAGTACAAGATCTGAGTACTTCTACTTTTACTCAAGCACAAGATCTGAGTACTTCTACTTTTACTCAAGTACAAGATCTGAGTACTTCTACTTTTACTCAATTACAATATCTTTGTACTTCTACTTTTACTCAAGTACAATATCTGGGTACTTCTACTTTTACTCAAGTACAAGATCTGAGTACTTCTACTTTGACTCAAGTACAATATCTGAGTACTTCTACTTTTACTCAAGTACAAGATCTGAGTACTTCTACTTTTACTCAAGTACAAGATCTGAGTACTTCTACTTTTACTCAAGTACAATATCTGAGTACTTCTACTTTTACTCAAGCACAAGATCTGAGTACTTCTACTTTTACTCAAGTACAATATCTGAGTACTTCTACTTTTACTCAAGTACAATATCTGAGTACTTCTACTTTGACTCAAGTACCAGATCTGAGTACTTCTACTTTTACTCAAGTACAAGATCTGAGTACTTCTACTTTTACTCAAATACAAGATCTGAGTACTTCTACTTTTACTCAAGTACAAGATCTGAGTACTTCTACTTTTACTCAAGTACAAGATCTGAGTACTTCTACTTTTACTCAAGCACAAGATCTGAGTACTTCTACTTTTACTCAAGTACAAGATCTGAGTACTTCTACTGTTACTCAAGTACAAGATCTGAGTACTTCTACTTTTACTCAAGTGTAAGATCTGAGTACTTCTACTTTTACTCAAGTACAAGATCTGAGTACTTCTACTTTTACTCAAGTACAATATCTTTGTACTTCTACTTTTACTCAAGTACAATATCTGGGTACTTCTACTTTTACTCAAGTACAAGATCTGAGTACTTCTACTTTGACTCAAGTACAATATCTGAGTACTTCTACTTTTACTCAAGTACAAGATCTGAGTACTTCTACTTTTACTCAAGTACAAGATCTGAGTACTTCTACTTTTACTCAAGTACAATATCTGAGTACTTCTACTTTTACTCAAGCACAAGATCTGAGTACTTCTACTTTTACTCAAGTACAATATCTGGGTACTTCTACTTTTACTCAAGTACAAGATCTGGGTACTTCTACTTTTACTCAAGTACAAGATCTGAGTACTTCTACTTTGACTCAAGTACAATATCTGAGTACTTCTACTTTTACTCAAGTACAAGATCTGAGTACTTCTACTTTTACTCAAGTACAAGATCTGAGTACTTCTACTTTTACTCAAGTACAAGATCTGAGTACTTCTACTTTTACTCAAGTACAATATCTGAGTACTTCTACTTTGACTCAAGTACCAGATCTGAGTACTTCTACGTTTACTCAAGTACAATATCTGAGTACTTCTACTTTGACTCAAGTACCAGATCTGAGTACTTCTACTTTTACTCAAGTACAATATCTGAGTACTTCTACCTTGACTCAAGTACAATATCTGAGTACTTCTACTTTTACTCAAGTACAAGATCTGAGTACTTCTACTTTTACTCAAGTACAATATCTGGGTACTTCTACTTTTACTCAAGTACAAGATCTGAGTACTTCTACTGTTACTCAAGTACAAGATCTGAGTACTTCTACTTTTACTCAAGTGTAAGATCAGAGTACTTCTACTTTTACTCAAGCACAAGATCTGAGTACTTCTACTTTTACTCAAGTACAAGATCTGAGTACTTCTACTGTTACTCAAGTACAAGATCTGAGTACTTCTACTTTTACTCAAGTGTAAGATCAGAGTACTTCTACTTTTACTCAAGCACAAGATCTGAGTACTTC
Organism: Champsocephalus esox; assembly: GCA_036324585.1. NCBI lineage: Eukaryota > Metazoa > Chordata > Actinopteri > Perciformes > Channichthyidae > Champsocephalus > Champsocephalus esox. The sequence goes on along the minus strand of CM070476.1, from coordinate 40,690,265 downwards.
TACTTTTACTCAAGTACAAGATCTGAGTACTTCTACTTTTACTCAATTACAATATCTTTGTACTTCTACTTTTACTCAAGTACAATATCTGGGTACTTCTACTTTTACTCAAGTACAAGATCTGAGTACTTCTACTTTGACTCAAGTACAATATCTGAGTACTTCTACTTTTACTCAAGTACAAGATCTGAGTACTTCTACTTTTACTCAAGTACAAGATCTGAGTACTTCTACTTTTACTCAAGTACAATATCTGAGTACTTCTACTTTTACTCAAGCACAAGATCTGAGTACTTCTACTTTTACTCAAGTACAATATCTGGGTACTTCTACTTTTACTCAAGTACAAGATCTGAGTACTTCTACTTTTACTCAAGTACAAGATCTGAGTACTTCTACTTTTACTCAAGTACAATATCTGAGTACTTCTACTTTGACTCAAGTACCAGATCTGAGTACTTCTACTTTTACACAAGTACAAGATCTGAGTACTTCTACTTTTACTCAAGTACAAGATCTGAGTACTTCTACTTTTACTCAAGTACAAGATCTGAGTACTTCTACTTTTACTCAAGTACAATATCTGAGTACTTCTACTTTGACTCAAGTACCAGATCTGAGAACTTCTACTTTGACTCAAGTACAATATCCGAGTACTTCTACTTTTACTCAAGTACAAGATCTGAGTACTTCTACTTTTACTCAAGTACAATATCTGGGTACTTCTACTTTTACTCAAGTACAAGATCTGAGTACTTCTACTTTTACTCAAGTGTAAGATCAGAGTACTTCTACTTTTACTCAAGCACAAGATCTGAGTACTTCTACTTTTACTCAAGTACAAGATCTGAGTACTTCTACTTTTACTCAAGTACAAGATCTGAGTACTTCTACTTTGACTCAAGTACCAGATCTGAGTACTTCTACTTTTACTCAAGTACAATATCTGGGTACTTCTACTTTTACTCAAGTACAAGATCTGAGTACTTCTACTTTTACTCAAGTACAAGATCTGAGTACTTCTACTTTTACTCAAGTACAATATCTGAGTACTTCTACTTTGACTCAAGTACCAGATCTGAGTACTTCTACTTTTACTCAAGTACAATATCTGGGTACTTCTACTTTTACTCAAGTACAAGATCTGAGTACTTCTACTTTTACTCATGTACAAGATCTGAGTACTTCTACTTTTACTCAAGTACAAGATCTGAGTACTTCTACTTTTACTCAAGTACAATATCTGAGTACTTCTACTTTGACTCAAGTACCAGATCTGAGTACTTCTACTTTTACTCAAGTACAAGATCTGAGTACTTCTACTTTTACTCAAGTACAATATCTGAGTACTTCTACTTTGACTCAAGTACCAGATCTGAGTACTTCTACTTTTACTCAAGTACAATATCTGAGTACTTCTACCTTGACTCAAGTACAATATCTGAGTACTTCTACTTTTACTCAAGTACAAGATCTGAGTACTTCTACTTTTACTCAAGTACAATATCTGGGTACTTCTACTTTTACTCAAGTACAAGATCTGAGTACTTCTACTTTTACTCAAGTACAAGATCTGAGTACTTCTACTTTTACTCAAGTACAAGATCTGAGTACTTCTACTTTTACTCAAGTACAAGATCTGAGTACTTCTACTTTTACTCAAGTACAAGATCTGAGTACTTCTACTTTTACTCAAGTACAAGATCTGAGTACTTCTACTTTTACTCAAGTACAAGATCTGAGTACTTCTACTTTTACTCAAGTACAAGATCTGAGTACTTCTACTTTTACTCAAGTACAAGATCTGAGTACTTCTACTTTTACTCAAGTACAAGATCTGAGTACTTCTACTTTTACTCAAGTACAAGATCTGAGTACTTCTACTTTTACTCAAGTACAAGATCTGAGTACTTCTACTTTTACTCAAGTACAAGATCTGAGTACTTCTACTTTTACTCAAGTACAAGATCTGAGTACTTCTACTTTTACTCAAGTACAATATCTGAGTACTTCTACTTTTACTCAAGTACAAGATCTGAGTACTTCTACTTTTACTCAAGTACAATATCTGAGTACTTCTACTTTGACTCAAGTACAATATCTGAGTACTTCTACTTTTACTCAAGTACAAGATCTGAGTACTTCTACTTTTACTCAAGTACAATATCTGGGTACTTCTACTTTTACTCAAGTACAAGATCTGAGTACTTCTACTTTTACTCAAGTGTAAGATCAGAGTACTTCTACTTTTACTCAAGCACAAGATCTGAGTACTTCTACTTTTACTCAAGTACAAGATCTGAGTACTTCTACTTTTACTCAAGTACAAGATCTGAGTACTTCTACTTTTACTCAAGTACAAGATCTGAGTACTTCTACTTTTACTCAAGTACAAGATCTGAGTACTTCTACTTTTACTCAAGTACAAGATCTGAGTACTTCTACTTTTACTCAAGTACAATATCTGAGTACTTCTACTTTTACTCAAGTACAAGATCTGAGTACTTCTACTTTTACTCAAGTACAATATCTGAGTACTTCTACTTTTACTCAAGTACAAGATCTGAGTACTTCTACTTTTACTCAAGTACAAGATCTGAGTACTTCTACTTTTACTCAAGTACAAGATCTGAGTACTTCTACTTTTACTCAAGTACAAGATCTGAGTACTTCTACTTTTACTCAAGTACAAGATCTGAGTACTTCTACTTTTACTCAAGTACAAGATCTGAGTACTTCTACTTTTACTCAAGTACAATATCTGAGTACTTCTACTTTTACTCAAGTACAAGATCTGAGTACTTCTACTTTTACTCAAGTACAATATCTGAGTACTTCTACTTTTACTCAAGTACAATATCTGAGTACTTCTACTTTTACTCAAGTACAAGATCTGAGTACTTCTACTTTTACTCAAGTACAATATCTGAGTACTTCTACTTTTACTCAAGTACAAGATCTGAGTACTTCTACTTTTACTCAAGTGTAAGATCTGAGTACTTCTACTTTTACTCAAGTACAAGATCTGAGTACTTCTACTTTTACTCAAGTACAAGATCTGAGTACTTCTACTTTTACTCAAGTACAAGATCTGAGTACTTCTACTTTTACTCAAGTGTAAGATCTGAGTACTTCTACTTTTACTCAAGTACAAGATCTGAGTACTTCTACTTTTACTCAAGTACAAGATCTGAGTACTTCTACTTTTACTCAAGTACAAGATCTGAGTACTTCTACTTTTGACTCAAGTACCAGATCTGAGTACTTCTACTTTTACTCAAGTACAATATCTGGGTACTTCTACTTTTACTCAAGTACAAGATCTGAGTACTTCTACTTTTACTCAAGTACAAGATCTGAGTACTTCTACTTTTACTCAAGTACAATATCTGAGTACTTCTACTTTTACTCAAGTACAAGATCTGAGTACTTCTACTTTTACTCAAGTACAATATCTGGGTACTTCTACTTTTACTCAAGTACAAGATCTGAGTACTTCTACTTTTACTCAAGTACAAGATCTGAGTACTTCTACTTTTACTCAAGTACAAGATCTGAGTACTTCTACTTTTACTCAAGTACAAGATCTGAGTACTTCTACTTTTACTCAAGTACAAGATCTGAGTACTTCTACTTTTACTCAAGTGCAAGATCTGAGTACTTCTACTTTTACTCAAGTACAAGATCTGAGTACTTCTACTTTTACTCAAGTACAAGATCTGAGTACTTCTACTTTTACTCAAGTACAATATCTGAGTACTTCTACTTTTACTCAAGTACAAGATCTGAGTACTTCTACTTTTACTCAAGTACAATATCTGAGTACTTCTACTTTTACTCAAGTACAAGATCTGAGTACTTCTACTTTTACTCAAGTACAATATCTGAGTACTTCTACTTTTACTCAAGTACAAGATCTGAGTACTTCTACTTTTACTCAAGTACAATATCTGAGTACTTCTACTTTTACTCAAGTACAAGATCTGAGTACTTCTACTTTTACTCAAGTACAAGATCTGAGTACTTCTACTTTTACTCAAGTACAAGATCTGAGTACTTCTACTTTTACTCAAGTACAAGATCTGAGTACTTCTACTTTTACTCAAGTACAAGATCTGAGTACTTCTACTTTTACTCAAGTACAAGATCTGAGTACTTCTACTTTTACTCAAGTACAATATCTGAGTACTTCTACTTTTACTCAAGTACAAGATCTGAGTACTTCTACTTTTACTCAAGTACAAGATCTGAGTACTTCTACTTTTACTCAAGTACAAGATCTGAGTACTTCTACTTTTACTCAAGTACAAGATCTGAGTACTTCTACTTTTACTCAAGTACAAGATCTGAGTACTTCTACTTTTACTCAAGTACAATATCTGAGTACTTCTACTTTGACTCAAGTACAATATCTGAGTACTTCTACTTTTACTCAAGTACAAGATCTGAGTACTTCTACTTTTACTCAAGTACAATATCTGAGTACTTCTACTTTTACTCAAGTACAATATCTGAGTACTTCTACTTTTACTCAAGTACAAGATCTGAGTACTTCTACTTTTACTCAAGTACAATATCTGGGTACTTCTACTTTTACTCAAGTACAAGATCTGAGTACTTCTACTTTTACTCAAGTGTAAGATCTGAGTACTTCTACTTTTACTCAAGTACAAGATCTGAGTACTTCTACTTTTACTCAAGTACAAGATCTGAGTACTTCTACTTTTACTCAAGTACAAGATCTGAGTACTTCTACTTTTACTCAAGTACAATATCTGGGTACTTCTACTTTTACTCAAGTACAAGATCTGAGTACTTCTACTTTTACTCAAGTACAAGATCTGAGTACTTCTACTTTTACTCAAGTACAAGATCTGAGTACTTCTACTTTTACTCAAGTACAAGATCTGAGTACTTCTACTTTTACTCAAGTACAAGATCTGAGTACTTCTACTTTTACTCAAGTACAATATCTGAGTACTTCTACTTTTACTCAAGTACAAGATCTGAGTACTTCTACTTTTGACTCAAGTACAATATCTGAGTACTTCTACTTTTACTCAAGTACAAGATCTGAGTACTTCTACTTTTACTCAAGTACAAGATCTGAGTACTTCTACTTTTACTCAAGTACAATATCTGAGTACTTCTACTTTGACTCAAGTACAAGATCTGAGTACTTCTACTTTTACTCAAGTACAAGATCTGAGTACTTCTACTTTTACTCAAGTACAATATCTGGGTACTTCTACTTTTACTCAAGTACAAGATCTGAGTACTTCTACTTTTACTCAAGTGTAAGATCAGAGTACTTCTACTTTTACTCAAGCACAAGATCTGAGTACTTCTACTTTTACTCAAGTACAAGATCTGAGTACTTCTACTTTTACTCAAGTACAAGATCTGAGTACTTCTACTTTTACTCAAGTACAAGATCTGAGTACTTCTACTTTTACTCAAGTACAATATCTGAGTACTTCTACTTTTACTCAAGTACAAATCTGAGTACTTCTACTTTTACTCAAGTACAAGATCTGAGTACTTCTACTTTTACTCAAGTACAAGATCTGAGTACTTCTACTTTTACTCAAGTACAAGATCTGAGTACTTCTACTTTTACTCAAGTACAAGATCTGAGTACTTCTACTTTTACTCAAGTACAAGATCTGAGTACTTCTACTTTTACTCAAGTACAAGATCTGAGTACTTCTACTTTTACTCAAGTACAAGATCTGAGTACTTCTACTTTTACTCAAGTACAAGATCTGAGTACTTCTACTTTTACTCAAGTACAAGATCTGAGTACTTCTACTTTTACTCAAGTACAAGATCTGAGTACTTCTACTTTTACTCAAGTACAAGATCTGAGTACTTCTACTTTTACTCAAGTACAATATCTGAGTACTTCTACTTTTACTCAAGTACAAGATCTGAGTACTTCTACTTTTACTCAAGTACAAGATCTGAGTACTTCTACTTTTACTCAAGTACAATATCTGAGTACTTCTACTTTTACTCAAGTACAAGATCTGAGTACTTCTACTTTTACTCAAGTACAAGATCTGAGTACTTCTACTTTTACTCAAGTACAATATCTGAGTACTTCTACTTTTACTCAAGTACAAGATCTGAGTACTTCTACTTTTACTCAAGTACAAGATCTGAGTACTTCTACTTTTACTCAAGTACAATATCTGAGTACTTCTACTTTTACTCAAGTACAAGATCTGAGTACTTCTACTTTTACTCAAGTACAATATCTGGGTACTTCTACTTTTACTCAAGTACAAGATCTGAGTACTTCTACTTTTACTCAAGTGTAAGATCTGAGTACTTCTACTTTTACTCAAGTACAAGATCTGAGTACTTCTACTTTTACTCAAGTACAAGATCTGAGTACTTCTACTTTTACTCAAGTACAAGATCTGAGTACTTCTACTTTTACTCAAGTACAATATCTGGGTACTTCTACTTTTACTCAAGTACAAGATCTGAGTACTTCTACTTTTACTCAAGTACAAGATCTGAGTACTTCTACTTTTACTCAAGTACAAGATCTGAGTACTTCTACTTTTACTCAAGTACAAGATCTGAGTACTTCTACTTTTACTCAAGTACAAGATCTGAGTACTTCTACTTTTACTCAAGTACAAGATCTGAGTACTTCTACTTTTACTCAAGTACAATATCTGAGTACTTCTACTTTTACTCAAGTACAATATCTGAGTACTTCTACTTTTACTCAAGTACAAGATCTGAGTACTTCTACTTTTACTCAAGTACAATATCTGAGTACTTCTACTTTTACTCAAGTACAATATCTGAGTACTTCTACTTTTACTCAAGTACAAGATCTGAGTACTTCTACTTTTACTCAAGTACAATATCTGGGTACTTCTACTTTTACTCAAGTACAAGATCTGAGTACTTCTACTTTTACTCAAGTACAAGATCTGAGTACTTCTACTTTTACTCAAGTACAAGATCTGAGTACTTCTACTTTTACTCAAGTACAAGATCTGAGTACTTCTACTTTTACTCAAGTACAAGATCTGAGTACTTCTACTTTTACTCAAGTACAATATCTGAGTACTTCTACTTTTACTCAAGTACAAGATCTGAGTACTTCTACTTTTACTCAAGTACAAGATCTGAGTACTTCTACTTTTACTCAAGTACAAGATCTGAGTACTTCTACTTTTACTCAAGTACAAGATCTGAGTACTTCTACTTTTACTCAAGTACAAGATCTGAGTACTTCTACTTTTACTCAAGTACAAGATCTGAGTACTTCTACTTTTACTCAAGTACAAGATCTGAGTACTTCTACTTTTACTCAAGTACAAGATCTGAGTACTTCTACTTTTACTCAAGTACAAGATCTGAGTACTTCTACTTTTACTCAAGTACAAGATCTGAGTACTTCTACTTTTACTCAAGTACAATATCTGAGTACTTCTACTTTTACTCAAGTACAAGATCTGAGTACTTCTACTTTTACTCAAGTACAATATCTGAGTACTTCTACTTTTACTCAAGTACAAGATCTGAGTACTTCTACTTTTACTCAAGTACAATATCTGAGTACTTCTACTTTTGACTCAAGTACAATATCTGAGTACTTCTACTTTTACTCAAGTACAAGATCTGAGTACTTCTACTTTTACTCAAGTACAATATCTGGGTACTTCTACTTTTACTCAAGTACAAGATCTGAGTACTTCTACTTTTACTCAAGTGTAAGATCAGAGTACTTCTACTTTTACTCAAGCACAAGATCTGAGTACTTCTACTTTTACTCAAGTACAAGATCTGAGTACTTCTACTTTTACTCAAGTACAAGATCTGAGTACTTCTACTTTTACTCAAGTGTAAGATCAGAGTACTTCTACTTTTACTCAAGTACAAGATCTGAGTACTTCTACTTTTACTCAAGTACAAGATCTGAGTACTTCTACTTTTACTCAAGTACAATATCTGGGTACTTCTACTTTTACTCAAGTACAAGATCTGAGTACTTCTACTTTTACTCAAGTACAATATCTGAGTACTTCTACTTTTACTCAAGTACAAGATCTGAGTACTTCTACTTTTACTCAAGTACAAGATCTGAGTACTTCTACTTTTACTCAAGTACAATATCTGAGTACTTCTACTTTTACTCAAGTACAATATCTGAGTACTTCTACTTTTACTCAAGTACAAGATCTGAGTACTTCTACTTTTACTCAAGTACAATATCTGAGTACTTCTACTTTTACTCAAGTACAATATCTGAGTACTTCTACTTTTACTCAAGTACAAGATCTGAGTACTTCTACTTTTACTCAAGTACAAGATCTGAGTACTTCTACTTTTACTCAAGTACAAGATCTGAGTACTTCTACTTTTACTCAAGTACAGATCTGAGTACTTCTACTTTTACTCAAGTACAAGATCTGAGTACTTCTACTTTTACTCAAGTACAAGATCTGAGTACTTCTACTTTTACTCAAGTACAAGATCTGAGTACTTCTACTTTTACTCAAGTACAATATCTGGGTACTTCTACTTTTACTCAAGTACAAGATCTGAGTACTTCTACTTTTACTCAAGTACAAGATCTGAGTACTTCTACTTTTACTCAAGTACAAGATCTGAGTACTTCTACTTTTACTCAAGTACAAGATCTGAGTACTTCTACTTTTACTCAAGTACAAGATCTGAGTACTTCTACTTTTACTCAAGTACAAGATCTGAGTACTTCTACTTTTACTCAAGTACAATATCTGAGTACTTCTACTTTTACTCAAGTACAATATCTGAGTACTTCTACTTTTACTCAAGTACAAGATCTGAGTACTTCTACTTTTACTCAAGTACAAGATCTGAGTACTTCTACTTTTACTCAAGTGTAAGATCAGAGTACTTCTACTTTTACTCAAGCACAAGATCTGAGTACTTCTACTTTTACTCAAGTACAAGATCTGAGTACTTCTACTTTTACTCAAGTACAAGATCTGAGTACTTCTACTTTTACTCAAGTACAAGATCAGAGTACTTCTACTTTTACTCAAGTACAATATCTGGGTACTTCTACTTTTACTCAAGTACAAGATCTGAGTACTTCTACTTTTACTCAAGTACAAGATCTGAGTACTTCTACTTTTACTCAAGTACAATATCTGAGTACTTCTACTTTTACTCAAGTACAATATCTGAGTACTTCTACTTTTACTCAAGTACAAGATCTGAGTACTTCTACTTTTACTCAAGTACAAGATCTGAGTACTTCTACTTTTACTCAAGTACAATATCTGGGTACTTCTACTTTTACTCAAGTACAAGATCTGAGTACTTCTACTTTTACTCAAGTGTAAGATCAGAGTACTTCTACTTTTACTCAAGCACAAGATCTGAGTACTTCTACTTTTACTCAAGTACAAGATCTGAGTACTTCTACTTTTACTCAAGTACAAGATCTGAGTACTTCTACTTTTACTCAAGTACAAGATCTGAGTACTTCTACTTTTACTCAAGTACAATATCTGAGTACTTCTACTTTGACTCAAGTACAATATCTGAGTACTTCTACTTTTACTCAAGTACAAGATCTGAGTACTTCTACTTTTACTCAAGTACAATATCTGGGTACTTCTACTTTTACTCAAGTACAAGATCTGAGTACTTCTACTTTTACTCAAGTGTAAGATCAGAGTACTTCTACTTTTACTCAAGCACAAGATCTGAGTACTTCTACTTTTACTCAAGTACAAGATCTGAGTACTTCTACTTTTACTCAAGTACAAGATCTGAGTACTTCTACTTTTACTCAAGTGTAAGATCAGAGTACTTCTACTTTTACTCAAGTACAATATCTGAGTACTTCTACTTTTACTCAAGTACAAGATCTGAGTACTTCTACTTTTACTCAAGTACAAGATCTGAGTACTTCTACTTTTACTCAAGTACAAGATCTGAGTACTTCTACTTTTACTCAAGTACAAGATCTGAGTACTTCTACTTTTACTCAAGTACAAGATCTGAGTACTTCTACTTTTACTCAAGTACAAGATCTGAGTACTTCTACTTTTACTCAAGTACAAGATCTGAGTACTTCTACTTTTACTCAAGTACAAGATCTGAGTACTTCTACTTTTACTCAAGTACAAGATCTGAGTACTTCTACTTTTACTCAAGTACAAGATCTGAGTACTTCTACTTTTACTCAAGTACAAGATCTGAGTACTTCTACTTTTACTCAAGTACAATATCTGAGTACTTCTACTTTGACTCAAGTACAATATCTGAGTACTTCTACTTTTACTCAAGTACAAGATCTGAGTACTTCTACTTTTACTCAAGTACAATATCTGGGTACTTCTACTTTTACTCAAGTACAATATCTGAGTACTTCTACTTTTACTCAAGTACAAGATCTGAGTACTTCTACTTTTACTCAAGTACAATATCTGGGTACTTCTACTTTTACTCAAGTACAAGATCTGAGTACTTCTACTTTTACTCAAGTGTAAGATCTGAGTACTTCTACTTTTACTCAAGTACAAGATCTGAGTACTTCTACTTTTACTCAAGTACAAGATCTGAGTACTTCTACTTTTACTCAAGTACAAGATCTGAGTACTTCTACTTTTACTCAAGTACAATATCTGGGTACTTCTACTTTTACTCAAGTACAAGATCTGAGTACTTCTACTTTTACTCAAGTACAAGATCTGAGTACTTCTACTTTTACTCAAGTACAAGATCTGAGTACTTCTACTTTTACTCAAGTACAAGATCTGAGTACTTCTACTTTTACTCAAGTACAAGATCTGAGTACTTCTACTTTTACTCAAGTACAAGATCTGAGTACTTCTACTTTTACTCAAGTACAATATCTGAGTACTTCTACTTTGACTCAAGTACAATATCTGAGTACTTCTACTTTTACTCAAGTACAAGATCTGAGTACTTCTACTTTTACTCAAGTACAATATCTGGGTACTTCTACTTTTACTCAAGTACAAGATCTGAGTACTTCTACTTTTACTCAAGTGTAAGATCAGAGTACTTCTACTTTTACTCAAGCACAAGATCTGAGTACTTCTACTTTTACTCAAGTACAAGATCTGAGTACTTCTACTTTTACTCAAGTACAAGATCTGAGTACTTCTACTTTTACTCAAGTGTAAGATCAGAGTACTTCTACTTTTACTCAAGTACAATATCTGAGTACTTCTACTTTTACTCAAGTACAAGATCTGAGTACTTCTACTTTTACTCAAGTACAAGATCTGAGTACTTCTACTTTTACTCAAGTACAAGATCTGAGTACTTCTACTTTTACTCAAGTACAAGATCTGAGTACTTCTACTTTTACTCAAGTACAAGATCTGAGTACTTCTACTTTTACTCAAGTACAAGATCTGAGTACTTCTACTTTTACTCAAGTGTAAGATCTGAGTACTTCTACTTTTACTCAAGTACAAGATCTGAGTACTTCTACTTTTACTCAAGTGTAAGATCTGAGTACTTCTACTTTGACTCAATCTGTACTTCTCGCACCTGTGTATTCCACTTCAAGACAGAAAAGGCACAAACTGCGTGCATGCAGTCCCCTCCTGCTCCCTGGCTAAATGACGCACTGCGTGCTAATAGAACCGTCCTTCGGGCAGCAGAGCGGAAATGGTGGAAATCCAAACACCATGACGACCTCCTAACCTATCAGGCTCTCCTCTCCTCTTTCTCTGCTTGGATCTCTCAGGCAAAAATGACTTTCTTTCAAGACAAGATCCAATCTTCCTATTCCAATCCTAAAAAACTATTTTCCATCTTCTCCACCCTCTTGGACCCCCCCACAGCCCCTTCCCCCTCCTCCCTTCTGTCAAGCGACTTTGTTAACCACTTTGAAAAAAAGGTGGAATGAGCTCCCCATTGAAATCAGGACCGCAGAAAGCTTCCACACCTTCCGGCGCAGACTGAAAACTCATCTCTTTCGACTCCACTTCGAGCGATAGAATGACTAACAAAGAACTGCTAACAGAGCACTTATATACTAATAAAGGTCTGGCTTATCTACAGCCAGTTGAGTAGCACTTGAAACGATTGGCTCTTTGAAACCTGATGTACTTATATGATTCTGTTTTCCTCAAGGTTGTGTCTTCCTGGTCGAATGCACTTATTGTAAGTCGCTTTGGATAAAAGCGTCAGCTAAATGCAATGTAATGTAAAAATGGATGTTTGTGATTAAATGCAGAAACTGATGGAACACCGACCTCTAGTGGACAAGTACATTTACTCAGGTAATGCACATCAAAAACATTTAATTATAATATACTTTGTATCTATACGTTAATCTGTCTAGATCTGACAAGGCTTCTATACTGACTGCAAACAGTCTGAATTTGAACATGCAAAAGCTCTTGGGAGATCTGTTGAGCGAGCTAAAAAACAGTACGACAAAAACATTTGCCTACCTAACCCAGCACAAAGTGGGAGATGCCGTCTGGCACCTGATTAAAGGCACCACAAGGGTTCAAAACAAGGTACGAAAGTTTCCGCCATCCTACGAGGGTCCTTACTTCATTGTAGGCATGTTGGATGACCTGATCTATAGACTCAAAAAGAGCCCACAGCCTAATAGTTGTCCACCATGACAAGCTCAAGCCTTACTATTCCAGGACCCGATAGACAACAGCTGGGTGTTCAAAGACACAGAAGCCTGGGCGCCTGTCGAGGTGCCGCCCCCTCAGCCAGACCTCAACTCATCTGACGCAGTCATCGGGCCTCTCCACCTGTGGGACCCCCCATCAGACGCAGAGGATCCAGCTGTGGAGGCCCTCGAGGCCCTGGCTTCATGACAGACTTCCTCTGACTCAGCGCCCTCAGAGCTTGAGGACTAATCAATCATGGCGTTTGTCGAGCAAAGCTGACTGGCTCGTCCCAAACGATAGCTGAGGATTATGTGTAGTGTCTTCGGCCATCCTAAACTCCGAAAAAATATTTGTTTCTCCGAATCGAAGGGGAAAAACAAAAAAGCATTGCACACAATTTAAACCAATCAATGTTGTTTAATTAACAAAGGTAATCTGGTGTTTTTGAGTTGTGACTTTTTCCCGACCTGACATCTCTCACAGGTACTTGGACCAAGGTTCTAACAAACTGCAATACTCAAGTACTTATATCTTCGTCCGAGGACATCATTACAGGATGGAAAGTTGATATTCCAAGATTCCTGTGTTCATGTGAGGATTGATGGGGAGCATTAAGACCGCTGTGACAAGAGGGGAGGTCCGGCATATCCGAGGAAAACTCAAGGCCAACTGGTAAAAGGGACGGATGAACAAAATTCCAAGACCAGGAATGATACTCAAACTCAACACGGACCATGTGACTCTCTTGGGCGAGGCTGTCATTGATATATACAGTACCATTGAATTACGACGACATTGTGGCGACAGCATACGTCTAAACCACACAATTTGAGTGTAGAAGTCTTGAGGCGTGGACCGGTGAAATGCACGAGAAGACTGGTGGCGATCGGAATATTTTCCTTTGAGTTAGAGCGATATCGTGAGGCGAGGAATGCGTTGCCATGGAAACGCTATATGACGAGACATCAAATGTGGCGACTAGTATCTGTAAAACATTTGAAACACAAAGATTTATTCTGCTTATAAAGTCACAACGTGGGAAAAATCAATTGCACTGTCCCTTTGACCATTTGTAGTTTCCTGCCGCTAAGCATGCTGGGAGTTGTAGTTGTATTGTGTCAGGGATTGCATGCAGGTGTGTGTGTGTGTGTGTGTGTGTGACATCACTGGAATGACAGCCTCACATAGGAGATGACATCATAACTATGTCATCATGACATCACAGGTGTTCCGGAACTCTCTGTCTCTCTACAGTAAGAGGGACAGAGATCAGAGGATCTGCATTCAATCCAGATCGTTTAGTGATAGACGCATTCAGACAACCTTCACAGTCTTCTAGACAGACAACTTCTTCCACGGACACACAGACAATTTGTACCTACGCACAACACAAGTGTACGGACTGTGCCATGGATAGAAGAACCAACCGGAACCAGAGGGGAAACCCCAGGCCCTTTGACCATGGAGCTGCAGCTGATCGAGCTTACAGGCAGATCCACTGCAGAAATGGATGGATATACGGCCTGGATGAGTTTCACATGGCTTTAGGGGAGGAGAGGGCTGGCTTTGGCCACAGGATGCGCAAAGAAAAAGACAATGTCAAACGTCTTGAGGACCTCCTGAGTAACAGGAACTCCGGGTTCGACCAAGACAATAAAAGGCTCTTTGACATCATCCAGTACCGTGAGGCAGAAATCTCACATCTGAAGGAGCAGATTGAAGCTGCAGAGAGCCAACACAAGCAGCAGCTGGATGTCATGGTGGCACAGCAACAGAAGCTCTCAGGCCAGAACAACAAGGCCGACCTGCTGAACTCAAACCTGCTGCAGAGAAGAGAAGAACAAGTCCTTCAGTGCGAGGAAAAGTTCACCAAGAACCTGGCAGAGAAACGCAACATCTGGGAGAGCGAGAAACTACAGATGGAGAAGAAATACGAAGAAGTGACTCGGGAGAAGAACGACCTGGACAGGAAAAACCTAAGCAGGGAGACTGAGTTTCAACAGCTGGAGGCTACACTCGAACGGGTGGAGAAGCAGAAAAATTACCTGGCCAAGAAAAACCAGAGCTGCGAGACGGATGTCAAACAGCTGAAGGACCAGATGAGAGAGCAGGAGGAGACGTTCTCCAAAGACCTGGCCCAGAACCAGGAGAGCTGGGAGAAGGATCTGAAAGAGGTCCAGGCTGAATTAAAAAGGGCAGAGGATGAGAAAAAGGACTCTGCCAAGAAAAACCTGAGCCTGGAGAGCGAAGTCCAACTGAAGGACGGACGAGTCAAGCAGTTGGTGAGCGGTTTGGATGAACAGAAGGAAGCGTTCTCCAAAGACCTGGAGCTGTTCGTCCAACAGAAGGAGAAGCTTGTCAAGCAGTTCGAGAACAAGTTGGAAGAGCAGGAGGAAACGTTCTCCAAAGATCTGGCCCAGAACCAAGAGAGCTGGGAAGCCAAGGTTCATTTGGTGGAGATCAAATTGAAAGAGGTGACCCAGGAGAAGAACGACCTGGCTCAGAAACTCCAGAGCATGGAGAAGGATCTGAAAGAGGTGGAGACGAAATTAAGAAAGGCAGAGGACGAGGAAAAGGACTCGGCCGAGAAGAACCAGAACCTGGAGAGCGAAGTCCAACTGAAGGAGAAGCAAGTGAAGCAGATGGAGAACCAACTGGATGAGCAGAAGATGGTCTCCAAAGACCTGGCCCAGAACCAAGAGATCTGGGAGACCAAGGTTCATCTGACGGAGACACGATGGAGACAGGTGGAGGAGCAGAGGGACGACCTGGCTCAGGGACAGCTGAGCTGGGAGGCCAAGGAGAAGCAGATGGAGGAGGAGAAGACACTACTGGAGGACCTCTGTCTTCACATGAAGAACAAGAGCAGAAGTTTCTTCTCCCGCAGGCGGGACACTGAGGACAGAGACGTCGCCTTGCAGAAGATGAAGAGCAAGATGCTAGAGAAGGAGATGAGGAAGAAATCAAAGAGGGAGGAAGCGGAGGGGAGAAACAGTGCCTCAAAGGAGACTGAGAAGACGGAGGCTGGTGATTCAGCTCCGGCTGGACAACAGTAACTCCCTCTTCCTCCTCCTCTTCCTCCTCCATTTCCCTCACCTCCTTCCTCCTACCTCACCCGCCTCCTCCCTTCCCCTCTTTTCTCATGTATGGTTTTCTGGTAATCAGGTTTTCCAGCAATTCAAATAGGATTGACATAAAAAACTCAATATTAAGTCCCTCCTCCATTTCCCTCACCTCCTTCCTCCTACCTCACCCGCCTCCTACCTCACCCGCCTCCTACCTCACCCGCCTCCTCCCTTCCCCTTTTTCTCATGTATGGTTTTCTGGTACTCAGGTTTTCCAGCAATTCAAATAGGATTGACATAAAAAACTCAATATTAAGTCCCTCCTCAATTTAGCTCACCTCCTTCCTCCTAACTCCTTACCCTTTCTCACCTCACGCATTATTTTCACAAGACAATTAGGATTACAAAGACTTGATTTAAAAATAAAATTCAAAATCAAATCTAATGTCCATGTGTGTGCCTCCCTGCGTAATACAATACAATACACCGTGTAAACAAGTACAGTATACATTCATTACCGTTTTACATGGTGGTTACTAAAGTATTTGTATTCATTCAATTGATGTGTTGATCAACACTTTCATAAATAAAAAACCCATGGTATGAAATAAAATATGTTTGTACAGATACTTCTTTGTGTTTTTATATTTGTTTCACTGTACACGTTCGATTCCATCATTTAATTGTTTTGTAATAAATGGACTGTACTTATAAATCTCTTTATCAGGTATGTTGACACCGCAAAGCTCTGTATATGCTACGAGTCATTCGCCTATTCACACCTCATTCATACAGAGCAGCACCACTTGCTCTAGTGAAGCTAACACACACACACACACACACACACACACACACACACACACACACACACAGGATTGAACCAACAACCCTCTGGTTGAAAGACACACCGCCTCTCAGCCACAGTCACCATTTCATACAAGCTGGTAAAACATTCTGGGGCTTTACTCCTCAACAGTTTGAGCTGAACAGAGGAAACATGATGTATTAACAGAAACATGGAGTCCATCACCTCAATAGACGAACATGTATATACTGTATGCCTCATGTGATTCAACAACACACACATTTAAAACCTCACTTACTGTAGGTGAAAATGGGTGATCATTATCTGCAAAACGCTGGTAAAACCCTGAAGAAAAGGTTCAAGGTCTTGAGAAGTAGGAACATTTCTCCACCCATAAACCGTCACTAAACACGTGAATCAAAACTCACATTTAAAATCACCTAATTTCGGTATCATGACCGAAAGAACGAGATCGCGGATACAAGCGGCCGAGATGGGTTTTCCTCCGCAGGGTGGCTGGCGTCTCCCTTAGGGATAAGGTGAGAAGTTCGGTCATCAGGGAGGGACTCGGAGTTGAGCCGCTCCTCCTTCGCGTCGAAAGGAGCCAGTTGAGGTGGTTCGGGCACCTAGTTAGGATGCCACCTGGGAGCCTTCCTAGGGAGGTGTTCCAGGCACGTCCAGCTGGGAAGAGACCGAGGGGTAGACCTAGGACCAGGTGGAGGGATGATATCTCTTCGCTGGCCTGGGAGCGCCTCGGGATCCCCCCAGTCAGAGCTGGTTGATGAGGGGAAAGGAACGTTTGGGGCTCTCTGCTGGAACTGATACCCCCGCGACCCGACCACGGATAAGCGGGAGAAGATGGATGGATAATTTCGGTATGGAAAGTTGAATATCCACTTTCTTAGTGTCAGTGAGGACTCGAGCAGCAGCGTTCTGAATCAGCTGCAGCTTCCTAATAGATTATTTAGTGAGACCTGTGAAGACACCATTGCAGTAGTCCAGTCTACTGAAGATAAAAGCATGGACAAGTTTCTCCAGATCCTGCTGTGACATTAGTCTTTTAATCCTAGATATGTTCTTTAGGTGATAGTAGGCTGATTTAGTAACTGTTTTAATGTGACTGTTGAAACTCAGGTCAGAGTCCATGACTACACCTAGATGTCTGGCTTTATCTGTTGGTTTGAACATTGCAGACTGAAGCTCAGCGCTAACTTTTAAACGTTCTGCCTTGGCTCCAAAAACCATTACCTCAGTTTTATCTTTGTTTAATTGGAGAAAGTTAAACTTTAAACATCCTTGACTTAAACACTTTATCCAGGATCAAAGCTCAGAGCTGCACCTGCAAGGTGAACACAGCTGGCAACAGAACAAGTGTTTGAATGCGTACATTAACAGGTTTATGATATCACTGCCCCGCCCAAGACACGAGTGGATCTGATACGGCTCAGCTGACTCAGATAAGGAAATATAACGAGACATTATGATGTGATATGATATGAATGATAATGGGACACATCCACATCTGCACTCACAGTGCCGCGGACTGTACTTAATGTTCTCTGATCCGGTTACTGATGTTGTGGCAGATATTTAAGTAAGCTTTCTTAACGCTATGTTATAATAGTCAGATTGCTCTGAAGATGGGAGGTGATATTCTATTAATGTTCACGTTCACACAGTCGGTGATTTGGACTGCAACGGCAGTTTAAACTGTGTTTCCTTTATCCTGTAATATGACTCGATCGCTTAACTCTGCACACTGTTGTTATCAGCTGTTCCACCATGGTTTCTACCTCGACCTGTAATAGATGTGTCCTTATTGAAACGGTTACATTCAATGAAAAAATAAAATCAATGTGCAGGCTTACATGAACACTGTTCTACGTGAACAATATGGGCAGTTTATACATTAAATAAATCAACAGTATAGTGGTGATATGCTCCAAGTAGATTGAAGCCTTGCCGTGGATTGAAGGCCTGTTCGCGGGGATGCGCAAACGTGACGTCATCGCCTGTATTGAGCATTCGTCTAGTTTAATAAGCGGTTGTCTCTCTTTTCAATCAGTGGCGGCGCTAGGGGGTGGCTACTTGGGCTCAAGCTCCGGATGTTTTCTGAAAAGCCCCGGATGTTTCACTTAAAAAAAACGTCTCGGGAGTAATGTGCAGTACCGGGGTCCACCAGAGAGGCAGCCACTGCGGGACATTAGCCTGCGTACTGCGTAGCCTGCCCTGAAGAAGAAGTGATCCTTCCTAGTGCCTGACGAGTTTTAAGCTAATAGCCTAAAGTTATGGATATTAGAAAGTTATTGTCATCGAAGCAGGCGCCACAAGCTGCAGCAGCAGCAGCATCAGCAGCTGACAACAATGTCATCACCAGCAGTGAAGAAATGGATGATGTTTCAGGTTTGTGAATCTAATGGTGATATCTGCACTCTGGCTGACTGAGTAAGAAGTGACAAAGAGTGATGTGACGTTAATGTTATAGCTAGTAAACATGGAGTAACCGCACTAAGTATACCCTTATATGTTAGTATGTATACAGAACATAACAAATGTATCCTAAGATGTAACGTTAACCCTTCACACCTCAGTCTACTTTTAAGACGCTAAAATAACGTATTCCAATTTGTATTTTGTTTTCGCGCGTAGAATTATACCGGCTCTCGTTTCAGTACACATAACAACAGAACCATAGCAACGGAACTGACAGGCAACCTTCTGAATCAGACTCCGATTGGCTGTGACTGCATCCACTCAGAGTGCCCGATTCAGAAACGTGACTCTTACACTCTTTACGTCACAAACAACGATGGTGGATGAGAATAGATCTATAAAACGATAAGTAATGCGCCGGAATCAAGGTGAGACTATCCGCATCCTTTAAAACTCTACGCACATTCGTTTCACCTTAATAAGTAAAAGACTGTATTTGAGTGAGTTAAGGCATTAGTTTGCTTCATTAAAGGGTGTTAATGAGTGTTCTCCAGTGCCTTTTGTCCGCTTTAAGCTGTTATTAAGGTAGGGTTAATGTTGCTCTCAAAGTGCACCAGATTGATGCTTTCAACTTCAATATTTAAAAAAAAATCTTCCCGGGGGAGCATGCCCCCGGACCCCCCGAGAGGAGGCCACGACCCCCTAAAGGATATAAGTGGGTCCACCCCCCACTTATAAAAAATGGCACTGTACCCCTGCACAACCCAACAACTCCTGGGCTAAGCCCCGGATCTCCTACAATCCTAAATCCGCCACTGTTTTGAATGATATATCAGATTAAACAGCAAACGGCTGAATAAATAATGTGCATACAATTGCGAGGAGGCTCGTTTTAAGGACACGTTTTTCAGATCTGTCACAATCTTCGTATTGGAATAAACTTCCGTTTTTGAGTGTATAGTCCCACTCTGCTATATTCCTCCTACAGAACAGACAATGACAGGATAATATGTGATTTGTCAGTACAGTCCTATTTCTTAAAACCTTCTCTGTTGTTTAAGTGTCTGATAACCACGAATAGTAAGCAATGATATAACAGTAATGATATCACTGTGTTATTTTCAATCAAGCCTAAAAGACAATGTGTTCAAACTGGCTTCACTTGCTTTAATTGCTCCTTTGAATATCATTTTTATATATTCCTACTCAACACATGTTTGTATTGTAATGCCACTCGTATTTTTTTTGAATTGTATTTTAAGGTGACATTGAATGCTTTGAAAGGTGCCCTAAAATAAAGTGTATTATTGATCTTATACCTGTTCCTCTATCACACTATCATGTTCCTTATTTCAGACTAGGTTAATCCTGGTGTCCATAGGGAAGATCTGCACTGTTCTCTACAACATGTTCAGCAGAGCAGGTATTTCTCCTGCCAGATATGCCCCCCCCCCACACGCCCCCCCACCCCCCACACGCCCTGCGATGTTAACAACCTCATGATGACCTCATATGTTTTTAACTGAGGATCAAACCTGTGTTTAGTCTAGAAAAAGGTAAATGTGTGCATTTTATTATAAAGTTGTGTATATTTACAGAACGTTGCAAAAACTAAGAAGCTTATAAACATCAGGTTTAAAACTAAAAGAGCTTTGAAACGCAATGAAAGATGTTTGGAGTTTTATTTTAGTTATTAATTTAAACTTGTTGTCTAAGAGATGCTGATTTGAAACCGTTGTTACACACAGTTACGGCACTTCCTGTTTCTGCCGGGGGAGGCCGTCCCAAAGCTTGCTGCTGTGTTTACTCCCTCCACCTGACAGGAGGAGCCTCGTTGAGCTGCGAGTGTGGCTACAGACGGAGTTCACTCCGTCACGGAGGGGTAGGGTCGAGGGAGTGGTTTGGGATTGGGCCCAGAACATGGCTCTCATTCCCTGCCCAAGCGTCTTTCACAACTGCAAGAACAATACAGAAAAAAGGCAACATATGAATAACATGAATACTTACCACTAGCCTGTAAAGCATTCCGAGTAGGAGAACAAAAAACGTTTGCACCAAATGGCACATTCACAGCACTTTGTCCAAACAACTACACACTGATGTAATTAATCTAAAGCACAATCATCTGTATGCGCTATTTCTGCATGGGGGGAATTCAGAACTAAAATATGCTTTCTATGAAATACAGTGAATAGAAAACTAACTTTGAGGAAAATACAAACACAATTATATATTCTAAAGTTATTTGGATGTTTGCTTAGCTGTGTGGCAACATCACCTCACCACCACAGAGGATATCCCCCCTCTCTCCCACGGCCTGTAGAAGATGCATGCACAGTCTTTTTGCAGTGCTTTCATCCGGATTGACGAGTCAACAATAAAGCAGTTCAGTGTTTACGGTCCTTTGGCATGTGTTTGTGATTATTGATTTGTAATGGCAGTGTTTGGAAAATGGCAAACAAGTGACTATGTCTGAACTGTAGAACTGCGTGCAGTGTTGCACAAGTGCCCTGTTGAATTTAAAATTGAGTGCAAAGCTGAACATGTGTTTAGATTTTTGGAGACTTGAGGTTTTGCTTTTTGAGTGTCACTTTAAATAATGTTGCTTTATGTGTGATTTTAGTGTGTTTGCAAACGAAAAATACTGTATTGGTCTAATTATTTATCATTTACAAACCTATTGCAATAAAGTGAAGAAATGGAGAAGATACCACAAATGTGAACAAATATGTTTAAGGTTAAAAGAACGTCCCTTTATGTTGTGTCCATGCAGGGTAATAAGGAACGTGTGCGCTGTTGAAAGAATTCAAAACACTTGAACTTGTAAAAACAGGGATTTATCATTGCCAGGAAAAAGGATAACTTTATTATTATGATATTACACAGAACCGCAGAAATGACTGCATGCAAATAGAAAATCTTCCTCAGGATAGAAAGTCTGCTCTGCCGGATTTGGAAGCCCCTCTTTAGTTTTCCACCTGCAGGGCCCAGAGTGAAATGCTTTGGACCTAGAGGGGGACAGCAAGCACCAGTGTGATTTTGGTGAAGTTGTGACTATCCTGGACAAAGATATGTTCCAAATCCGGCAGGAGAAATACCTGCTCTGAACATGTTATGTAGAGAACAGTGCATATCTTCCATATGGACACCAGGGTTAACCTAGTCTGAAATAAGGAACATTAATAGTGTGATAGAAAATAGAGTAATAGAGGCACAGATATAAGATCAATAATACACTTTATTTTAGGGTACCTTTCAAAGCATTCAATGTCACCTTAAAATACAATTAAAAAAAATATGAGTGGCATTACAATACAAACATGTGTGAGTAGGAATATATAAAAATGATATTCAAAGGAGCAATGTTATGCTGCTTTGTACTTATACCCCACCACAGTTCAGAGGTCATTGGTGTACCTTTAGTTACTTCACAGATGTGGATGAATGACGTGAAATATAATCAAGTGTTGAATCAGACTGTAGTTCCACCTGGAGTAAATCCACCAGCTACCCTGCAGTCTACAAAGTACTTCAGACTAGCTGCACCTTCACCAGCTACCCTGCAGTCTACAAAGTACTTCAGACTAGCTGCACCTCCACCAGCTACCCTGCAGTCTACAAAGTACTTCAGACTAGCTGCACCTTCACCAGCTACCCTGCAGTCTACAAAGTACTTCAGACTAGCTGCACCTTCACCAGCTACCCTGCAGTCTACAAAGTACTTCAGACTAGCTGCACCTCCACCAGCTACCCTGCAGTCTACAAAGTACTTCAGACTAGCTGCACCTCCACCAGCTCTGAGAACACTTTCATGATCAATCATTATAAAACATATCATATATATTATTCTGAAATGGACCAATCTGCACAACGACTACTTTCACTGTCTTTCACTATATTTATATGAGAATACTTTCTACTTTTAATTAAGTAACATTTTGAATGCAGGACTTGTACTGTGACAGAGTATTCCTACACTCTGGTACTTCTACTTTTACTCAAGTACAAGATCTGAGTTCTTCTCCCACCTGTGTATTCCTCTTCAGGACAGAAAAGGCACATCATGGATGTTTATGATTAAATGCAGAAATTGGTGTAACAGCGACCTCTTGTGGACATAACGTGGATTACACGTACATTTACTGCACATCAAAAACATTGAAATATAATATACTTGTTATCTATACGTCAATCTGTCTAGATCGGATCAGGTTTCTAAACTGACTTCAAACAGTCTGAACTTGTCTTAAATTAAACTTTCTTTTATTGTTTTGTTTTGTCTTCATAAAAGTCTTAAAATCAATAAAAAAATTATCCAAAATGTATTGAACAAATAAATTATGATTTTTCATTATAGATTGAAATACATTTTTACTGATCATTGGGAATGAAAATGTACAAATTATCGTGCAGTTGATTATTAAAAGTTACGTAATTTGAATGATAAATTAGTTTTTCATTATATTTGATGCTATTAAGCTTGAATTTGAACCGTCAAACAAATAATTTAGTTAAAGTAGAACTGTCTAATACAGTATATATATATACAGTATATCGAATATTTAAAGTATAGTTACTATACTATGTCGTTTTTTTTAAGTATTCAAAAAAACGACACAGTATAGTATGTCGAACATTTTAA
Source organism: Champsocephalus esox (assembly GCA_036324585.1). Lineage (NCBI taxonomy): Eukaryota > Metazoa > Chordata > Actinopteri > Perciformes > Channichthyidae > Champsocephalus > Champsocephalus esox. The sequence goes on along the minus strand of CM070476.1, from coordinate 40,666,685 downwards.
AAACTACATACTGTAGGAATAGTATGTGGAATACTTTATAAAGGAATGCATAGTATGTATGTCTAATATTTAAAAAATCTGCAAATTATAGTATGTCGAATATTTCAAAAGGCGACTAAGTATAGTATGTTGAGTATTTAAAAAATACAGATGTGTGTTGAATATTTAGAAAACGACACAGTACAGTACTAGAATATTTCTATATCCCTTACTTATAGAGTTTGATAAACCAATATCCTAATCCAACCGAGAATTAGAGTAAACCTTTGTTGTGTATTTTGGGTTTGGGATACCTGAGAGATCTAGATTTAGACACTATTCAAGTATACCTCAACAATGGAATTATTATTATATTATTCAGTAGAAAGGGCCATGACATGACATTAATATATTTATTTCAATAACTTTGTTGAGCTTGTTTTTAGCTCTCCTTATATCTCACTGAACATAGTCCCTGTATGTGAACTGGTCAGCTGGTAAGGCTGGTTATGAATCAAGAGGAGGAGCTGCAGACAGGTGAGGGTGTTAAAGTCAGACTGCCAGGCGCCATTTTACACCTGGACGGAGCAGGAGGACAACAGGGTGAGTGTTAACACCAGGATCTGCTTTCTAACACATTATTTACTCTGTGTTATTGGATATCAGAACATCAGCGTCCGAGAGTCCAAAGAGACTTCTACAAGTGGTGTGAAACTTTTTTCTGCACAATGACTACTTTTACTTTTGGTACTTATATACTATATTTTGATGATAATACTTTCTATTTTTACTTGAGTAACATTTTGAATGCAGGACATATACTTGAACAGAGTAGCTGTCTCTCTGTAGCTGCCTGTCTCTCTGTACATGTCTCTCTAAAGTTGTCTGAAGCGACTGACAAAAAGTTAGCAGCAGCCGGCTCTTAGAGTGTCAGCAGCCAATCAGAGAGCAGAGATTAAATGATGGTCATCAGTATCCGGGTAGAGGCAGCTGCTCTCTTTGATTACAGAGAGGACTGTAGTGGCTCTACTTTAAAGAGTCCTCTCCTGCTGATGTTCAGGTGTATATCAGTATGTAGTGGCTCTACTTTAAAGAGTCCTCTCCTGCTGATGTTCAGGTGTATATCAGTATGTGGTGTCTCTACTTTAAAGAGTCCTCTCCTGCTGATGTTCAGGTGTATATCAGTATGTAGTGGCTCTACTTTAAAGAGTCCTCTCCTGCTGATGTTCAGGTGTATATCAGTATGTAGTGGCTCTACTTTAAAGAGTCCTCTCCTGCTGATGTTCAGGTGTATATCAGTATGTAGTGGCTCTACTTTAAAGAGTCCTCTCCTGCTGATGTTCAGGTGTATATCAGTATGTAGTGGCTCTACTTTAAAGAGTCCTCTCCTGCTGATGTTCAGGTGTATATCAGTATGTAGTGGCTCTACTTTAAAGAGTCCTCTCCTGCTGATGTTCAGGTGTATATCAGTATGTGTGTCTCTACTTTAAAGAGTCCTCTCCTGCTGATGTTCAGGTGTATATCAGTATGTAGTGTCTCTACTTTAAAGAGTCCTCTCCTGCTGATGTTCAGGTGTATATCAGTATGTAGTGTCTCTACTTTAAAGAGTCCTCTCCTGCTGATGTTCAGGTGTATATCAGTATGTATAGTCTCTACTTTAAAGAGTCCTCTCCTGCTGATGTTCAGGTGTATATCAGTATGTGGTGTCTCTACTTTAAAGAGTCCTCTCCTGCTGAGGTTCAGGTGTATATCAGTATGTAGAGTCTCTACTTTAAAGAGTCCTCTCCTGCTGAGGTTCAGGTGTATATCAGTATGTAGTGTCTCTACTTTAAAGAGTCCTCTCCTGCTGAGGTTCAGGTGTATATCAGTATGTAGTGTCTCTTTAAAGAGTCCTCTCCTGCTGAGGTTCAGGTGTATCTCAGTATGTAGTGGCTCTACTTTAAAGAGTCCTCTCCTGCTGATGTTCAGGTGTATATCAGTATGTAGTGTCTCTACTTTAAAGAGTCCTCTCCTGCTGAGGTTCAGGTGTATATCAGTATGTAGTGGCTCTACTTTAAAGAGTCCTCTCCTGCTGAGGTTCAGGTGTATATCAGTATGTAGTGTCTCTACTTTAAAGAGTCCTCTCCTGCTGATGTCCAGGTGTATATCAGTATGTAGTGTCTCTACTTTAAAGAGTCCTCTCCTGCTGAGGTTCAGGTGTATCTCAGTATGTAGTGTCTCTACTTTAAAGAGTCCTCTCCTGCTGATGTTCAGGTGTATATCAGTATGTAGTGTCTCTACTTTAAAGAGTCCTCTCCTGCTGATGTCCAGGTGTATATCAGTATGTAGTGTCTCTACTTTAAAGAGTCCTCTCCTGCTGAGGTTCAGGTGTATATCAGTATGTAGTGTCTCTACTTTAAAGAGTCCTCTCCTGCTGATATTCCTACACTCTGGTACTTCTACTTTTACTGAAGTACAAGATCTGAGTATTTCTACTTTTACTCAATCTGTACTTCTCTCACCTGTGTATTCCTCTTCAGGACAGAAAAGGCACATATGGATGTTTGTGATTAAATGCAGAAACTGATGTAAACTACCGGCGAGGAAACCGGCGTACAGCACTTCGTACGCCGGTTTCCCTTTATAAATCGAAATCGAAAATGCGGTGCAGCTTTTGCGGGCTTCACGTAACGCCCATATTTGCCTATAAATATTCAAAGAAACGCCCATTCATTCATTCATTCATTCATTTTGACTAGGATTGTTTGAGACAAGCGAGACTTGCGCAGTATTAGCTGTACAATTGACCACACATGGTGTTCTTAGCTTCCATACCTCCTGTGTTTTACGAGCGACTTATCAAGTCTTAGCAAACGGCATAGAACATGTTTAAACATGGTAGTGTATAAAACCATGCTCGTACAACCTAGAAATGCAAAACCGCATCATTTATGAGAAAACATTTCATAACATTAACACAACATATTCGAGGTGGGTTTAAATAACATATCCGTATTTATTTATTTCTCCAAGTTATGTGTGTGTGTGCACTGAGGAGTCTCAAACAGGCGTTTGTTTAATCAGTTTAAGATTGGCTTTAATCAATGTTTTAAAATGAATTCTTCATCTATGATAAATGAGAGGTAACATTTTGTTTATGGCATTATTTCCACACATTTCTCTCCATTCTTCCTTCTGCCAACGGTGTCGCAGTTTCTCGTCTCTCCCGAAATATTGTAAAGTAATACATTATTGTATATACATTATATATTTCATATATGTATTTTTATATATTCTTTAAAACAAAGAAAAAAGACTTAAGATTACACAAATGATTTGTTTTTAACTTTTATGTATTTTATTTTTGCTTGACTCAGCTTTATTCTGAGAAAGTGTTGCTTTATCTTTATGATACAACACATGGGTTATTTTCACACTGTGGTTTTAATATGTTTGTTTCAATAACATTGCTGAGCTTGTTTTTAGCTCTATCTCACTGAACATATGTGAACTGGTTCAACTGATAAGGCTGGTTATGAAACAAGAGGAGGAGCTGCACACAGGGAGGGATGTGGCTAGAAAGGATCCGTCTTGTGTAAACATGACGTCACGTTCTCGTTGTAACTCTCGTTGTAATCGGAGTGACTCGGAAACACATCTACAGCAGTAACAATGCAACACACACATTAATGCCGCGGCAATATTAATAGAGAAACATCAGACATAATAGTAAAACACTGAAAGGGAACATTTTATTGCACCAGGAGCTATCTTGGGACTTTTACTACAACAACGTTGACTTGCCTGTGAATACAAAATAAACCATAGTGTTGGTGATCTACAGTGTTGTCATTCTTCTTTGAACAGCAAGACCGCTAACTCCCTGTTTCAACAATCACACTCCCTGTCATTGACATCATTAATAGATAGTTTAGCTTCTCACCATCATTTGCTGTGGTGGCCCACTGATGTTAACGATCGTAACTGAAAGGCTGCCTGCCAAACGTAAACATTCAGCCACGTAACTTGCAAACTCTCGCGAGACTTTTACACAAGACGGATCATTTCTAGCCATAACCGACAGGAAGGGTGTAATAGATTATACATCTATGGGGTGTAGTCCAAATAGGAAGTCAGATTGCCAGACGCCATTTTACACCTGGGCGGAGCAGGAGAACAACAACAACAGGGTGAGTGTTAACACCAGGATCTGCTTTTTAACACATTATTTACTCCGTTTTACTGGATGTCAGCGTCCTAGTGTCCAATGAGACTTCTACAAGTGTTGTAAACTTTTTTCTGCACAATGACTACTTTTACTTTTGGTACTTAGGTCTATATAGGCCTACTATATTTTGATGATAATACTTTTCTATTTTTACTTGAGTAACATTTTGAATGCAGGACTTTTACTTGAACAGAGTATTCCTACACTCTGGTACTTCTACTTTTACTCAAGTATAAGATCTGAGTTCTTCTACTTTTACTACAAGATCTGAGTACTTTTACTACAAGATCTGAGTACTTCTACTTTTACTACAAGATCTGAGTACTTCTACTTTTACTCAAGTACAAGATCTGAGTACTTTTCGCACCTGTGTATTCCTCTTCACGACAGAAAAGGCATATGGATGTTTGATGAAATGCAGAAACTGATGTAACAGCGACCTCTAGTGGTCAATGATTACAAGTGCTGCAAATCAAAAACATTTAAATATAATGTACTTTTTATCTGTAGTCCTACATTAATCTGTGTAGATCGGACAAGGTTTCTATACTGATGTTAACACTAGAGTACTTAAATACCTACACACTTTGAGGTTTTGAAGACAGCATGTTTACCGTGGTTTATTTTCACAATGTGGTTTTAATATATTTATTTCAATAACTTTGTTGAGCTTGCTTTTAGCTTTATTTCTATCTCACTGAACTGGTTCAGTTGATATGGCTGCTTATGAAACAGAGGGGGGGGGGACGTTGAAAGTGAAAGTAAGAAGTCCAACTGCCACGCACACACACACACACCACACACACACCATTTTACAGCTCGACGGAGCAGGAGGACAACAGGGTGAGTGTTAACGGTGTTAACGCCAGGATCTGCTTTCTAACACATTATTCACTCCGTTTTACTGGATGTCAGAACATCAGCGTCTTAGAGTCAATGAGACTTCTACAAGTGTTGTAAACTTTTGTTATTTCCTGTTTTCTGATTCATCAAAGCAACCTAACATGCGACACAGCCCAGCGCAGTCAGAATGGAGAGCGGCCTGTCTGAAGTCTGACTGATTTTATGTATTTTAACTACCTTTTATTATTATGATGGTTTAGATCACGGGTGTCAAACTCACAGCCCGCCACTTCCTTTTATGTGGCCCACAAGAGCTTGCAAATAATATATTTATTATAAGGTTACGTGCTGCTTTACAGGAGCACGTTGCCCATAAACTACATGTCCCACAATGCATCTCATTTTGTGAGATTCGCACTGAAGAGACATGTAATTATTTGCCCTAGACTTCTGCTTTCACTCAGACGTAGTTAATAATGAAGTTATTACCCTATCCGATAATGATCCAATGCAGAGGAAATATTGTAAAGTAATACATTATTTTATATATATTTATCTATGTATATTTATATAGTCTTTAAGTTAGCACCGGCCCTTTGAGTGCAACCATCATTCTAATGTGTGGTGTGTGTGTGTGTGTGTGTGTGTGTGTGTGTGTGTGTGTGTGTGTGTGTGTGTGTGTGTGTGTGTGTGTGTGTGTGTGTGTGTGTGTGTGTGTGTGTGTGTGTGTGTGTGTGTGTGTGTGTGTGTGTGTGTGTGTGTGTGTGTGTGTGTGTGTGTGTGTGTGTGTGTGTGTGTGTGTGGTGTGTGTGTGTGTGTGTGTGTGTGTGTGTGTGTGTGTGTGTGTGTGTGTGTGTGTGTGTGTGTGTGTGTGTGTGTGTGTGTGTGTGTGTGTGTGTGTGTGTGTTCATCTCTCAGACTGGAGAAGATGAGTGGTTTAAAAGACGAGGAAGAGGACACATCTTCAGTCTCCAGCCGTCTGTCTCTGGAGAGTGACTGGTCTAATCATCAACCTCCAGACTTCAGTAATGAACCTGGACCCTCAGACACAAAGTAAGAGTTCCTGCTGTAACCTGACCTGAAGAGCATTCAGTTTTTATGTTATCTGATCATCGAACCTGTTCTTTAATGATCGCAGTACAGAAATGTAGTAACAGTGTCAAGTTCTCCAGGGCTTTGGCATGCACATCGTGATTTAGCCCGGACTTGAGAGTAGGGCTGGGCGATTTGGCCTCAAAATAAAACCTCGATTTTTTTTTAACCAATGGACAATTTTCGATTTAAACCTCGATTTTTTTCTAAACAAACCAGACCAAGGCAACATTTCAATAAATATTTTCTTTAATAACACAATAAAAATAAATGAGATTACCAAGTAGTCTAGGCCGATGTGAACAGATCAGTTGTTCAAGAATAAAAATAAAAACAGCACCACGGCACTCGGCTGTCATTAATGTGCAAAGATTATTTTTAAATCAAACTGAAAAGAAAATCTCTTGTCGGCCATCCCTGAAAAAACGTGTAAAATGAAATACAACAAATAATAAATAATGAAATGAATAATAAAAAAATACCCTCAAACAAAATAACACCCCTTTAACTTTCTAGGAAGTTGTCTTTCCACAGACCTCACACAGAACAGCTGTTTGTTCTGTGTGTGGCCGCTTGAACCCGAACCGCTTCCATACGACTGAAGTAGCACCTTATTTAGGAATGAGTTCTTCATCTGTGTCCGTGGACATTTTTATGGTACGTCTGTCGGTGAAGCGGTGAATGTGATTGTAGTAGGCCATGTGACTACCCGATCTGCAGCTCTGCACATGCGCACAGTGTTATAAATTAAAATCAATGTTTTTGATGGCATAAAGTACCTTAAACATACCGTCAGTTTAAATGCTGTTTTATACTGAAAAAACCAGAAGTTCTCGTGCGCAGTTGTTGAGCTTTTATTCTGAAAATCCTTCACCTCCGGTTAGCATTTAGCATGTGGCTAATATACCATTTACTATAGAGGTGAATTTAGTAGCGATATGACACGGAGTGTTGCACACCGAAACCTACTGATTCCAACACTACAACTACTGTATAGACGTCGAGATATTATTATTGCTGAATATTAAATGAAGGTACAGTTTATTTGAATACGTTTGTTTACAGACGTGGGTAGCATGAGACAACATCCGGAACTACCAGAAATGAAACCAGCCGTGAAGTTTTTCCTGTCTTGAGTATTGATTACAGCTCAAAACCATATTAAATGAAAAGTCATGAAAGAGATAAGGAGGAGAAAAGGCGTGTTCAGTTATATATGTAATGTACAATGTCTGAGTCCTCTGTTACGCTCAACAACGAACACAGCATAACAGCTGCAGATCGGGTAGTCACAGGCAATGTGGCTGTGTTTTGTGCGCGTTCTGGAAAGTGAGAGTAAGCTACTACGGAGTCCCTTAAAGTCTAGAAATGTTTTTAAATCGCGGTTTTTCGGTTCAGCCATTTCACAAACCGTAGGAAAGTAAAAATGCAAATTAATCGTGAAAACCGAAAAAATCGCCCAGCCCTACTTGAGAGGCTGGAGGGCAACAGAGGACGCTTGGACAACTCGAATTTTGTTATTTTTTGTCTTTATTTTCAAGAATGTTCATCAGGTTGAAAACCTTCAAACACAAAGGACAAACAAATGTTAGCTCACATGCAAACACACATTACAACCATGTTGCATGCCTCATTGCATTTTTCTCAATAATAATAATTCAGTCACATTCCATTTTCAGGGTATCATAATTAAAAGGACACATTGCGAGTTATTTTACACCCACATCATTAACTTTAATGAATTAATAAGAGTGCTTTTCTCCACTTGGAAACAAGCACCAGAGAAAACCTCAACTGAACACCGAGCTGTCTCAAATACACATCAAACAGACGGAGCGCAGGCAGACCACGCTGCGTAAAAAGCCGTCGATTGCGCAACAGCACTCTCACAAAGTAGGGCGACAGATCAAGTTCATAAAACACAATAAACACCGGAGAAACATAGCAACGGCGTCTCTGGAGCCTCGCACACACGGTCGCCAACGTCTCCCTCCGGGGCTTTGGGAACAAGAGCCCGGCCATCACAATTCCTGCCGCTTTTGTTGCCGTGTTACCGGAAGCGGCATTCATATTTATTTAATAACAGCTCGCTTATTAAGAAAAGTAGCCTACGCTATTCAAAATAAAAACGAATACCCCTCTTGGTATTGAACACCGATAATAACAATAATCTAAATGAAAATACAAACAAATAATTATTTGTCCCTCCGTTCATCAGATCTTATTTTTCTTCCTTTTTATACTGACCTTCGTCTCGACAAACAGTTCAGTATCAACGTTTAATCTCTTGATCCCTGGCGTCATCAGCGATAGCAAATAATCTACATCCAGACAGAAGTCAAAATGTGCTCTCTGAATGAACTAATGATGTTTAAAACATGTGTTGTTTCCACAGACCGAGAGCAGAGTCTCCCGTCCCCAGCCGTCTGTCTCTGAAGAGTGACTGGTCTAAATATCAACCTCCATACTTCAGTAATGAACCTGGACCCTCAGACACAAAGTAAGAGTTCCTGCTGTAACCCGACCTGAAGAGCATTCAGTTTTTATGTTATCTGATCATCGAACCTGTTCTTTAATGATCGCAGTACAGAAATGTAGTAACAGTGTCAAGTTCTCCAGGGCTTTGGCATGCACATCGTGATTTAGCCCGGACTTGAGAGTAGGGCTGGGCGATTTGGCCTCAAAAATAAAACCTCGATTTTTTTTTAACCAATGGACAATTTTCGATTTAAACCTCGATTTTTTTCTAAACAAACCAGACCAAGGCAACATTTCAATAAATATTTTCTTTAATAACACAATACAAATAAATGAGATTACCAAGTAGTCTAGGCCGATGTGAACAGATCAGTTGTTCAAGAATAAAAAAATAAAAACAGCACCACGGCACTCGGCTGTCATTAATGTGCAAAGATTATTTTTAAATCAAACTGAAAAGAAAATCTCTTGTCGGCCATCCCTGAAAAAACGTGTAAAATGAAATACAACAAATAATAAATAATGAAATGAATAATAAAAAAATACCCTCAAACAAAATAACACCCCTTTAACTTTCTAGGAAGTTGTCTTTCTACAGACCTCACACAGAACAGCTGTTTGTTCTGTGTGTGGCCGCTTGAACCCGAACCACTTCCATACGACTGAAGTAGCACCTTATTTAGGAATGAGTTCTTCATCTGTGTTCGTGGACATTTTTATGGTACGTCTGTCGGTGAAGCGGTGAATGTGATTGTAGTATAGGCCATGTGACTACCCGATCTGCAGCTCTGCACATGCGCACAGTGTTATAAATTAAAATCAATGTTTTGATGGCATAAAGTACCTTAAACATACCGTCAGTTTAAATGCTGTTTTATACTGAAAAAACAGAAGTTCTCGTGCGCAGTTGTTGAGCTTTTATTCTGAAAATCCTTCACCTCCGGTTAGCATTTAGCATGTGGCTAATATACCATTTACTATAGAGGTGAATTTAGTAGCGATATGACACGGAGTGTTGCACACCGAAACCTACTGATTTCAACACTATAACTACTGTATAGACGTCGAGATATTATTATTGCTGAATATTAAATGAAGGTACAGTTTATTTGAATACGTTTGTTTACAGACGTGGGTAGCATGAGACAACATCCGGAACTACCAGAAATGAAACCAGCCGTGAAGTTTTTCCTGTCTTGAGTATTGATTACAGCTCAAAACCATATTAAATGAAAAGTCATGAAAGAGATAAGGAGGAGAAAAGGCGTGTTTAGTTATATATGTAATGTACAATGTCTGAGTCCTCTGTTACGCTCAACAACGAACACAGCGTAACAGCTGCAGATCGGGTAGTCACAGGCAATGTGGCTGTGTTTTGTGCGCGTTCTGGAAAGTGAGAGTAAGCTACTACGGAGTCCCTTAAAGTCTAGAAATGTTTTTAAATCGCGGTTTTTCGGTTCAGCCATTTCACAAACCGTAGGAAAGTAAAAATGCAAATTAATCGTGAAAACCGAAAAAATCGCCCAGCCCTACTTGAGAGGCTGGAGGGCAACAGAGGACGCTTGGACAACTCGAATTTTGTTATTTTTTGTCTTTATTTTCAAGAATGTTCATCAGGTTGAAAACCTTCAAACACAAAGGACAAACAAATGTTAGCTCACATGCACACACACATTACAACCATGTTGCATGCCTCATTGCATTTTTCTCAATAATAATAATTCAGTCACATTCCATTTTCAGGGTATCATAATTAAAAGGACACATTGCGAGTTATTTTACACCCACATCATTAACTTTAATGAATTAATAAGAGTGCTTTTCTCCACTTGGAAACAAGCACCAGAGAAAACCTCAACTGAACACCGAGCTGTCTCAAATACACATCAAACAGACGGAGCGCAGGCAGACCACGCTGCGTAAAAAGCCGTCGATTGCGTAACAGCACTCTCACAAAGTAGGGCGACAGATCAAGTTCATAAAACACAATAAACACCGGAGAAACATACCAACGGCGTCTCTGGAGCCTCGCACACACGGTCGCCAACGTCTCCCTCCGGGGCTTTGGGAACAAGAGCCCGGCCATCACAATTCCTGCCGCTTTTGTTGCCGCGTTACCGGAAGCGGCATTCATATTTATTTAATAACAGCTCGCTTATTAAGAAAAGTAGCCTACGCTATTCAAAATAAAAACGAATACCCCTCTTGGTATTGAACACCGATAATAACAATAATCTAAATGAAAATACAAACAAATAATTATTTGTCCCTCGGTTCATCAGATCTTATTTTTCTTCCTTTTTATACTGACCTTCGTCTCGACAAACAGTTCAGTATCAACGTTTAATCTCTTGATCCCTGGCGTCATCAGCGATAGTAAATAATCTACACGGAGACGTTAGTCAAAATGTGCTCTCTGAATGAACTAATGATGTTTAAAACATGTGTTGTTTCCACAGACCGAGAGCAGAGTCTCCCGTCCCCAGCTGTCTGTCTCTGAAGAGTGACTGGTCTAATCATCAACCTATAAACTTCAGTAATGAACCTGGACCCTCAGACACAAGGTAAGAGTTCCTGCTGTAACCCGACCTGAAGAGCATTCAGTTTTTATGTTATCTGATCATCGAACCTGTTCTTTAATGATCGCAGTAAATAAATGTAGTAACAGCAGAGGTGGGACCAAGTCATTGTTTTGCAAGTCCGAGTCAAGTCTCAAGTCTTTGCGCTCAAGTCCAAGACTTGACTTGGACCAATCAGCGGGGGCTTAACGTAACGGCTCCGCGGATTGGTCCATTTCGTTCCGGGTACGGTTGACATCATGCGTACCCGGAAGAATCAGATGGACAGTGACGTATCTCCAACGAGGCGTTTTGGGGAGGTATTTTCTGTGTTAGAGTTTTACTCGCTATAGGGCAGGGGTACTCAAATACAAATCTTAAAGGTCCAAAATAAATGTTTCAATAAGACAAAGGTCCATTTATTACGGTCATTCAAACTTTTAAACAATTGCAACAAGATTCTTAACACGAGGTTGCAAAAACAAAAGTGATCTGTATGCAGCAGTTTTCATTGTTGTTGTGTCTGTGCTCGAGCCCTCAGAGTCGCAGTGTAAGAGCTGCAGCTATGAATAAAGGCAGCTGCACCCTCTTTCATTCAGCATTCCCATTAGTGCTTTATAAATGTCTTGCCCCCTTGTGTGTCCACTGAGGTTCGTCAGGCCCAACACATCTTCAACAAACTCCCCCTTTGCCTCAACACTAGCAACTGAGCATTGTCCGTGGCGTCAGTGGACTCACCCACAGCTCAGGAAATGCACTGTGCATTTTGTATTCCATCACAAAGCTGATGAATGAAATCACCAGCCAGTCTTTATGTTCTTCTGGTTGCTGTGGAATCTGAGAGGGGGTTTGCTTGATCTGACCTGTTGTTTCCTCTTTGTGTTTGCCTTCAACCTGGTCTCCATCACTTCAGTCATGCATTCTTTACACTCAGTTATTATCCAGTGGAGAGTCCTTACCTGCTGGCCTAGTTCAATCAAAGTGGTTACTTTTGTTTGGCTGGGCAGTGTAGTTTTACACACCGTCTTATTTGACTTTCTCAGGACTTAAAACTGTTTTTTGGGGGCAGACCCCCTCAAAGAAAACAATATATTTACACCCGTAAGGTCATCATCTTAATAGTTGTGTATGCTCATCAGAGCAGAGCATCAAGTTGACGTGTATTACAGCTGAATGCGGCGATTCCCATTTTGTTCAGCAACACGCCTCACACACGTATTCAGATTAGGGCTGGGCGATTTTTTCGGTTTTCACGATTAATTTGCATTTTTACTTTCCTACGGTTTGTGAAATGGCTGAACCGAAAAACCGCGATTTTAAAACATTTCTAGACTTTAAGGGACTCCGTAGTAGCTTACTCTCACTTTCCAGAACGCGCACAAAAACACAGCCACATTGCCTGTGACTACCCGATCTGCAGCTGTTATGCTGTGTTCGTTGTTGAGCGTAACAGAGGACTCAGACATTGTACATTACATATATAACTAAACACGCCTTTTTCTCCTCCTTATCTCTTTCATGACTTTTCATTTAATATGGTTTTGAGCTGTAATCAATACTCAAGACAGGAAAAACTTCACGGCTGGTTTCATTTCTGGTAGTTCCGGATGTTGTCTCATGCTACCCACGTCTATAAACAAACGTATTCAAATAAACTGTACCTTCATTTAATATTCAGCAATAATAATATCTCGACGTCAATACAGTAGTTGTAGTGTTGAAATCAGTAGGTTTCGGTGTGCAACACTCCGTGTCATATCGCTACTAAATTCACCTCTATAGTAAATGGTATATTAGCCACATGCTAAATGCTAACCGGAGGTGAAGGATTTTCAGAATAAAAGCTCAACAACTGTGCACGAGAACTTCTGTTTTTTCAGTATAAAACAGCATTTAAACTGACGGTGTGTTTAAGGTACTTTATGCCATCAAAACATTGATTTTAATTTATAACACTGTGCGCATGTGCAGAGCTGCAGATCGGGTAGTCACATGGCCTATACTACAATCACATTCACGGCTTCACCGACAGACGTACCATAAAAATGTCCACGGACACAGATGAAGAACTCATTCCTAAATAAGGTGCTACTTCAGTCGTATGGAAGTGGTTCGGGTTCAAGCGGCCTCACACACAGAACAAACAGCTGTTCTGTGTAAGGCCTGTAGAAAGACAACTTCCTAGAAAGTTAAAGGGGTGTTATTTTATTTGACGGTATTTTTTTATTATTCATTTCATTATTTATTATTTGTTGTATTTCATTTTACACGTTTTTTCAGGGATGGCCGACAAGAGATTTTCTTTCCAGTTTGATTTCAAAATAATCTTTGCACATTAATGACAGCCAAGTGCCGTGGTGCTGTTTTTTATTTTTTTTATTCTTGAACGACTGATCTGTTCACATCGGCCTAGACTACTTGGTAATCTCATTTATTTTTATTGTGTTATTAAAGAAAATATTTATTGAAATGTTGCCTTGGTCTGGTTTGTTTAGAAAAAAATCGAGGTTTAAATCGAAAATTGTCCATTGGTTAAAAAAAATCGAGGTTTTATTTTTAGGCCAAATCGCCCAGCCCTAATTCAGATCAGCAGCTTCAGTGCGTTTTGATTCGATGCTGAGTGCAGCCGCACTGACTGTCTCTTCTCTGTCAGTGTGGACCGCAAATACCTCATTCCTTCAGTGCTTGGGTCCGAACGAAAGGCTTCTCGTTTTGCGCCGTTCCCTTCGGATGAAATCGCCGCCAATAATATGTCCACGCTCGCGCCAGGACCGGGGGAGGGGTTACATGACGTGCATCTTGTGCTGCATTCACTTGCACTCGGACATTAGAGACTTTCTCTCATAAATGTCAGATGAGCGCTGTTTGCAGTCTATGGACATAGCGGATCATTTTGACTCGTTGCGCTGTGGCGATGTCTCGCAGATAACACAGATAATACATATGAAAAGTATAATTTGCTCAGAGTCCAGAGACAGTTGTGGTTCGATCCGGACCGGAGTCCGTACTTTGAGGATGCCTGCTACAGGGTGTACTTTGAGGGTTTTGACTCTGCAGACCGTTTACATGTATAAAAACCTTCATAACAACAAGGGGACGGGTACTAACCAGAAAAGCATGACATGGGGCCTTTAACTATATTTTGATGATAATACTTTTCTACTTTTACTTGTAACATTTTGAATGCAGGACTTTTTATTGTAACCGAGTATTCCTACACTCTGGAACTTTTACTCAAGTACAAGATCTGAACTTCTCCCACCTCTGACAGTAAATCCTGAGTGGTTACCAACAAAAACAACCTGCTCTGAAGGTTATTTTCATTTTAGAAATCCTGCACTCAGCTTTGCTTTCTCTTTCTCTTTCTCTTTCTCTTTCTCTTTCTCTTTCTCTTTCTCTTCCAGTATCACTGAAAAGCACCAGATGCTGCTTATTTTTTCAGTTTTCGTTCATTTCTTGACTTTTTCCGACGCGCTTGCATTTAAATCCGTCTCCCCGTCGCTCTGTGCAGCTGGCCTGTACCACTACACCTGCTGTGCCCCCCACCCTTCTTTCACATAATGGTATGATCCTAGTGTGTCCTTGCATATGATTGGACGCATGGTGGCCCAGCTAAATAAAGTCCCGCCCCTGCCTGCAAGGATTCTCAGCAAGAGTAGAAGCGGCTGGAGATTCTGCTCTCCCCGACGGGAGTCTGCTCTTCTCGCGGCATCTCGCGATCGGCGTGTTGGAGACCTCTGAATTAAAGTATCAAGTCACCTCAAGTCAGAAGGCTCAAGTCCAAGTCAAGTCCCGAGTCATTGGTGTTCAAGTCCGAGTCGCAAGTATTTTGTCAAGTCGAGTCTCAAGTCATCAAATTGGTGACTCGAGTCCAAGTCATAGCGCAGGCAGACCACGCTGCGTAAAAAGCCGTCGATTGCGCAACAGCACTCTCACAAAGTAGGGCGACAGATCAAGTTCATAAAACACAATAAACACCGGAGAAACATACCAACAGCGTCTCTGGAGCCTCGCACACACGGTCGCCAACGTCTCCCTCCGGGGCTTTGGGAACAAGAGCCCGGCCATCACAATTCCTGCCGCTTTTGTTGCCGTGTTACCGGAAGCGGCATTCATATTTATTTAATAACAGCTCGCTTATTAAGAAAAGTAGCCTACGCTATTCAAAATAAAAACGAATACCCCTCTTGGTATTGAACACCGATAATAACAATAATCTAAATGAAAATACAAACAAATAATTATTTGTCCCTCCGTTCATCAGATCTTATTTTTCTTCCTTTTTATACTGACCTTCGTCTCGACAAACGGTTCAGTATCAACGTTTAATCTCTTGATCCCTGGCGTCATCAGCGATAGTAAATAATCTACATCCAGACAGAAGTCAAAATGTGCTCTCTGAATGAACTAATGATGTTTAAAACATGTGTTGTTTCCACAGACCGAGAGCAGAGTCTCCCGTCCCCAGCTGTCTGTCTCTGAAGAGTGACTGGTCTAATCATCAACCTATAAACTTCAGTAATGAACCTGGACCCTCAGACACAAGGTAAGAGTTCCTGCTGTAACCCGACCTGAAGAGCATTCAGTTTTTATGTTATCTGATCATCGAACCTGTTCTTTAATGATCGCAGTAAATAAATGTAGTAACAGCAGAGGTGGGACCAAGTCATTGTTTTGCAAGTCCGAGTCAAGTCTCAAGTCTTTGCGCTCAAGTCCAAGACTTGACTTGGACCAATCAGCGGGGGCTTAACGTAATGGCTCCGCGGATTGGTCCATTTCGTTCCGGGTACGGTTGACATCATGCGTACCCGGAAGAATCAGATGGACAGTGACGTATCTCCAACGAGGCGTTTTGGGGAGGTATTTTCTGTGTTAGAGTTTTACTCGCTATAGGGCAGGGGTACTCAAATACAAATCTTAAAGGTCCAAAATAAATGTTTCAATAAGACAAAGGTCCATTTATTACGGTCATTCAAACTTTTAAACAATTGCAACAAGATTCTTAACACGAGGTTGCAAAAACAAAAGTGATCTGTATGCAGCAGTTTTCATTGTTGTTGTGTCTGTGCTCGAGCCCTCAGAGTCGCAGTGTAAGAGCTGCAGCTATGAATAAAGGCAGCTGCACCCTCTTTCATTCAGCATTCCCATTAGTGCTTTATAAATGTCTTGCCCCCTTGTGTGTCCACTGAGGTTCGCCAGGCCCAACACATCTTCAACAAACTCCCCCTTTGCCTCAACACTAGCAACTGAGCATTGTCCGTGGTGTCAGTGGACTCACCCACAGCTCAGGAAATGCACTGTGCATTTTGTATTCCATCACAAAGCTGATGAATCAAATCACCAGCCAGTCTTTATGTTCTTCTGGTTGCTGTGGAATCTGAGAGGGGGTTTGCTTGATCTGACCTGTTGTTTCCTCTTTGTGTTTGCCTTCAACCTGGTCTCCATCACTTCAGTCATGCATTCTTTACACTCAGTTATGATCCAGTGGAGAGTCCTTACCTACTAACCTAGTTAAATCAAAGTGGTTACTTTTGTTTGGCTGGGCAGTGTAGTTTTACACACCGTCTTATTTGACTTTCTCAGGACTTAAAACTGTTTTTTGGGGGCAGACCCCCTCAAAGAAAAAAATATATTTACACCCGTAAGGTCATCATCTTAATAGTTGTGTATGCTCATCAGAGCAGAGCATCAAGTTGACGTGTATTACAGCTGAATGCGGCGATTCCCATTTTGTTCAGCAAAACGCCTCACACACGTATTCAGATCAGCAGCTTCAGTGCGTTTTGATTCGATGCTGAGTGCAGCCGCACTGACTGTCTCTTCTCTGTCAGTGTGGACCGCAAATACCTCATTCCTTCAGTGCTTGGGTCCGAACGAAAGGCTTCTCGTTTTGCGCCGTTCCGTTCGGATGAAATCGCCGCCAATAATATGTCCACGCTCGCGCCAGGACCGGGGGAGGGGTTACATGACGTGCATCTTGTGCTGCATTCACTTGCACTCGGACATTAGAGACTTTCTCTCATAAATGTCCGATGAGCGCTGTTTGCAGTCTATGGACATAGCGGATCATTTTGACTCGTTGCGTTGTGGCGATGTCTCGCAGATAACACAGATAATACATATGAAAAGTATAATTTGCTCAGAGTCCAGAGACAGTTGTGGTTCGGTCCGGATCCGGACCGGAGTCCGTACTTTGAGGATGCCTGCTACAGGGTGTACTTTGAGGGTTTTGACTCTGCAGACCGTTTACATGTATAAAAACCTTCATAACAACAAGGGGACGGGTACTAACCAGAAAAGCATGACATGGGGCCTTTAACTATATTTTGATGATAATACTTTTCTACTTTTACTTGTAACATTTTGAATGCAGGACTTTTTATTGTAACCGAGTATTCCTACACTCTGGAACTTTTACTCAAGTACAAGATCTGAACTTCTCCCACCTCTGACAGTAAATCCTGAGTGGTTACCAACAAAAACAACCTGCTCTGAAGGTTATTTTCATTTTAGAAATCCTGCACTCAGCTTTGCTTTCTCTTTCTCTTTCTCTTTCTCTTTCTCTTTCTCTTCCTCTTCCTCTTCCTCTTTCTCTTTCTCTTTCTCTTTCTCTTCCAATATCACTGAAAAGCACCAGATGCTGCTTATTTTTTCGGTTTTCGTTCATTTCTTGACTTTTTTCGACGCGTTTGCATTTAAATCCGTCTCCCCGTCGCTCTGTGCAGCTGGCCTGTACCACTACACCTGCTGTGCCCCCCACCCTTCTTTCACATAATGGTATGATCCTAGTGTGTCCTTGCATATGATTGGACGCATGGTGGCCCAGCTAAATAAAGTCCCGCCCCTGCCTGCAAGGATTCTCAGCAAGAGTAGAAGCGGCTGGAGATTCTGCTCTCCCCGACGGGAGTCTGCTCTTCTCGCGGCATCTCGCGATCGGCGTGTTGGAGACCTCTGAATTAAAGTATCAAGTCACCTCAAGTCAGAAGGCTCAAGTCCAAGTCAAGTCCCGAGTCATTGGTGTTCAAGTCCGAGTCGCAAGTATTTTGTCAAGTCGAGTCTCAAGTCATCAAATTGGTGACTCGAGTCCAAGTCATAGCGCAGGCAGACCACGCTGCGTAAAAAGCCGTCGATTGCGCAACAGCACTCTCACAAAGTAGGGCGACAGATCAAGTTCATAAAACACAATAAACACCGGAGAAACATACCAACAGCGTCTCTGGAGCCTCGCACACACGGTCGCCAACGTCTCCCTCCGGGGCTTTGGGAACAAGAGCCCGGCCATCACAATTCCTGCCGCTTTTGTTGCCGTGTTACCGGAAGCGGCATTCATATTTATTTAATAACAGCTCGCTTATTAAGAAAAGTAGCCTACGCTATTCAAAATAAAAACGAATACCCCTCTTGGTATTGAACACCGATAATAACAATAATCTAAATGAAAATACAAACAAATAATTATTTGTCCCTCCGTTCATCAGATCTTATTTTTCTTCCTTTTTATACTGACCTTCGTCTCGACAAACGTTCAGTATCAACGTTTAATCTCTTGATCCCTGGCGTCATCAGCGATAGTAAATAATCTACATACAGACGTTAGTCAAAATGTGCTCTCTGAATGAACTAATGATGTTTAAAACATGTGTTGTTTCCACAGACCGAGAGCAGAGTATCCCGTCCCCAGCTGTCTGTCTCTGAAGAGTGACTGGTCTAATCATCAACCTATAAACTTCAGTAATGAACCTGGACCCTCAGACACAAGGTAAGAGTTCCTGCTGTAACCTGACCTGAAGAGCATTCAGTTTTTATGTTATCTGATCATCGAACCTGTTCTTTAATGATCGCAGTAAATAAATGTAGTAACAGCAGAGGTGGGACCAAGTCATTGTTTTGCAAGTCCGAGTCAAGTCTCAAGTCTTTGCGCTCAAGTCCAAGACTTGACTTGGACCAATCAGCGGGGGCTTAACGTAATGGCTCCGCGGATTGGTCCATTTCGTTCCGGGTACGGTTGACATCATGCGTACCCGGAAGAATCAGATGGACAGTGACGTATCTCCAACGAGGCGTTTTGGGGAGGTATTTTCTGTGTTAGAGTTTTACTCGCTATAGGGCAGGGGTACTCAAATACAAATCTTAAAGGTCCAAAATAAATGTTTCAATAAGACAAAGGTCCATTTATTACGGTCATTCAAACTTTTAAACAATTGCAACAAGATTCTTAACACGAGGTTGCAAAAACAAAAGTGATCTGTATGCAGCAGTTTTCATTGTTGTTGTGTCTGTGCTCGAGCCCTCAGAGTCGCAGTGTAAGAGCTGCAGCTATGAATAAAGGCAGCTGCACCCTCTTTCATTCAGCATTCCCATTAGTGCTTTATAAATGTCTTGCCCCCTTGTGTGTCCACTGAGGTTCGCCAGGCCCAACACATCTTCAACAAACTCCCCCTTTGCCTCAACACTAGCAACTGAGCATTGTCCGTGGTGTCAGTGGACTCACCCACAGCTCAGGAAATGCACTGTGCATTTTGTATTCCATCACAAAGCTGATGAATCAAATCACCAGCCAGTCTTTATGTTCTTCTGGTTGCTGTGGAATCTGAGAGGGGGTTTGCTTGATCTGACCTGTTGTTTCCTCTTTGTGTTTGCCTTCAACCTGGTCTCCATCACTTCAGTCATGCATTCTTTACACTCAGTTATGATCCAGTGGAGAGTCCTTACCTACTAACCTAGTTAAATCAAAGTGGTTACTTTTGTTTGGCTGGGCAGTGTAGTTTTACACACCGTCTTATTTGACTTTCTCAGGACTTAAAACTGTTTTTTGGGGGCAGACCCCCTCAAAGAAAAAAATATATTTACACCCGTAAGGTCATCATCTTAATAGTTGTGTATGCTCATCAGAGCAGAGCATCAAGTTGACGTGTATTACAGCTGAATGCGGCGATTCCCATTTTGTTCAGCAAAACGCCTCACACACGTATTCAGATCAGCAGCTTCAGTGCGTTTTGATTCGATGCTGAGTGCAGCCGCACTGACTGTCTCTTCTCTGTCAGTGTGGACCGCAAATACCTCATTCCTTCAGTGCTTGGGTCCGAACGAAAGGCTTCTCGTTTTGCGCCGTTCCGTTCGGATGAAATCGCCGCCAATAATATGTCCACGCTCGCGCCAGGACCGGGGGAGGGGTTACATGACGTGCATCTTGTGCTGCATTCACTTGCACTCGGACATTAGAGACTTTCTCTCATAAATGTCCGATGAGCGCTGTTTGCAGTCTATGGACATAGCGGATCATTTTGACTCGTTGCGTTGTGGCGATGTCTCGCAGATAACACAGATAATACATATGAAAAGTATAATTTGCTCAGAGTCCAGAGACAGTTGTGGTTCGGTCCGGATCCGGACCGGAGTCCGTACTTTGAGGATGCCTGCTACAGGGTGTACTTTGAGGGTTTTGACTCTGCAGACCGTTTACATGTATAAAAACCTTCATAACAACAAGGGGACGGGTACTAACCAGAAAAGCATGACATGGGGCCTTTAACTATATTTTGATGATAATACTTTTCTACTTTTACTTGTAACATTTTGAATGCAGGACTTTTTATTGTAACCGAGTATTCCTACACTCTGGAACTTTTACTCAAGTACAAGATCTGAACTTCTCCCACCTCTGACAGTAAATCCTGAGTGGTTACCAACAAAAACAACCTGCTCTGAAGGTTATTTTCATTTTAGAAATCCTGCACTCAGCTTTGCTTTCTCTTTCTCTTTCTCTTTCCTCTTTCTCTTTCTCTTCCAGTATCACTGAAAAGCACCAGATGCTGCTTATTTTTTCGGTTTTCGTTCATTTCTTGACTTTTTTCGACGCGTTTGCATTTAAATCCGTCTCCTCGTCGCTCTGTGCAGCTGGCCTGTACCACTACACCTGCTGTCTTTGGAGCGTCTGCCCCCCACCCTTCTTTCACATAATGGTATGATCCTAGTGTGTCCTCGCATATGATTGGCCGCATGGTGGCCCAGCTAAATAAAGTCCCGCCCCTGCCTGCAAGGATTCTCAGCAAGAGTAGAAGCGGCTGGAGATTCTGCTCTCCCCGACGGGAGTCTGCTCTTCTCGCGGCATCTCGCGATCGGCGTGTTGGAGACCTCTGAATTAAAGTATCAAGTCACCTCAAGTCAGAAGGCTCAAGTCCAAGTCAAGTCCCGAGTCATTGGTGTTCAAGTCCGAGTCGCAAGTATTTTGTCAAGTCGAGTCTCAAGTCATCAAATTGGTGACTCGAGTCCAAGTCATGTGACTCGAGTCCACACCTCTGAGTAACAGTGTCAAGTTCTTCAGGGCTTTGGCATGCACATAGTGATTTAGCCCGAACTTGAGAGGCTGGAGGGCAACAGAGGACGCTTGGACAACTCGAATTTTGTTATTTTTTCTCTTTATTTTTAAAAGGACAACTCCAAGAATGTTCATCAGGTTGAAAACCTTCAAACACAAAGGACAAACAAATGTTAGCTCACATGCAAACACACATTACAACCATGTTGCATGCCTCATTGCATTTTTCTCAATAATAATAATTCAGTCACATTCCATTTTCAGGGTATCATAATTAAAAGGACACATTGCGAGTTATTTTACACCCACATCATTAACTTTAATGAATTAATAAGAGTGCTTTTCTCCACTTGGAAACAAGCACCAGAGAAAACCTCAACTGAACACCGAGCTGTCTCAAATACACATCAAACAGACGGAGCGCAGGCAGACCACGCTGCGTAAAAAGCCGTCGATTGCGCAACAGCACTCTCACAAAGTAGGGCGACAGATCAAGTTCATAAAACACAATAAACACCGGAGAAACATAGCAACGGCGTCTCTGGAGCCTCGCACACACGGTCGCCAACGTCTCCCTCCGGGGCTTTGGGAACAAGAGCCCGGCCATCACAATTCCTGCCGCTTTTGTTGCCGTGTTACCGGAAGCGGCATTCATATTTATTTAATAACAGCTCGCTTATTAAGAAAAGTAGCCTACGCTATTCAAAATAAAAATGAATACCCCTCTTTGGTATTGAACACCGATAATAACAATAATCTAAATGAAAATACAAACAAATAATTATTTGTCCCTCCGTTCATCAGATCTTATTTTTCTTCCTTTTTATACTGACCTTCGTCTCGACAAACGTTCAGTATCAACGTTTAATCTCTTGATCCCTGGCGTCATCAGCGATAGCAAATAATCTACACGAGACGATAGTCAAAATGTGCTCTCTGAATGAACTAATGATGTTTAAAACATGTGTTGTTTCCACAGACCGAGAGCAGAGTCTCCCGTCCCCAGCTGTCTGTCTCTGGAGAGTGACTGGTCTAATCATCAACCTATAAACTTCAGGAATGAACCTGGACCCTCAGACACAAAGTAAGAGTTCCTGCTGTAACCTGACCTGAAGAGCATTCAGTTTTTATGTTATCTAATATATTAAACAGATTTACCCAGAACATCGAGTGATGATTAGATAACTACCCCCCCCCCACGAGCCTACAGGTGGAAGCTGGGGTTGAAGCTGGGGTGGAGGAGGAGGAAGCATTTAGCGAGGCGGCAGATCTGCAGCTGAAATAGAGCGGCAGGTTTAGGAGAATGTGATTGGTTGGTTGTAAGAGGGACGAGGTGCGTCATGTGGAAATGCATCATTGGTGCTTGAGTTGACTGCCTGAACTAACTCGCAGGCTTCGCCCCATTTAAGGATATTTCAATATGCATTTATAGCATCATTGTATCAGTGGCATACAAAGGTTTTAAATGGCAAAAATATTGATAAATACTCACTAAAAACTAAATATATCGTCCAATACATTATTTAACTACTTGGGAATTGTTTTTGTATAAAGATGTTTATTAATAATAGTGATAACCTGGTGAGCTGGTTGTGTTTAGCATCAGCAGATATAACAGAGCTTTGTGTGATTACATGTAGAGTCAATGCAAAGACCCAGATCCGTGCCTGGCAACACCAAGAAAGTGAAGAGGTGAAATTCATGTCACCGGCGTATTCGTGCAGCGTGACACATTTCATCTTGAGTGTGAAGTTTGTGACGCTCTGCCCATTGGTGAGAATCAGCTGCTCTAATGTAACGTGCTGTAAAGGATGTGTTCATCTCCACAGAGGGAAGAGGAAAAGTGGTGGTCCTGTGGAGGAGACGCTGTCCAGCTGTGCTCTGTGTCAGGACGTCCTGAAGGATCCAGTCTCTACCAGCTGTGGACACTGGTTCTGCAGACAGTGCATCGCCTCATACTGGGAGCAGAGACCTCCATCAGGAGACCCCTCCTGTCCCCAGTGTGGAGAAAGACCCAGAACCAGAGCTGGACTGCAGACAGCCAGTCAGACCAGAACTGTACGAGGTAAGAGGCCGAACACACGGAGCGTCTTATTCCTCTTCCTGGTTCCTTTGTTTCTGAATAGGTGTACTGTTGTAGAGCAGAGACAGTAAGCTGTTTATACAACATTTAAACTCCGTCTGTTTGTTGTTGTTTTATTGTTATAATTAGATTCTCTGAGCATTTTCCTCATTCTCTCCTGTTTCCTTCTCTTCCAGCAGAGAGTGGTCTGCTGAAGGTTCTAGATGAACATAGGCTCAGTCTGAGGAGGAGATGTGAACGTGTGACTGAAGGAACTGGTCAAAGTGAAACCCTCCTCAACAGCATCTTCACTGAGCTCTACATCACACGAGGCCAGAGTGAAGAGGTTAATACCCAGCATGAGGTGAGGCAGCTGGAGGCAGCTTCCAAGAAGAAGCCCCTCCATGACACTCCAATCAAGTGCCAAGACATCTTTAAAGCCTCACCGGAACAACAGACTCTCATCAGAGCGGTCCTGACCAACGGAGTCGCTGGAGTTGGAAAAACCTTCTCAGTGCAGAAGTTCACTCTGGACTGGGCCGAGGGTTTGGGAAACCAAGATGTCCGTCTGGTGATCCCGCTCTCCTTCAGGAAGCTGAAC
The DNA here is from genome assembly GCA_036324585.1 of Champsocephalus esox. Lineage (NCBI taxonomy): Eukaryota > Metazoa > Chordata > Actinopteri > Perciformes > Channichthyidae > Champsocephalus > Champsocephalus esox. Next base: position 40,642,547 of record CM070476.1, on the reverse strand, counting down.
CTGATCAAAGGTGAGCAGTACAGTCTTCTCAGGCTGCTCCATGTCTTCCATCCGACCTTACAGAAGGTCACAGCAGAGCAGCTGGCTGTCTGCAAAGTGCTGCTCATCTTTGACGGCCTGGATGAAAGCAGACTTTCTCTGGACTTCAGAAACAGTGAGGTTGTGTCTGATGTCTCTCAGCAGTCCTCAGTCAACGTGCTGCTGACAAACCTCATCAGGGGGAAGCTGCTTCCCTCGGCTCTCGTCTGGATAACTTCCAGACCTGCAGCGGCCAATCAGATCCCTCCTGAGTGTGTGGACAGGGTGACAGAAGTACGAGGCTTCACTGATGCCCAGAAGGAGGAGTACTTCAGGAGGAGATTTAGTGATGAAGACCTGTCCAGCAGAATCATCTCTCACATCAAGAGCTCCAGGAGCCTCCACATCATGTGCATGATCCCAGTCTTCTGCTGGATCACTGCTGCAGTTCTGGACCACATGTTGACTACAGACCAGAGAGGAGAGCTGCCCCAGACCCTCACTGACATGTACTCACACTTCCTGCTGGTCCAGACCAAGAGGAAGAAGCAGAAGTACGAAGAGGGACATGAGACGAGTCCACAGCAGCTGAAGAAGAAGAAGAAAAAGAAGAAGAAGAAGAAGAAGAAGAAGAAGACGACGATGACGAGTCCACAGCAGCTGACGGAGGCTGACAGGGAGGTTCTTCTGAAGCTGGGGAGGCTGGCGTTTGAACATCTGGACAAAGGAGACATCATGTTCTACCAAGAAGACCTGCAGCGCTGTGGTCTTGGTGTCACCGAGGCCTTGGTGCACTCAGGAGTTTGTACAGAGATCTTCAGAAGAGAGAGAGTGATCTTCCAGAAAACAGTCTACTGCTTTGTTCATCTGAGCATTCAGGAGTTTCTGGCTGCAGTCTACGTGTTCCACTGTTACACCAACAGGAAGACAGCGGTACTGAAGGACTTCCTGCAGGGAGACTATAGCAACAGGTATAGCAGTGATCAGGATTACCCATCCCTGGATGTCTTCCTGATGGGAGCCATGAAGAAATCCCTCCAAAGTGAAAATGGCCACCTGGACCTGTTTGTCCGCTTTCTCCACGGCCTCTCTCTGGAGTCCAACCAGAGTCTGTTAGGAGGCCTGCTGGGTCGCACAGACAACAGACCAGAAACCATCCAGAGAGCCATCAGCAACCTGAAGGAGATGAGCAGTTATGAAATCTCTCCTGACAGGATGATCAACATCTTCCACTGTCTGACAGAGATGAAGGACCTCTCAGTACATCAGGAGATCACAGAGTTCCTGAAGTCAGGGAACAGATCAGAGGAGAGACTCTCTGAGATCCACTGCTCTGCTCTGGCCTACATGCTGCAGATGTCAGAGGAGGTTCTGGATGAGTTGGACCTGAAGAAGTACAACACATCACTGGAGGGACGACGGAGACTGATTCCAGCTGTGAGGAACTGCAGGAAGGCCAAGTAAGTCCAGATGTGATTAACTTGATAAACTAATGTGGATCAGGAGTTTAACCTGTTAAAAGGTTTATATGAATAATTGTTGTTGTCAAAGCAAGGTTACATCTGTGAGTTGGATGAAGAAGTGTCAGAATCAATATAGATTTTTCTGTGTCAGAGTAAATTTAGATGGAACATAGCAAAGAAAAACCCATTACTTATAGTGAAGACCAACCTTGAATGATGGGTTAGTAGCCTAAAAGCTTTAGGAATCCAAAGTACAACATATAATAAGTACCCTGTATCAAGATTGAGGCAAAACAAGTGACATTTGACCTTTTTTAGAGAGGTTTATGTAAATAAAGTCCAGGCGGAATAAGCTTTGGGCACATTTGGTTCCATGTGCCATTTGACCTTTTTCAGATACCAGACTATAACAATCATTGTATTATATTGAATCATCACTATAGGTATGCATTCCACCCAAAAAAATTTCTTCAAAAAATACTTGTGTGGGTATGTAAGTGTAGCTGTGTAGGTGTGTTTGTGTAAGTGTAGCTGTGTGTGTATGTAACTGTATCAACGCACTATACAATAAAACTACACTGTAGGTCATTGTGTGTAGGTGTACTTGCACAATAAAAAAAAACGGAAACATAGGTAACATTTGACTCCAACTGGGGCAGATTTATTTCAAACATTTTACCATCGTACTATACAATAAAACCACACTGTAGGTTTGTAAAAACAACACATATTTTACCAACACACTATACAATAAAATCACACTAGGTATATAGAAACAAGTATTATTTTTTTTAAATAAACACTCGCAAAATGTTATACCTACCTGAACTTTATACCTACCTGAATGTTCCAGTATTTAGGTTGTGCCACTCCCTGAAACAGTTCTTTTTGACAGTGAAGCACAGAGGGACCTGGCACCTCCTGCAGTACACCGGTGTCTTCACCCTTTTGAGTCCAGCATCTAGGCACCTCCCGCAGTTCTTCCTGACCTTGGTGGCATCTTCCCCATAATACTTGGGCATGCATGTGGGTGGTGGAGGAGGGGGTGGTGGAGGTGTAGGGCCTTCAGCAGGGCCTTCAGCAAACTCCAACAATTCTGCAGCAAGCTGCTCCCTGAAAGTCTTCTGGGTGTGAGGCTTTGTCCTGCTGGGGTCACACCCCATCTAACAAATGTGGAAAAACAAAGAGATTCGATTAATTCACTGGCTTATACTTAAAGGATAATATTGGACTATAAATTAATAATATTACACCAAATAAATAAGTAAACACATGTATATTCATTCACTGGCCATTCATTTAGAAAATGTAACTCCAAAAGACAAGTAACACTATTTAGCATTTTGGCTAATCATTCCTGTTGGCTAAGCTAACACTGTGATGCAGTTCCACCAAACACACAAGTAATATATAAAAACAGAGAGATTACATACCTTTCCCGTGGTGGAAGTTCAACATCTGAGTCACTACTGTCCGGATCCAGGTCTGGCTGGAGGACATCTTCATCATCTGACGAAGAGTCATCTGGTATGATCATAGCTATCGTCAGCTAGCATCTCTAGCAGCTGCTCTGTGGTGAAGCTCTCCCTTCTGGCTGCGTAATGCGTAATGGAGCCGGAGCGGGCTTAGTTTATACTACGCAGGATCATATCTTTGGAACCCATTGGTCGATTTGGGTGATTGACATCTTTTCTGAACCGTTAGAGCCAATAGAATCGAGTGACAGTTAGTAAGTCCCGCTAAACACTTACGTCAAGTAGAGAGAGGTTTGCGTAAACAGCACGTGAGACAGCGTTAGCTCGGGACTGCAAAACTTTAAACCTACTCTTCTGCCATGAATGTAATGATAGATTATCAGGAACAATTCTAAAGTGACTAAGAGACATTGGATTAACTTTAAGCAGCGTTTTTATTCCCTTGAACACGAGCTTTGATCACAAAACAGCAACGGTAAGACATAATTATTGTTATGGTTTTGAAAATTGTTGTTTTTTTTCTTATCTGTTCTGGCTGCTAGCTCAGTAAATGTGTGTCCTACAGTGATGATACTTATAACCAAATAATCTGTGGAGTATCAGCCTTCAGATGATATGTAGTTTGTGCAGAAAATATTAAGTTTTAAAGATCGTTTTTGTTAGTTAGCACCGGAAGTAGCATCTGCCCGTTTTAGCTAAGGGCTATTGCTAACGCTTCTTGTGAGACTTGTGTTTTGTTTCTGTAAAAATGGTTCGTATTGTCAGTTAGCTGAGATTCTTCTCGTTAATCTGGTACAACACATTAATAGTTTTTAAATATTAAGATGCCCAGAGACACAGTGTCGTGAAAAAACAGGTTAATTATTCAAATAAACACTATAACATTTCTGCTGTTTAAATACTGAGAGAGCAAAATCAAACCAACACTGTTCTTCTATTTATTTATAATAATAGTTCAACTGAAGCGTTTCTCTCTTCATATTGAGTGATGGAGGCGACATGTCAAACACATGAAGGACTTTAGAGGTTTCTCAGCATGTGATCACACCACACAGCAGGTGTAGCGACAGCAGGAATCAAACAAAGTCGCTGAGAGGCTGAGGCCGGGCCTGTTTGATGTTGTACGACATGCTAAAAAAGTACTTGCTGACATCAAAAGCTCTGTTTCATAGTATTGTAGTTTAATGACAAAACACTCAGCGATCAGACATATACATTGTTAATCTTGCGGGCAACAAAAAAGTACAACGGCCCTGTGTCACCCTCTCTTCCACACACCTCACGCAGGTGAACAGGATTATGAGTGCCACCCATATCCATGTGACCCAAGCCAACCAATCAATAGTGATCAAACAAATCTTATATTAAAACATAAAGTATTACTAAACACGTTTCATGGCTCCTACAGCAGGACTTACAGTTATCAGAGAAATCAGTTATTACTTTCTAGTAGTTTCTTTATCATTAAACACACACACGTTTTTATCACAATGTTTTAGAGTTTAAAATAAGATGTATATAATTTCCCACCAATAACAGAGTTATGTCTTAATGCTGATATACTGGGAACATCTGAAGGTATTAATTATTTCTGTGTGCTGTCTTTAGCCCGTACCGTGTTCCTGTTAGTGTTCACTTCCTGTCTGCCTTCTGTTCTTTTATCTGACATCCAGCGCTCCGTCTTTTAACCTCCTTTCTCTTTCTTGATCCTCCTTAGCAACGGTCATGGTAGTCCTTGACAGCGGTCTGTACTAGTGTATTAACAACGTGTCACATGTTCTGAATTGACCAATCAGAATTGAGTATTCAACTAAGCTGTGTAATCATTCAAATTTTAAATATGTACATCACAAATATTGTCAAGTGATTTGTTGAATTTATTTTTCTTTAGGTAACAGTCACTGACAGTCTGATCAGACTGACAACACACACATTAAACTCTATAATAATATATTATTATATGAACAGCAAATGTCAATCAGAACATATGTCAAATATTTTTTCATCAAATGCTTGAGGTCAATATAATGTGTCCTCTTTTTTAACACAATTTGTAATATATATTTTATTATAGACTTACTGGCTGTGACCTCTCAGAGACTCACTGTGAAGTCGTGGCCTCAGCTCTGATGTCTGACCCCTCCCATCTGAGAGATCTGGACCTGAGTTACAACCATCTGCAGGATTCAGAAGTGAAGCTGCTGAGTTCTGGACTAAAGAGTCCAAACTGCAGACTGGAGGCTCTCAGGTCAGTTCACTGACTGCAGTTCATATTGATCTGTTTGTGTTTATGATTTTCTGAATTTGAACAAATACGATGTAATTTAAATTTGTTCCATGTTTGCTAATGACTGAATATTGATCAGAGTAACAGAGAGAAGGTGAATGTGTGAGGGAGAGTGTTTGCGCTTCCACAGACTCACCCTGTGCTCCAGGAGTCAGTGGAGATGCTGTCAGTACTGAGGAGCTGTGAGGGAGATGAAGGAGTTGTTCAACATCTGATCAAAGTTGAAGTTCCAGATTATCAGTGGATTGTTTCTGCATCATCTCTGACATTAAAACCCTGTTTGACTCTGAACAGATTATTAAACCTGGAGTTATTTCAAACAGGAACATTGTTTTCTAAAGTGACATCATGTTTTCTTTATTCAGACTGGAGCTCTGCAGGTTGTCAGAGATCAGCTGTTCTGCTCTGATCTCAGCTCTGAAGTCCAACCCCTCCCATCTGAGAGATCTGGACCTGAGTAAGAACCCTCTGCAGGATTCAGGAGTGAAGCTGCTGATAGATATCCTGGAGAGTCCAGACTGCAGACTGGAGACTCTCAGGTCAGTTCACTGACTGCAGTTCATATAGATCTGTTTGTGTTTATGATTTTCTGAATTTGAACAAATACAATGTTATTTTTATGTTTTCCATTTTTGCTAATGACTGAATATCGATCAGAGTAACAGAGAGAAGGTGAATGAGTGAGGGAGAGAGTTTGAGCTTCCACAGACTCACCTTGTGCTCCAGGAGTCAGTGGAGATGCTGTCAGTACTGAGGAGCTGTGAGGGAGATGGAGTTGTTCAACATCTGATCAAAGTTAAAGTTCCAGATTATCAGTGGATTGTTTCTGCATAATCTCTGACATTAAAACCCTGTTGGACTCTGAACAGATTATTAAACCTGGAGTTATTTCAAACAGGAACATTGTTTTCTAAAGTGACATCATGTTTTCTTTATTCAGTCTGTGGGGCTGCAGGTTGTCAGAGATCAGCTGTTCTGCTCTGATCTCAGCTCTGAAGTCCAACCCCTCCCATCTGAGAGAGCTGGACCTGAGTCAGAACCCTCTGCAGGATTCAGATGTGAAGCTGCTGAGAGATCTTCTGGAGAGTCCAGACTGCAGACTGGAGGCTCTCAGGTCAGTAAGGGGCAGGGTAGGATTTTCACCGACGGCCATGCCGTCATTGCCCCTTGGTCTGGCCATGAAACCCCGAAAATAGTTGTACGTCCTACGGCCACCATGGCCTGTGTGCCCCTGATACTGTTAAAATCTCGAAGTTGCTTTAAAGCGTCAGAACAGTGGTTTCTGAACTGCATTATGCTGCGTTCACAACGGACGCAATGCGAATATTCTCATTAGGGATGCACGATAATTATCGGCCCGATATTAGGAATTATGACGTCATCCCGATAAACCCGATAACAGTATTAATAGCCCCGATAATATACAATATATTTTTTGGGTAAAAAAAAAGAAACAAATACTATAATGTGGGTGGATTGGGATGAGGGGCGCTTGTTTTTCACTCGGCTCCTCCCGTTTTGCCAGTACTGTGGTGTTAGTGGTTTAGGAAGAGGGGAGTTCTTCACAAATCCAGCGCTCCCTAATACTTCGAACCTGATCAGTCACCTGAAACATCGCCATCGCTACGATGGTGTGTTAAAAGCGTACGAAGACAAGAAGACAATAATGTGTGTGTGTGTGTGTGTGTGTGTGTGTGTGTGTGTGTGTGTGTGTGTGTGTGTGTGTGTGTGTGTGTGTGTGTGTGTGTGTGTGTGTGTGTGTGTGTGTTGTGTGTGTGTGTGTGTGTGTGTGTGTGTGTGTGTGTGTGTGTGTGTGTGTGTGTGTGTGTGTGTGTGTGTGTGTGTGTGTGTGTGTGTGTGTGTGTGTGTGTGTGTGTGTGTGTGTGTGTGTGTGTGTGTGTGTGTGGGAGCTATGTGCAACTCAAGGCATATGCTCGAACCGGAGCTGCCTAGACGCTGCAATCCTGTTGCACTATCCGTGCTGACTGTTCGTACAATCCCACTGGCTGGCTTCCTGCATAAAGTCAAGATCTCTGGTTCAGTTGTGGCGAAATGTCGCTCCTCTGTTTTCATTTAAACTGACAAAATTCAGAAAATCAGACAAGCAGTCAGTGCCTCTGCATCAGGAACAGCACATGTGTTGTCTCTGTGTCCACTTAACATGAATTCAGATATCATGACACAATTCCATCAGATTAATGATAAAAACCTAGAGGACATTATACAACTTCTGAAATCCTCCTCCTGCTGCCTTGATATTATTCCAACAGGATTTTTCAAAGATGTTTTGCCCTGCATGGCCTCAGAACTACTTCATATAGTAAACAAATCTCTTCACTTAGGTATTTTTCCACAGGCCCTGAAAACTGCAGTCATTAAACCGCTCTTAAAAAATAATAATATAGATGCTTCAGTAATGAACAATTACAGGCCCATATCAAACCTGCCATTTCTAGGTAAGATCATTGAAAAAGTAGTTTTTCAACAGTTGAGTAATTTCTTGCATTTAAATAGTTGTTTCGATGTGTTCCAGTCAGGCTTTCGTCCAAACCACAGCACTGAGACTGCTCTTGTAAAGGTCTTTAACGACATCCACTTAAACACAGACAGTGGCAGAACTTCAGTGTTAGTATTATTAGATCTCAGTGCTGCGTTTGACACTGTTGACCACAGCATATTACTAGACCGACTGGAAAACTGGGTGGGACTTTCGGAAACAGTTCTAAATGGGTTTACATCCTACTTAAAGGATAGAAACAACTTTGTTTCTTTAGGTAAATACACATCTGAGTTGACAAATATGACATGTGGGGTTCCTCAAGGCTCCATCTTGGGGCCTCTTCTCTTTAACATCTACATGCTACCACTGGCTCAGATAATGAAGAACAACAAAATAAGTTACCATAGCTATGCAGATGACACACAAATTTACCTAACAATTTCACCAGGAGACTATGCTCCAATTCAAACACTGAGTAAGTGCATTGAACAAATCAATGACTGGATGTGTCAGAACTTTCTCCAATTAAACAAAGATAAAACTGAGGTAATGGTTTTTGGAGCCAAGGCAGAACGTTTAAAAGTTAGCACTGAGCTTCAGTCTGCAATGTTCAAAACAACAGATAAAGCCAGAAATCTAGGTGTAGTCATGGACTCTGACCTGAGTTTCAACTGTCACATTAAAACAGTTACTAAATCAGCCTACTATCACTTAAAGAATATATCTAGGATTAAAATACTAAAGTCACAGCAGGATTTGGAAAAACTTGTCCATGCCTTTATCTTCAGTAGACTCGACTACTGCAATGGTGTCTTCACAAGTCTCACTAAAAAATCTATTAGAAAGCTGCAGCTGATTCAGAACGCCGCTGCTCGAGTCCTCACTAACACTAAGAAAGTGGATCACATCACTCCTGCTCTGAAGTCTTTACACTGGCTTCCTGTGTGTCAAAGAATAGATTTCAAAATACTGCTGCTGGTTTATAAAGCACTGAATGGTTTAGGCCCAAAATACATTACTGACCTCCCGCTAAACTATGAACCATCCAGATCTCTCAGGTCTTCAGGGACTGGTCAGCTTTCTGTCCCCAGAGTCAGAACTAAACATGGAGAAGCAGCGTTCAGTTATCATGCTCCAAATATCTGGAACAAGCTCCCAGAAACCTGCAGGTCCGCTGCAACTCTGACTACTTTCAAATCCAGGCTGAAGACTTTTCTCTTTGTCGCTGCTTTTAATTGAACTATTCACATCTTAAACTGCACTGTAACTTTTATCCATGTACTTTTTCTTGTGATATTTAATTGAACTATTCATATTTTAGACTGCACTGTAACTTGTATCCATGAATTTTCCTTAATGTTTATTTTATTAGCTTTTCTTTTTTAATGCTTAATGTCTTTCTTTTTTTTTGTAAAGCACTTTGAATTGCCTTGCGTTGAAAAGTACTATATAAATAAACTTGCCTTGCCTTGCCTAAACAGCTCCTTATATCCGTTAGCGCAGCTAGCTAGCACCAGATGCTAACAACAACAATGCACGTAAGGTCTCTCTCTCGCTCGCTCGGGCCACACGCACACACACCCTCCCGGTCCTCCCGATGGCCAGTCGGTGCCTGCCGGTGAGCGTGGAAGTGTGGTCTGCCACAAGCGGGCGGCAGGAGCGGGGCTGTCAGCATCAGCTTGTAGATGGTATTTTAAACTCGATGCGCTCTGAAACTACGGGGCGGCCAAGGAAAAAAAATACACATGCGTTAAAATAATTAGTGGCGTAAATCGTTTTTTATTATCGGTTATCGGTCTTGAGAAGCAGGAAGTTATCGGTATCGGTTTCAAAAACCCAATATCGTGCATCCCTAATTCTCATCGCTCTAATCGCTGGAGTTTCACCACGGCTGTCAGCTGTTTACTCCTGTCATTCAAACAGGACACGCTGGAGAGGGGGCGGGGCTTATATCCATGTAAATACTGTGGTGGAAAGCAACTACGACATAATTAACCTATTTTACCGTGATTTAATTGTAATACACGTTTCAAAATGATGCCGAAGTAACTAAATACTGATAACGGTTATTAAAAACCATGCTTTGACAAGTGTGCAGACAAGACGGCAGGCGAACAACTTTTAAAATGCGTATTCTCTGAATGGAGCGATCCCATTCTCCATTGGATCAGATCAGGATAAACTAACCTGTATCTGCTCCGTCTAAACTCACAACAACGTCCTAAAGACAGAATTAAACCAGCGACTGTATTCGCCATGACACAGGCAGTCTGTGGTTTGTTCATGTTTAACTTTTGTCTAGTTTCTGAACAGATATGAGGAGTTGATTAAAGAGACTCTCACACACGCGCGTGCGCACACACACACACACTTTTGCATTTCAAAGTACACTGCTGAATGATGTGTGTGCAGAGTTTGACCCTTGAAGGCTGTTTCTTCTGCTCTGAAATTGAATATATTTGTTACCTATTAATAGAATTTTAGATTTTTTGATTTCATTTCGGATTTGTGAATGGGAGTAGTAGTAGATGGAAAACATACCAAACACTAATTATTCAAAGTAAAGTATTTCATTTTATATACGGTAATACTAAGGAGGCATAGGCCTATGATGATACGATTATTGATATTATTGATATTCAAAAAGTGATTTGTTTTCCATGTCATTCGTGTGTTTTTCTTATCGGAAAGTGAAGTTATTTATTTGTAAGCACCAAATCCAAAGGTTTCCCTCAATGGCCTTTGTGCCCTGGCATGTGGCCCTGAAAAAATGTGTGACACCAAAGGCCAAATGGCCTTGCCCCTAAAATGACGAAAATGCAAGCCTGGTAAGGGGTCTCTGCTGGTTCAGCAGTATTGTATGAAACACAGGGAGGGGTTTCTCTCACTGGGAAACAGATCAGTGATGTTACCCACTGACTGCAGGCTCTCTCATTCTTCCATCAACGAGAGAAGGCCAGCTGGAAATGCAAAGCCACGTTTAGTCAGTCATCAACTTTCCACCAGACGTATGGGGTTTAACAGAAGAGTGGGAAAGGTAGTCTGTGTTTGCTGGGATGTGTTCAGCTCCTTGACTAATGGCTGTTACTTCCTGTCATGCAGCTGAGAGCTGTGGCAGTCAGTCGTAGTGTTTCAGAGAAGATATGATGGGATGTAAAGCCTGAGATCAGGACTCTGAAGCTGACTCAAAGAACAAACACTTATTTTAAACTGGATCCCTAACTGTTGGATTGTGTTCATCCCTACAGGATCAGAGATGATGAGACGATCAGAGCCACGATCCAGAAGACCTGTGAGTACTGAGTATCCTCCATTCATCCAGACATGAAACTCTTTGATGGAGCACGTCCTCAGAGGAGAACAACACTCTGGTTTCTCTCTTCATCATTTTGGCTGTTTCTCTTTAGGTTATCATCATTATTCATAACACAGAATACAATGTTGTTCAGTCAGACAACTCATGTGTTTCTTGATATGTTTATTAGAATCAGCATATAGTTTGAGGTTGGCGTCTAGGCTCGGGCCTCATCACTCCACAGGTTTACAAAGAACATTGAGTGATGATTAGATACCTATCCCCCCAAAACTGTGTGGAGATTAGATTGTACTTGAGTAAAAGTACTCAGATATTGTACTTGTGTAAAAGTAGAAGTACTCAGATCTTGTACTTGAGTAAAAGTAGAAGTACTCAGATATTGTACTTGAGTGAAAGTAGAAGTACTCAGACTTGGTACTTGAGTAAAAGTAGAAGTACTCAGATCTTGTACTTGAGTAAAAGTAGAAGTACCAGAGTGTAGGAATACTCTGTAACAGTGAAAGTCCTGCATTCAAAATGTTCCAAGTGAAAGTAGAAAAGTATTCTCATCTAAATATAGTGAAAGACAGTGAAAGTAGTCGTTGTGCAGATTGGTCCATTTCAGAATAATATATATGATGTGTTTTATAATGATTGATCATGAAAGTGTTCTCAACGCTGGTGAAGGTGCAGCTAGTCTGAAGTACTTTGTAGACTGCAGGGTAGCTGGTGAAGGTGCAGCTAGTCTGAAGTACTTTGTAGACTGCAGGGTAGCTGGTGAAGGTGCAGCTAGTCTGAAGTACTTTGTAGACTGCAGGGTAGCTGGTGAAGGTGCAGCTAGTCTGAAGTACTTTGTAGACTGCAGGGTAGCTGGTGGATTTACTCCAGGTGGAACTAAAGCCCGATTCAACACTTGATTATATTTCACATCATTCATCCACATCTGTGAAGTAACTAAAGGTATTAAATACATGAAGTGGAGCAGAAGTACACCATTTGCCTCTGAATTGTAGTGGAGTAGAAGTACAAAGAAGCATACAATGGAAATACTCAAGTGAAGTACACGAACCTCAACATTGTTCTTAAGTACAGTAAATATCCTTAGTTAATCTCCTGATCTGTAAAGCTCTCCCAACATATGCAGGTTAGCATCCGGCAGCTTCTATGTACTGGGGACCCGTACTGTACATGTCTATCATCACACTGTGGGCTCCTCAACATGTGTGGGTTCCCAGCAGGACTCTCTGAGCTGCAGACACATTCTTTCTGGGACTTTGTTCCAGATATTTGGAGCATGATAACTGAAGCTGTTTCTCCATGTTCAGGAGCTCCCATCCCCCGAGTCCTGCGGCAGGAAGCGCTCCTTCTCTCCAAGAACTCCTGGACCCTGCAAGCTGGTCCAGAACCAGAGTCCCAGTGAGGAGTCCAGCCAGTCGACCTCTCAGAGTTCAACTCAACTACAACATTATTAAAGATCATGTTTAAAGTTAAAAAATGATGCGTTCTGACTGTATTCAGAAGTTTCTCAAGCTGCAGTCAAAGCAGGTCATTTGTATAAAAAACGTAAACAAGTCCGCTGAATAGGCAGGTATGATGATGCTCCTGTGTTCAACTGCTTCTCCTTTCATTATAATAATCAGGGGTGCACATAACTTGTTTGCCCTGCTTCTCAAAGGAGCACCTGGAGATGTTGATTGGTGCGCATTCTTAAAATGAAATAAACCGAACTTTTTTGAGGGGTACTTGCACCCCGAGCAACTGTGTGTTGGAGCATAAGAGAACATCGAAAACAGAATGAGGCGGAGAAGTGTGTGTGTGTGTGTGTGTGTGTGTGTGTGTGTGTGTGTGTGTGTGTGTGTGTGTGTGTGTGTGTGTGTGTGTGTGTGTGTGTGTGTGTGTGTGTGTGTGTGTGTGTGTGTGTGTGTGTGTGTGTGTGTGTGTGTGTGTGTGTGTGTGTGTGTGTGTGTGTGTGTGTGTGTGTGTGTATGTGTTATGTGCAACTCAAGGCATATGCTCGAACCGGAGCTGCATAGACGCTGCAATCATGTTGCACTATCCGTGCTGACTGTTTCGGTTTCTGAACTGCATTATGCTGCGTTCACAACGGACGCAATGCGAATATTCTCATTAGGGATGCACGATAATTATCGGCCCGATATTAGGAATTATGACGTCATCCCGATAAACCGATAACAGTATTAATAGCCCCGATAATATACAATATATTTTTTGGGTAAAAAAAAAGAAACAAATACTGTAATGTGGGTGGATTGGGATGAGGGGCGCTTGTTTTTCACTCGGCTCCTCCCGTTGTGCCAGTACTGTGGTGTTAGTGGTTTAGGAAGAGGGGAGTTCTTCACAAATCCAGCGCTCCCTAATACTTCGAACCTGATCAGTCACCTGAAACATCGCCATCGCTACGATGGTGTGTTAAAAGCGTACGAAGACAATAATACAATTGTGTGTGTGTGTGTGTGTGTGTGTGTAAAAATTGCTTTTACAATAAATAAACATTGAATGTGTTTAATTGAATAGTAAAGGGGTTTAACGTTAGTGGCAGGTTGTGTGTGAGAGAGAATAAATAAGACATCCCAATATTTATTTGTTCCGCAATTTAGCATATTTCGCAACTTTCCGCATATTTCACAACTTCCTGCAATTTCACCGCATAAAATCACATAAAACTCCGCATGTTTGACCGCATAATCAAGGATTTTAGCTCGCATAATCAAGGATTTTAGCTCGCATAATCAAGGATTTTAGCCCGCATAATCAAGGATTTTAGCTCGCATAATCAAGGATTTTAGCTCGCATAATCAAGGATTTTAGCTCGCATAATCAAGGATTTTAGCCCGCATAATCAAGGATTTTAGCTCGCATAATCAAGGATTTTAGCTCGCATAATCAAGGATTTTAGCTCGCATAATCAAGGATTTTAGCTCGCATAATCAAGGATTTTTGCCAGCGTTTTTCTGGAGGGTCTAATATGTATATATTCTCACAGTTATTTTTACTCATCTCCTATTTCATAGTTTTTTATTATTATTATTTAAAAAAAATTCTTGATTTTATTTTATTAATCTCTGTGAATCTGTGCTGTCCTGTTTTTCACGCTTACCCTGTTGCTGCTTGTCCAACTGAATTTCAAAAAGGTCCATCTCATCTTATTTTATTATGATCAGAAGTGTAGAGTGTAATGGAAAATGGTATCATGCTAAGGGAGCATTTAAAATTCCCAATCTGTTCTTCTTTTTCAAGCTATTTCTAACAACAGGTAGCAGCAAATGTCCTAAATGAGTCATACATGGTGTGAGAGGTTAATGGTCTTATCTTTTGTGGAGTGTAGACATGATGTTTCTCCATTTCCTAGCGGATGGGTTTAAAATAATCCTATATATAGTATGTTTATCTTTTCTGTATGTCTCAGCCCCTCCTCTTCTATTCTTGGTGTGAATATCAGACCCTCTGCAGACCTTCTGATGCAGACTGCTTGACTCTGTAATGATTTACCTTCTTGCAAGAATAAACTCCCTAAAAGACCGTCTTATTCCACGAATCCTCATTTCAGTATAACGGAAAGGTTTCCTCACCATTTTATTATTATCTGTTAGTTTGTCTCCGTACATTTCCACCACAAACAGCTTCACGAACAGGATCCCTTGGAAGACCGCCAGGAACCAAAGGAGGACGGGCACTGATCACCCGGAGACGTGAAAGGGTTACCTGGTGTCCTGAATGGGACCTTCTGGTGATGGAACTTTTTTGCAATGGCTGGCGTGAATCCAGGTATATCTCTCCCCTACTTTCACAGCCATGTGGGCAGAGATGGCAAAAGTAAATACATCCTTTACTCAAGTAGAAGTACAGATACTCATGTTTAAAAATACTCTGGTAAAAAAAGTACTGACTAAACGTCTTTTCTCAAGTGAAAGTAAAGAGGCTTTGAAGTGTACTTCAGTAAAAAGTACCCATAACTAGCAGCTGTTTTAAAGAGTACCTGACCTCCCTTTATATCAACAGAACAATAATGTCATTGTTAGCTAATGAATGTTTCCATGGTGACCAACGGCAACATGACAACGTTTCCATTGGTCCCTCTTCTTCAGAGAAGACCAGGAAGTGATGGATACACGGATCGTGTTCAAATCAATAGGCACGCAGTGACTCTGAAGAATAATGATCACGCACCAACACACATTCAGACCAAAGGAACCAGCTGTTTGGAAAATGAGAGAAGTAGAAAGTACAGGTATTTGTGTTCAACATGTGAGAAGTAGAAAGTACAGGTATTTGAGTTCAACATGTAAGAAGTAGAAAGTACAGGTATTTGAGTTCAACATGTAAGAAGTATAAAGTACAGGTATTTGAGTTCAACATGTAAGAAGTATAAAGTACAGGTATTTGGGTTCAACATGTGAGAAGTAGAAAGTACAGGTATTTGTGTTCAACATGTGAGAAGTAGAAAGTACAGGTATTTGTGTTCAACATGTAAGAAGTAGAAAGTACAGGTATTTGAGTTCAACATGTAAGAAGTAGAAAGTACAGGTATTTGAGTTCAACATGTAAGAAGTAGAAAGTGCAGGTATTTGTGTTCAACATGTAAGAAGTAGAAAGTACAGGTATTTGAGTTCAATATGTAAGAAGTAGAAAGTACAGGTATTTGAGTTCAACGTGTGAGAAGTAGAAAGTACAGGTATTTGGGTTCAACATGTGAGAAGTAGAAAGTACAGGTATTTGGGTTCAACATGTGAGAAGTAGAAAGTACAGGTATTTGAGTTCAACATGTGAGAAGTAGAAAGTACAGGTATTTGAGTTCAACATGTAAGAAGTAGAAAGTACAGGTATTTGAGTTCAACATGTGAGAAGTAGAAAGTACAGGTATTTGGGTTCAACATGTAAGAAGTAGAAAGTACAGGTATTTGAGTTCAACATGTAAGAAGTAGAAAGTACACGTATTTGGGTTCAACATGTAAGAAGTAGAAAGTACACGTATTTGGGTTCAACATGTAAGAAGTAGAAAGTACAGGTATTTGAGTTCAACATGTGAGAAGTAGAAAGTACAGGTATTTGAGTTCAACATGTAAGAAGTAGAAAGTACAGGTATTTGAGTTCAACATGTAAGAAGTAGAAAGTACAGGTATTTGGGTTCAACATGTAAGAAGTAGAAAGTACAGGTATTTGAGTTCAACATGTGAGAAGTAGAAATTACAGGTATTTGGGTTCAACATGTAAGAAGTCGAAAGTACAGGTATTTGTGTTCAACATGTGAGAAGTCGAAAGTACAGGTATTTGTGTTCAACATGTGAGAAGTAGAAAGTACAGGTATTTGAGTTCAACATGTGAGAAGTAGAAAGTACAGGTATTTGAGTTCAACATGTGAGAAGTAGAAAGTACAGGTATTTGGGTTCAACATGTGAGAAGTAGAAAGTACAGGTATTTGGGTTCAACATGTGAGAAGTAGAAAGTACAGGTATTTGAGTTCAACATGTAAGAAGGAACGACGGATCAGCTTTTTACTCTCACAAGGATCCTGGAGGGGGCCTGGGAGTACGCTTATCCGGTCTGCATGTGTTTTGTAGACTTGGAGAAGGCGTATGACCGAGTTCCCAGGGAGTTACTGTGGGAGGTGCTGCGGGAGTATGGGGTGAGGGGGTCTCTACTCAGGGCCATCCTATCTCTGTACTCCCAAAGCGAGAGCTGTGTCCGGGTCCTCGGCAGTAAGTCGGACCCATTTCCGGTGAGGGTTGGCCTCCGCCAGGGCTGCGCTTTGTCACCAATCCTGTTTGTAATATACATGGATCGGATTTCGAGGCGTAGTCGTGGGGGGGGGGTCTGCAGTTCGGTGGACTAAGGATTGCACCACTGCTTTTTGCAGATGATGTGGTTCTGATGGCTTCATCGGTCTGCGACCTTCAGCACTCACTGGATCGGTTCGCAACCGAGTGTGAAGCGGCTGGGATGAGGATCAGCACCTCCAAATCTGAGGCCATGGTTCTCAGCAGGAAACCGATGGACTGTCCACTCCAAGTAGGGAATGAGTCCTTACCCCAAGTGAAGGAGTTCAAGTATCTCAGGGTCTTGTTCTCGAGTGAGGGATCAATGGAGCGTGAGATGGGCCGGAGAACCGGAGCAGCGGGAGCGGTACTGCAGTCGCTTTACCGCACCGTTGAAAGATCATGTTTAAAGATAAAAAAGGGTGCATTCAGGCTGAATCCAGAAGTTTCTCAAGCTGCAGTCAAAGCAGATCATTTGAGGAATATATATATATTAAATAATAACAATAATACAACTGTAATAACAAGGACTCTGAATACTTTCATTGGACATTTTATATACTTTTTTTTTAAACAAATATTTAAATGTTACCTTGGTTGCTGATTGGCTGATGGTTACTCAAGACAAAACATCGTTATGACATCATAAAGTGGCCACAATCTGATCAGCTCATTTTCAGACAGGTTTTTATAGAAATGGATCAAAAAGAGAGAAAATCTTTGTTCCTGAAACTTTCAGAGTCTCTTTCCACAGAGGGGACACATGTTGATGTAGAAGAGACATGGAGAAGAGGGGACACATGTTGATGTAGAAGAGACATGGAGAAGAGGGGACACATGTTGATGTAGAAGAGACATGAAGAAGAGGGGACACATGTTGATGTAGAAGAGACATGGAGAAGAGGGGACACATGTTGATGTAGAAGAGACATGAAGAAGAGGGGACACATGTTGATGTAGAAGAGACATGGAGAAGAGGGGACACATGTTGATGTAGAAGAGACATGAAGAAGAGGGGACACATGTTGATGTAGAAGAGGGGACACATGTTGATGTAGAAGAGACATGGAGAAGAGGGGATACATGGTGATGTCGAAGAGACGTGAAGAAGAGGGGACACATGTTGATGTAGAAGAGACATGAAGAAGAGGGGACACATGTTGATGTAGAAGAGACATGGAGAAGAGGGGACACATGTTGATGTAGAAGAGACATGGAGAAGAGGGGACACATGTTGATGTAGAAGAGACATGGAGAAGAGGGGACACATGTTGATGTAGAAGAGACATGAAGAAGAGGGGACACATGTTGATGTAGAAGAGACGTGAAGAAGAGGGGACACATGTTGATGTAGAAGAGACGTGAAGAAGAGGGGACACATGTTGATGTAGAAGAGACATGGAGAAGAGGGGACACATGTTGATGTAGAAGAGACATGAAGAAGAGGGGACACATGTTGATGTAGAAGAGACATGGAGAAGAGGGGACACATGTTGATGTAGAAGACATGAAGAAGAGGGGACACATGTTGATGTAGAAGAGACGTGAAGAAGAGGGGACACATGTTGATGTAGAAGAGACGTGAAGAAGAGGGGACACATGTTGATGTAGAAGAGACGTGAAGAAGAGGGGACACATGTTGGTGTGGAAGAGACGTGAAGAAGAGGGGACACATGTTGGTGTGGAAGAGACGTGAAACATGTTGGTGTGGAAGAGACGTGAAGAAGAGGGGACACATGTTGGTGTGGAAGAGACATGAAGAAGAGGGGACACATGTTGATGTGGAAGAGACATGAAGAAGAGGGGACACATGTTGATGTAGAAGAGACGTGAAGAAGAGGGGACACATGTTGATGTGGAAGAGACGTGAAGAAGAGGGGACACATGTTGATGTGGAAGAGACGTGAAGAAGAGGGGACACATGTTGGTGTGGAAGAGACGTGAAGAAGAGGGGACACATGTTGGTGTGGAAGAGACATGAAGAAGAGGGGACACATGTTGATGTGGAAGAGACATGAAGAAGAGGACTTTGCATAATAGGGGACCTTTAAAACCCATCAAAATAAGAAGAATATTTCTATACGTGTACTGATTGTATAATTAGTGATTATATTCACTTCAACTCATCATGCCACGAAGACCAGAACATAAATCACATGAGTCTCCAACGTAATGTAGAAAAATGAATAGATGAATAAAAAACGTATATTTGATTAAGTATTTCATTCTGCAACTGTGCGTCATCCTTTGAATTTTATTACCATATCTGCAAAGTTTTCAATAATCCTGCAACCCAACCTCGGAGACAGATGAATGCGGAAAGTCTGTACACGTAATAAATACATTCAGCAGAAAACGTGTCACCGCAGAGAGGGCAAAACACGGCCTTAAAATACAAGAAATGTAACAAAAACTTAACTTTTTAGTTTCTCAAACAGAGAAGAACAAAGAAATGCTATCAATGAAAAAACATTTCACACAACCTCATTGTACAACACACACAACAACAAAGTGCTTCTTGTTTACAGTTTGCTGGATCGTAGCCAACTGAATTTGTGTTTTTACTGGAGACAAACAGAAAAATGCTATTATATATTATTTATTCAGATAATATGCTAATTATTGATAAATCATCTAAAGCTATTGGTGTAATCATCACAATGTCTACGAACACGGTACAATATAATGTACTTCTATCCATTTCAATAAAATCGGCCGTCCAATAAGACGGCAACAAATCTTATTTTAGGAGAATATAAGCAAAGAAACACAACATGCAAATCTACAATCCTCCAAATACAGATTGGATGACTGAGACATCTTCCTAATTTACTAATAACATTTCTGTTAAACCTGAGACACTTTTATATATTCTATTTAAAAAACACACATTTGTTCCATAAGATCATCATGGCGTTGTCCTGTGATAACCACATGTCTTTGGTGAGGACACTTCCATGAGCGTCTCAGAAAACAGCCCCGTTTCCTCGACACACGAAGCTACAATTGATCCTTCAAGTCATAACGAACATTCAAAATCTTTACATAGAAATGAGTCGGAAAGAAAAACCGTGATCGTAAAACATATTAAAGCTGTCGGACAAATGTAGTGGATTACAAAGTACCTTATTTACCCCTGAGATCTCGTGAAGTAGAAGCATGAAGTAGCAATACATTGAAATACTCAAATGTGCACTTAAAGGTGGGGTAGGTACGTTTGAGAAACCGGCTCGAGATCGCTAGAATTTGAAAATACACAACCGGAGAAAATCTTCCACTTCCTCACAGAGCCCCTCCCCCAACACACACATGACCAATGAGGGCACGAGATAAGTGTGTGTGCCCCGATGGAAGGCTGACAGGCAGGTAGGCCACTTTTTACAGTATTACGGCTTCTACAGATGACATTTTTTTATGGATTTTATGGACCTTTAAAAGGTGGGGTAGGTACGTTTCAGAAACCGGCTCGAGATACACTTTTTGTTATATTCCATGGAATGCTCTCAACATCCCGATAGCAATGAATATCTGAAGTGCTTTGACACAAGATCCATACAAAAAAGTCATCTGTAGAAGCCTAGTACTGTAAAAAGTACGACAGGGCCGGCCCGGCTAAACGGATTGGATTGCCGCCCTGTCTGTCAGCCTTCCATCTCGTGCCGTCATTGGCCGTGCCGTCATTGGGCGTGCATTGTGCGTTTGTGTGCGTTGGAGGAGGAGCTCTAAGTCTGAAGGAAAAGCTGTGTACTTTCAAATTTTAGTGCACTCGAGCCGGTTTCTGAAACGTACCTACCCCTCCTTTAAGTACAGTAGTGGAGTTAATGTACTAAATTACATTTCACCTCGCTGAGCTTGGGGAAACATTTCAAGTGTTTCATCGCCAAACGAACATCATTTAATGTTATTAAGTATTTTATAGCAAAAATATATACATGAGAATATTTCCCTGCTCCCCAACATGAACGATACGACATTTTGCAGGAAAGTGTTTCTCTGTTTCCGAGCAGAAGCAGTGCGGTCCACTGCTTTGTTGATTTAAAGAACATCTGAAAGTCTGTTTCACAGGTTCTTACTGCGTATTCCAATACAACGAATTGAGTCAGGTGTAGATGTCCTTGAGAGTCACCCGTCCTCTACACTCCCGAGTTCTCCTTTATCCAGCGCCTGAACTTGGTGATCCGGGCGTAGACGCCGGGTTTGTTCCTGCGAGCGCAGCCGTCGCCCCAACTCACCACGCCGGCCAGGAAGACCCGCCCACTGGAGCCGGTGACAGACAGCGGACCCCCGGAGTCTCCCTGAGAGACACGGAGAGGAGGGTTACATTACAACACTGTGGGGGAAATGTGTTCCTAGGCCCATTACTTTGACCCGGTTTATCAGTCGGTACTGCCCTCGCTGAGCACGGACCTGTGACCTTGGGCTGCTCTCAGTCTACATGGGTCTGGGGTAGAGTTCTTCTACAATACAGCTTTATTTATGAAGCACTTTAAAACATTCAGACCAAAGTGCTGTACAGTCAAATAAACAAACGAACATACACAATTCACACAGCTCAGCTCACACACCATAAAACAAGTACAAGTAAAAACAATAGACAATTTCAAAGCAATAAAAGCAACAATCTACAAGATGTCAAAACGCTAAGGAGAAAAGGTGGGTTTTAAGAAGTGATTTAAAAGCAGACGGTGTGGAGGTCTGTCTGATGTGCAGGGGCAGATTGTTCCACAGTGTGGGAGCCGCGACAGAGAAACAACGATGAGAGGCTTAAATCAGAGGAAGACAGGGAGTATGTCGAATACTGCAGCTGAGAGAAAAATGGGGAATGAAGAAGTTACTCCGTTTCTACAAGAGCCATGAGACTGACTTTTCTTATCACAGCTTTGATTCTCTCCAGGTTTATATCCGCAATTGTAGTTTTGAATTGTGATCTTAAGTCCATCTAGCAACCCACATATTTTAAGATAACAATCCCTGGAACAAAACCTTTTCAAATGGAGGTGAATGGACTGCATTTCATCCCGTCTTTACAACGCCTCAAAGCGCTTTCAGTTATACACGTCAGCATTCAGCCATTCATGCTCAAGGACGCCAACATGCACACACTATTGGCCATCGGGAGCAATTTGAGGTTAGGTATTTTGCCCAATGATATTTATGACCGTTTAGGGTCCTTAAAAGGCTGAGATATACTTTGTAGACTACCTGGATTATTCTGGAAACAGTACACTAACTCTTGTTTAAACCACACAATAATCAGGTGTCAGAAAAGCTGGCTTTCGTAATGCGTCTGTCTGCAGTAGGACGTCCTGATATTTGATATAGTATGGAAAAGGACACTAAATATTTTTCTGGCATACGGTTATTGGAATGCATTCACGATCTTATATAGGAGGTAGACATTTTGCTCTGTGTCTTTTACCTGACATGCGTCCACGCCTCCTTTGAGGACCCCGGCACAGATCATCCTGTCGGTGACCTCGTCGTCCATCAGAGTCTTACACACCGTGCTGTTGACGACCCGAACCTCCGCCTTCTGGAGGATGGGGGCAACACCGCCTGACGGACAAGATGACCAACGTAAGAAACATACATGCGAGTAAACTAAGGTTTAAAATGGATGAATACAAACCAACGAGTCAACTCTTACATCCAAATTAATCTTAGATTGAAAATCAGCTACTGTTGAAGATCTGCTTCCTGCTTAAAACTCATTGTAGAAACTTTAGGTTTAAGCAACAGGAAGCCGGCACTGTGAACCCTGACATTTTGAGTACCCCCAAGTGTTATGATAGAAATGTAAAGTATGGGTCCCCAGAACATAGAAACGTATGGATGCTCACTTGCATATGTTGGGCAATTTGCCCAATTAGCATACATTTAAATAATTAGCATATGCAGACGACAGCTAAAACATTGCTAGGCCGAGTTGGACAATTGTTTGTGCGGTTTTTCGAGGTAAATTGAGAATAATTGATTTTACGATCAAAAAGATCGACCCAAAATTCGTAAAATCAGTCCATTGGGGGTAGAAATATAGAGCTACAGTGTAGTTATGTCGATTCAAATCTCAGGTCCCAGGCTCCTCCAACAGTGCAACACAATAAAACAGATACAATAGTGCAGGTAAATACTAGTGCTGGGGGGAAACGATTATTTCGAAAACGATTAATCGGGCGATTATTTGATCGATTAGTCGACTAATCTAACGATTATTTTGCTGTTGTTCAATTCATAAAAAACGTAATGTAAAAAAAACGTAATGTACATTTTTTTTTCACAATACTGTGTCTCAGGGGATCTTAATATTTAACAAACTATTAATGTGTTATACCATATTAACGGAAATAATCTCAGCTAACTGACGATACAAACCATGTTTACCAAAACAAAACACAAGTCTCATAAGAAGCATCTAAATGACCCATGAGCGAAAAATGCTAACGGACATTGGCACAGAACTGAAGATAAAAGTACCCTTATTACTCATCGTAGCTGCACACACAAGATATCCGATTAAAGCTGAGACTCCACAGATTATATAGGTATATAGTACCATCACTGAGTCATCCGGACTCGCGACAGGGGAAGCAAATACAGTCATCACAACACGTACCTTTACAGAGCTTCTAGGGAGATCGTCTCACCACCGTAGCTGTCAATCTGATCAAAAGACGTGTTCAATGGCATTAAAACGAGAAAACACGCGGCTGAATCGGTTAATCCATAGGTTTTTAACGTCTATGTAAAACAAAATGATTGAATTTATAATCCATAATTCCATTTTTATGTAAAAATCGGAGAGCAAATGCTAGCTGCTAATGGTAGCCACCACAGCCAGCTGCCGCTTTAAATGTTCCAACATAGCCGTTGTGCTTGTGTGATATGCCAACTCCATTTGGCAAAGACTGCAAATGACAATATCTTTGCGTTTTGGACTAACTTTAAAATATTCTCATGCGTTTGAAGACCTAGGGCGAGATGTTTTCGTTTGAGGGCTTCGTGCGCAATCCTGTGAGGAGGAGGTGGCAGCCGTTTCAGTCTCCATTGCGTTTGAAGTGCGATTGCGAACGGCTTGTTGCTTTGTTTACACACCCACGTGTGTGTAGCGACGCGTCGACGCGGAAATATGTCGTCGACGATATTTTGAAGTCGACGCGTCGCTCCAGCACTAGTAAATACAATAAAGTAGAATAGAAGTAGTGCCATAAGAGTCTATATACAATCGATACATCATTCGTGAGTTGCAAACAGGTGGATGTTATGGGTGTTCTTAGTTCAGGCGTTTCACGGTGATACCACGTTCTGGTTACAGCTGACTCAGTTCCATTTAGGACTCATTCCGGCACCACTTTATAGTCGTCACCCTGATTTTGCTCACCTCCCTCTCTGGTGGCGCCCCAGCCGGTGATCCACGCCTCTTGGCCTGCTGGGAAGTCGTACGTGGGCGAGGGCAGGCAGATAGGCCAGATATTCTGGTTGAGCG
Organism: Champsocephalus esox; assembly: GCA_036324585.1. Classification (NCBI taxonomy): domain Eukaryota; kingdom Metazoa; phylum Chordata; class Actinopteri; order Perciformes; family Channichthyidae; genus Champsocephalus; species Champsocephalus esox. The sequence continues at coordinate 40,618,252 of CM070476.1, read as the reverse complement.
TGACGTTCGAGTCCAGCTCCATCAGAGCCACGTCGTTGTCGTAGGTGAAGGTGTTGTAGTCCTTGTGAGCAATGATCCGCCTCAGTTTCCTCCTCACCATCCACTCGTTGGTCTGACTCTGAACATGCAGACCCAGCAAGGCCTCCCATTGGTCCGCCTGAGAGTACCTGCAGCACCAAAACACAGGTCAGAGGTCACGTCGGATGGAGGACGCATTTGCACAAATTCAAGAAGACGAATACCAGAAAATGAAAATGCCGCTAATTTGCATCAAACAGATGCATTTTGTTCAGAATAGAAAGTCATATGATTACATATAGCATAGGTAAATCACAACAAAGAAAACAAGAAGAAACAAAGACGACAATTACATCTAAGCAGCATTATATTTAGAGTTAAATTAAAGCGGATTACAAAGCAATGAATCACACAGTTCATATTTCGTCATGGCTCGAATTAAACAGGGAGGATTTCACAAATATTCATACACGCACACACACACAGACAGACACACACACTATATATATTTATTACACAACTTAGTTGAATACTCGATTCTGATTGGTCAGTTTCGGAAATTTCAGAGGTTGTTAATACTCGATAACACACCGCCCATAAGGAGAATCAAGTAGAGGTTAAAAGACGGATTGTTAGACGTCAGATAAATCACCAGAAGAAGACAGACAGGAAGTAAACACTAACAGGAGCATGGTACAGAAACAGAAACTGTGAACAGACTTGGACAGTCACAGAAGACCTCTATCAGAACTGCCTTCATTTTAAATGCACTTGTCGGAGTTCCAGTCGTTGGATTTTCTTAGTGGAAGCAATTTGATAATTTGACAAGTCAATAAACTCATTTTTGTTAGTACAATATTGATTACATAACATGTCAGAAATGATGCCTTGAACAAGTATCTCGTACTTGTTGACTCCGCTGTCCTGCACGCAGTGTGCGGCGGTCAGCAGCCAGCGGTTGCTCAGCACCGACGCCCCGCAGACGTGACCCACCCCCGGGATGTGGAGGCTGACCTGCCAGGGCCACTCCCCCTCCCGGGACGCCTGGCCCCCCACGATGCGAGAGCTGCGGTACGGCCTCGTCCCACACTCTGAAAAACACACAGATAAAAGACATAAAGTGGTGCAGTGATGACGTTTTACTGTAGGTCGACCCTGAAGTTAGCATCTTCCTGGTTCCCTCCACCACAAGCGAATGGAATATCTCTGATTTTGGATTATTGCAGTTAATGTGTCAAACAAACACATGTGTCAAACAAACATTTATGATACTTACACGTTTTGTTCAGCAGAATAATCTCCACATATTAACACCGCTTTATGATTTCTGAAGTAAAAAGCTAGAGTTAGGCTAAAAAGGAACTACAGCACAGTCACATGACTTCACGTCACCACCGCTAAGCTAAAGGTGGCTAATGTTGGGCTATAAAGGAACTACAGCACAGTCACATGACTTCACATCAACACCGCTAAGCTAAAGGCGGCTAATGTTGGGCTATAAAGGAACTACAGCACGGTCACATGACTTCACGTCACCACCGCTAAGCTAAAGGTGGCTAATGTTGGGCTATAAAGGACCTACAGCACGGTCACATGACTTCACGTCACCACCGCTAAGCTAAAGGCGGCTAATGTTGGTCTATAAAGGAACTACAGCACGGTCACATGACTTCACGTCACCACCGCTAAGCTAAAGGCGGCTAATGTTGGTCTATAAAGGAACTACAGCACGGTCACATGACTTCACGTCACCACCGCTAAGCTAAAGGCGGCTAATGTAGGGCTATAAAGGAACTACAGCACGGTCACATGACTTCACGTCACCACCGCTAAGCTAAAAGCAGCTAATGTTGGGCTGTAAAGGAACTACAGCATGGTCACATGACTTCACGTCACCACCTCTAAGCTAAAGGCGGCTAATGTTGGTCTATAAAGGAACTACAGCACGGTCACATGACTTCACGACACCACCGCTAAGCTAAAGGCGGCTAATGTTGGTCTATAAAAGGAACTACAGCACGGTCACATGACTTCACGTCACCACCGCTAAGCTAAAAGGCGGCTAATGTTGGTCTATAAAAGGAACTACAGCACGGTCACATGACTTCACGTCACCACCGCTAAGCTAAAGGTGGCTAATGTTGGTCTATAAAGGAACTACAGCACGGTCACATGACTTCACGTCACCACCGCTAAGCTAAAGGCGGCTAATGTAGGGCTATAAAGGAACTACAGCACGGTCACATGACTTCACGACACCACCGCTAAGCTAAAGGCGGCTAATGTAGGGCTATAAAGGAACTACAGCACGGTCACATGACTTCACGTCAGCACCGCTAAGCTAAAGGAGGCTAATGTTGGGCTATAAAGGAACTACAGCACGGTCACATGACCTCACATCACCACCGCTAAGCTAAAGGCGGCTAATGTTGGGCTATAAAGGAACTACAGCACGGTCACATGACTTCACGTCACCACCGCTAAGCTAAAGGTGGCTAATGTTGGGCTATAAAGGACCTACAGCACGGTCACATGACTTCACGTCACCACCGCTAAGCTAAAGGCGGCTAATGTTGGTCTATAAAGGAACTACAGCACGGTCACATGACTTCACGTCACCACCGCTAAGCTAAAGGCGGCTAATGTTGGTCTATAAAGGAACTACAGCACGGTCACATGACTTCACGTCACCACCGCTAAGCTAAAGGCGGCTAATGTAGGGCTATAAAGGAACTACAGCACGGTCACATGACTTCACGTCACCACCGCTAAGCTAAAAGCAGCTAATGTTGGGCTGTAAAGGAACTACAGCACGGTCACATGACTTCACGTCACCACCTCTAAGCTAAAGGCGGCTAATGTTGGTCTATAAAGGAACTACAGCACGGTCACATGACTTCACGACACCACCGCTAAGCTATAGGCGGCTAATGTTGGTCTATAAAAGGAACTACAGCACGGTCACATGACTTCACGTCACCACCGCTAAGCTAAAAGGCGGCTAATGTTGGTCTATAAAAGGAACTACAGCACGGTCACATGACTTCACGTCACCACCGCTAAGCTAAAGGTGGCTAATGTTGGTCTATAAAGGAACTACAGCACGGTCACATGACTTCACGTCACCACCGCTAAGCTAAAGGCGGCTAATGTAGGGCTATAAAGGAACTACAGCACGGTCACATGACTTCACGACACCACCGCTAAGCTAAAGGCGGCTAATGTAGGGCTATAAAGGAACTACAGCACGGTCACATGACTTCACGTCAGCACCGCTAAGCTAAAGGAGGCTAATGTTGGGCTATAAAGGAACTACAGCACGGTCACATGACCTCACATCACCACCGCTAAGCTAAAGGCGGCTAATGTTGGGCTATAAAGGAACTACAGCACGGTCACATGACTTCACATCACCACCGCTAAGCTAAAGGTGGCTAATGTTGGGCTATAAAGGAACTACAGCACGGTCACATGACTAAACGTCTCCACCGCTAAGCTAAAGGCGTGTGATGTTGGCCCTGATGATGTTTGGTTAGCAACCGGCATTTTTGTATTCACCAGTGGGGTATTTACGGACCTATTGTTATGTCATAGAACAAAACAGACCTTATTTCATCGACCAAAAACACATTCAGGTAGGCCTAACCATTGACCTCCAGACGAGGACTAAAATGCTAACTAATTTCTAGGTTTTTGGAATCATTCCTGCACCACTCCTACATTAACAGTTAGCTAATTTAGTGCATGGTCTAATGTGTGTGTGTGTGTGTGTGTGTGTGTGTGTGTGTGTGTGTGTGTGTGTGTCTGTGTCTGTGTGTGTGTGTGTTAAACATACGGCAGTTTTCCTCGTCAGATCCGTCCTCACAGTCAGTCTTTCCGTCACACTCCGGGTTCAGTTTACTGATGCAGCGTCCATTGCTGCAGCGAAAAGTGAACTCTGAACACGTCTGCAGCACCAAAGCTGAACACAGGACACACACACTATCAGCACAACAGAAAGAAACACACACTTTTATGGTATCCTTTCATTCTATCTTCATTTCAGAGTCTTTACTGCCTTTTGCTGTCATGCTTATTTATTTCGTCTCCTTTAATCTCGGTGTTCCATAAACTTGAGTATTTACAAACAGCATGCTAACTGGTTGCTAGCAATATTAGCTGCTCTGTTAAAGTCTGTAAAAATGTGCATGCTGACTCAAATTCAACTGTGGTGTTTTATCATCAGATGGAGCAAGAGTAGAAGAACTACGACTAGGGGTGTAACGGTATCCATATTCGTCCCGTACCGTCACGGTTCGGACGTCACGGTTCGGTGCAGTCACACGACGAATACATCCGTGGCGTGTACATTGAGGTTGAGGGAGGGATTAATATCATTTTTTTTATTTTGGGGGGTGCTTTTTATGAACAGCCTGGTGGCCACGATATGCACCCCTTGCTATCTCTTACAATACACGTGTCACATACATGAAACTTGCTCAATGTATTGGTACTAGTCCTACAACTATACCCTCCAAAGCGCTTGAGGGTGGGATTAATAGAAGCATATTTTTTTGGGGGGCGCTTTTTACGGCAGGCCAGGGGGTGCATTTCACGACGGGGGTGCATAATTTCACACAACACCGGCACTTAGTACCCCCATGGCACTAAATACAGATCGCGTTCACACCGGAATAAATTCCCTGAGGGAAGATTAGGCAAATGAAGCCGCTGATGTCACTTCTTCTTCTTCTGCTTTGGGTTTACTGGCAGGCCACCCGAAGTCCCCGGAGTTGGAGTAAATCGCCATAACGCCAACACCTCCTCATCTCCCATGTTTTTTTTGTGTTTCCATAAGTTATTCTCTCTCCGTTGGTGAGCATTATTAGCATTAGCATTAGCATTATTAGCATTATTAGCATTAGCATCAGCCCCGCGGCTGATGCTAATGCTAATAATGCTTCAACAAACTTTTCAGAGTTTTACGGGTTGTGGTTTGCAATTCGCCCAGCCAATATAAATTGGTACTTTTTTCTCCCCAGGATGGAACCACCTCTCTAGCAGGCACTAAACATGGAGGTAAAACTTCCCGGCACTAAGTACTCTTTTTGTTGTGAACGCAAAATAAGAGGAACTAACGGAACTAAACAGGAAAAGTACGGGGAAAAGTACTCCGGTGTGAACGTGCCTATATATACTGTCTTTTTACGTTAGTGAGCCGGATCATTTGGCTCGGCTCTCTTAGAGCGCCAGCTCTTTCGGCTCCCAAGCGGCTCTTCATGTTAGCACAGTTTACCACGGAGCCTCAGTTTCCCGCTGCGAGGCTCTGGTGCTCACCGCTCATCACATCCAAATTGCGCATGTTCCGTGTTGTCCTGTAGCAGGCACCGCCGATGTCGGGGAAACGATCTTCAATACTCTGAAAATAATCCCACCAGACTCCTTTGCCCCTCCAACAGAGAGATGTCTTTGTCCTTTTTCCTTTTCGTCATTTCAAGCGATAAAAACTCACGATCTTCTCTCGAATTATTAATATTTGTGGACGCCCTCGGCTCGAGTTCAGGGCGTCCCGAGCTGAATAAGGGCGCTGCCTGGGAGGAGTCATATTCCAAGGAAAATGATACTGAATTCATGCGTGTTTATGGGTGCGAGTGTTTGTATCAGTTCTGTGGGGGTGACAGTTTCACTGGAAGAACATTGAGAAAGAATTGTGTTGCAAGAAGTAAAAAAAGCATGCAACACACACACATTATTTTTTACATTGCAGATTAATACCGAAGACATCACAACTATGAAAAAACATAATGTGGAATGATGTGGTAAACATAAAAGGTGTTAAACAAACCAGTATATGATTTATATTTTATATTTTTCAGAGTAGCCTGCAACCGTGGGTGCTGTGCTCCGTCTCCCTGTCGGAGTCCGCTGATAGAGGTGTTATAGCGCTTTTTCTTTATTTCTTTTTCAAAGTTGATTATTCTTTTAGAACTAGCTAAATACATGGGTAAAGATTCTACTTGAGCCCAATTTGAATACCATAAAGAAAGTATTAAAGCCAGCTCAAGCTAAATGTCAAATGTATTTAATTAATGTACAGTTGTTTTGATTTATTTGAGTTGTACATATTTCAAAACGCGAAGTGTAATAGCTGCAGTTTGCCTCCCTGTCAGAATGACAAAGGTCCGCAGTGAAGCACAAGCCCATGTTGCACTACGTTGTAAGAACAACTCATTAAAAAGATAAGTTCAATGCAACTAATGTCGTCTCAGTGTTATTGCATGATGTTAAAATGGGTTTCTATGAATTTAGTGATCGATTGTAAACATTTGAAATGTAGCTTTTAAGTGTTTCTCAGTTACAAGGTTGTTGTTTTAATAAATCACCGATGGCGCAGCGCTGTACGGTACCTCTTTATATAGCCTTTTTGTCCCTAACAAATTGTGTCTGCGCTGATCAGGGGGTGCTTGGCTGTCATTTATTTTCAAAGGGGGTACATTATTGAAAAAAGTTTCACAACCACTGTCGAGGACCCCGGCTTTTATTGATTGTGATTGAAAGTTGATCGTATTATTTATTTTGTAATATTTTCAAGACATTCTTTTTAGTTTATTGAACCTTTTTGTTTGACATCAGCCATAATAGATAATATGGCCATCTGAGTGTGTGTGGTGCTGTTTGTGGTTTGGTGTAATAAAGTTAATTCTTCAAAATGTTAGAGTTCCTTATTTTTAAACTGAAATGCTCACTACTGTTCAAAATAAATAAAAACAAACCTGGAATTATGCATTTGGGACTTCTTTTTGCTTTTTCTCGTTGTACCGAACCGTGAATTCTGTGAACCGTTACACCCCTAGTTACGATTAAGCTAAACACTGCAAGCTAGGCTTCTTTATGCAAAGTTTAATACCAAGCGCTTAAGCTAAACTAAGCTAAGCTAGTGGTGACGAGCCTAAACAGAATTTACTTGAGTACAAAGTGTTGTTTGTCTCACATTTCTCACACTTGGACTCATCTGATCCGTCTGTGCAGTCATCCTTCCCGTTACATTTTAAGTTCTCCGGGATGCAGCGGTTGTTTCTGCAGGAAAACTCTCCTGGTTTGCATTTCACTAAAAGGAAATGAAACATATCAAACAGTGAGATACTCAATTTCTAACATTCAGATATTTTTAAACCCTATCTGCATTATTAAGAGACATATTCATAATGTATTTTTTCTGTGGACATACTTGTGTAGGTGATAGATATATAGGTAGATGGATAGATGGATATATAGATATATAGATGGATAGGTAGGGAGATGGATAGATAGATATATAGATGGATAGGTAGGTAGATGGATAGATAGATAGATAGATAGATGGACAGGTAGATATATAGATGGATAGGTAGGTGGATAGGTAGATAGATAGGTAGATAGATAGATAAATAGATAGATAGATAGATAGATTTATAGATGGATAGATGGATAGATAGATGGATATAGAGATAGATAGATGGATAGGTAGGTAGATATAGAGATATAGAGAGATAGAGAAATTATTTCGTCACAGAAGCAGAAGTGTGTTCAGACATTAAAATACAATGCTTAAAATACTTTAAAAAGTGGAAAAGAGAACTAACAATTACAAATAAAATGAAAAATATTATAAACAAAACAATATAAAATGTTCTGGATAGTTAAAATAAAAAGTAACCCACCACAGTTCTCCTCATCAGTGCTGTCCCCACAGTCGTCAAACCCGTCACACTCCCAGAACTTGGGTTTGCAGCGACCGTTTTTACACTTCATCTGAACCGCCTCACACTCTGAAAGAAAAGCAAGTCATGTGTCTTTCAATATTTTCTAACTTCCTGTTTGTGGCTCTCAGCTTGGAGCCCATCGGTTACTACTTCAGACGTTAAAAGTTCCATAAACGCTCTCTGGAATAAATCGAAAACAACAACTTGGAAAGTCTGCAAAAATGTCGGTGCGCCACTTACCAAATTGGCATTATATTATGGCGGACGCAAGTAAATGTGGGATTGATGCAAGGAGACTTTAAAATAGTTTAAGTATTGCATATTACTATACGGTAAGCGTAGGTGCACATCGTTCGTTCTGTTACGTCGTAGAGGGATGTGAATAGGTTAGAGAAGTTATTTTAAAATCCAGCACCAGTCACTTTTACGCTGCTATGGACAATTGTGCACTTCCATTTGCACTGTGTAGTATGTACATCATCTTTTTTTATATACATCCTGCGTACTTGAAGTAAACGGTTATTTTGTGTTGTAAATTATAAAGTGTTCTCGCATTTTAATGTGTGAGTTTTTTTATACCCCGGGACTGTTGGAAACAGTATTTTGATCTTTCCGTGTGTACAAACATATTTTGAGATTGACAATAAAGTTGACTTTTGGCTTTTTATTAGCGTTCACCCTCCAAACCTGAGGTAAAGCAACATTTAAGGGGCTTTAGGGAATGTAGAGGGATACAATTAACAACCAATAGTGGAACAAGCTAGCAACACTTCAGGAAATAAAGAGCAACACACATCCTCTTTGTAGAGTGCATGCTGTTTCAACTTTACGACCTGAAGATCATGAAAACACCCAAGTCAGAAGAAGGACTTGGGACCATCAGAGGAGCGTGTGAACGCAGCAATAGTGTCATAACAGCTGGTGACAGGAGGAAATAGTGCATATCTTTAGTACTACTTCCAGCAGTCTATTAATGCACATGTTATGTTGTAGTCAGTATTTACAGCAGCAGGATGTGGGATTTTGTAGATTAATTTTCTGTCTGAAAACGATCCATCCAGTTACATTGTTTGTATATCTTGTGTGAAAATAAAGCCACTCGTCAGGCAGTGTGTTTTGGACTCACTGCAGTCGTCCTCGTCGCTGCCGTCTCCGCAGTCGTTCCAGCCGTCGCACTGCAGCGTGCTGTTGATGCAGAGATTGTTGGTGCACTGAAACCTCCCCGGACACGCTGATCAACGACCAAAGAGAAGATTATCAATCTAAAAACTGAAGTGACAAAGTGGCATTTCAAAAGGAAAATTAAATCAGTCTTACGGTTATTCGGGATGAATGCTTCGTACTCCGCGATGAAACCCTGGTCCACGTAAGACGAGTCCGATTTAAATGTGATCGTCATCTTATTTGTTCGGCTGGTGACCACGGTGCTCTTCAGTTTACTGCCACACAATCTACACCAAACGGACACAACAAGGCAATTTAGATTCAAAACGCTCGCTTCTTTAAAGAGGTGTACAGTATATTGACTTATAAGGCAATAGAAACAACAATAATACATTTGTTTTACATAGTACCGTACAGTATATAGACGTCATTAAGTACTTACCAATACAAACAGAATTCCAAACCCACAGAGAATGAAATTAAATAAAAAAACTAAACTGAGAGTAAAACTGAACAAATATACCGTACTTTTTGGACTATAAGCCGCGACTTTTTCCCCCATTTTTTTTGTACAGCTAACGGCCACTAGGGAACCTCCTAAATCTATGGATTTTACAGGTCACATTAACCACCTTTAACTCTATGGGCTCTAGGACCGGTCCGCGCCCGCCCCCTTTAAGCGGCGGGCTCCAGCAGGAAAAGCTGGAGGCCGGAAAAGAGTGAGACAGGTAGCGCGCCAAAGTGAAAGTGGAACCGAGAGACAGAACGAGAGCAAGACAGACGGACACTTTAGCTGCTGCGGCTCATATGCAGGTGCGCTTTATAGTCCGAAAAGTACGGTACTCAAACGGGAATAGAATCACATAATTGCAATCCTCAAAGAAGTGGGTTTTTTTTTAAAGTAATTTCGAGGTTGGACACCTTCATTAGGAGCCAGTGTTGAAAGGGAGGAAATATAAAGAGAGACAAAATGCCGACCTCTGACCGTTGACCTCTACATAATCATTTTGGCACTGGCTGCTGTATTTCCCCAGGAAGAACTTGTTGAACTGAACCTTCAAAAACTTCTCCTTTGGAGCCTGAAAAGAGACAATCGAGTTAATGGGAGCCTGGAGGGAACAATAACTAGACTTTAATTCTTAATAAACCAATTAAAATGGTTCCTCACCTCGATGGTCCACACACACGTGGTTTTTGGAGGATAGTTGGAGGGGAAGAACGGCGAGGAGAAGGAGCCTCTGTCTGCAGTCAGTGCTCCTCCACACTCTGAAATAAACACTGACATGTTAGACATTTAGGAAACTTAAACTAAGGAGAATCAACTTCTATAACATCACAGCTAACGGCACAGAAGTTTGAGGTCACAGATACCTCACTGATGATACAGCGATCATGGATGGAGATAAATTGCCTCAGGTGTTGTTGGGAAAACACTGAATGTCCTCTTCCAACATGAGAGTAACATGATAACTAAGGTATCAACTGTAGCTGTGAACATGACAGGATGTGTGATGACCTGGAAGAGCATCAGGACTGCTTGAGGCAGATGATAGCTCTGTGATGAACATGATGACTCAGCCTCTATGGAGAGAGACATCAAGCATGCTCATTTCTGACGTGGAGCTAATCTGAAGTAAACATTGAGTACTGCTTTATGTTCCTCCATCTTGTGACTGTAACTCCCTCTCTTGGATATCAGCATGTGAAGGACACTGCTCAGGAACTAGCTGATGCTCCGTATGTGATGACTACTTCCATTATGGAGAGGATCTGAAACACATGGATCCTGAGATTGAAGCTCAAGCCGGTGACGAGTTATTATTAAAAATGTTAAGTATTCAGAAAGTCAGATTTTTGAGAAAAAGTCAGATTTTTGAGAAAAAGTCACACTTTCGAGATTTTGTGTGAAAGTCTGAATTTTGAAATTTGAGGAAAAGTAATATTTTTGTGAAAAAGTCAGAAATTTGAGAAAATGGATCCTGAGGTTGAAGATCAAGCCGGTGACCAGTGATTATTACAAATGTTAAGTATTCAGAAAGTCAGATTTTTGAGATTGTTGAGAAAAAGTCAGAATTTTTAGAAAAAGTCAGATTTATATATATTTTTCTAACAGGTGTTAAGAAGAGTTAACACTCCATAACGACTAAGGCAATTACCATGTTATCTAATTGTAATAATTAATAATCCTTTCAGGTAATTTTGTGCAAGCAAAAAAATAACTATTAGACAAATTGCTCGTGAATGCTAACAGCCACAATTAATCCGTGATGCAAACATCCTGCTTTCCACAGTGTCTCAAAACCCAAAAGATATTCAGAGTATCACGCATGCAGCACAAAGAAGCATTGCAACATTACTTGTATTCACATTGTATACATCAATGTACCATTTATAAATAGTTGTTTCACTGAAGGTTTTACAGAAATGACGTTATTGGAGGAATTTATCTTTAGAGCAAATTAAGGAATCAAATAATAATAGAAGTCTATTTTTTATTGTAGATGTGTTTCAGTGGACCAGTGATGTACGATATGACTGCAGTGTTTGTACTTCCTGTCGTACCTTGCTCAGTGAGAGGGATCTGGGAGTAGTTGGCTCTGAATCCAGGGAAGTTTTTCTCCTCGCTGGTGATCAGCGTCAGCAGGAGGACGTTTCCAGAGGAGACGAAGGAGAGAGAGCCGTGAGGATATCCACACTGTCTGAGGAGAGAGAGGAGTTAGGACTGAAGAACTCCAGGAGGTCAATCACACCCGCTTTTCTATTGGCTAGCACTCCAACACATTTAATGTGATGAGTATGTATTGTAACTCTTTACTATCAGGGAGTACCAAGAAGTCAATCAAGTCGCTTCAGCTGATTCAAAATGCTGCGGCTCGTGTACTAACCAGAGTTAGGAAAAGGGACCACATTACTCCTGTTCTGGCTGCCTTACACTGGCTCCCTATAGAACACAGGATAGAATTTAAAATTCTTCTTCTCGCCTACAAAGCCCTTAATGGGCAGGCGCCATCTTACCTTAAAGAACTCATTATACCCTACTGGCCTACTAGGGCATTGCGTTCCAAGAATGCAGGGTTGTTGGTTGTTCCTAGAGTCTCTAAAAGTACAATGGGAGCCAGAGCCTTTTCTTATCAAGCTCCACATTTGTGGAATCAGCTTCCAGTTTGTGTTCGGGCGGCAGACACCCTATCCGTTTTTAAGAGTGCGCTTAAGACCTTCCTTTTTGATAAAGCTTATAGTTAGGGCTGATTAGATTCAGCCCCTAGTTTTGCTGATATAGGCTTAGTTTGTCGGGGGACATCTTACTTCTTCCTTCTCTCTGTCTATACCTGTGTTCTCTCATGTTCCGATTAACCCAGCTTCCCCAAATGTCTTTCTTTCTGGTGTCTATATACGCTGGGATCCGGAGTCATGGATGATCCTGCGGTCCCGTGTCCTGGATCGCGAGCGCTGGATCTTGAGTCGTGGCTGTGGTCCTGGATCATAGGTCCTGGATGGATATCCTCGTGGATTCATCTTCCTATTATACACACATGCATTTCCAAACATTTGGACTACCTATGTTGCAAATGTATTATCTTCTCAATTTACACACGGCATCTATTGCACGTCTGTCCGTCCCGGGAGAGGGATCCCTCCTCTGCTGCTCTCCCTGAGGTTTCTCCCATGTTCCCTTTAAACTGGGTTTTCTCTGGAAGTTTTTCCTTGTACGATGTGAGGGTCTAAGGACAGAGGGTCTAAGGACAGAGGGTCTAAGGACAGAGGGTCTGAGGACAGAGGGTGTCGTATTGTCATACTGATATTCTGTACATACTGTGAAGACCACTGAGACAAATGTAACATTTGTGATATTGGGCTATATAAATAAACATTGATTGATTGATTGATAAAGACACTACATACTGATATACACCTGAACATCAGCAGGAGAGGACTCTTTAAAGTAGAGACACTACATACTGATAGACACCTGGACATCAGCAGGAGAGGACTCTTTAAAGTAGAGACACTACATACTGATATACACCTGAACATCAGCAGGAGAGGACTCTTTAAAGTAGAGACACTACATACTGATAGACACCTGGACATCAGCAGGAGAGGACTCTTTAAAGTAGAGACACTACATACTGATATACACTTGAACATCAGCAGGAGAGGACTCTTTAAAGTAGAGACACTACATACTGATATACACCTGAACATCAGCAGGAGAGGACTCTTTAAAGTAGAGACACTACATACTGATATACACCTGAACATCAGCAGGAGAGGACTCTTTAAAGTAGAGACACTACATACTGATAGACACCTGGACATCAGCAGGAGAGGACTCTTTAAAGTAGAGACACTACATACTGATATACACCTGAACATCAGCAGGAGAGGACTCTTTAAAGTAGAGACACTACATACTGATATACACCTGAACATCAGCAGGAGAGGACTCTTCAAAGTAGAGACACTACATACTGATATACACCTGAACATCAGCAGGAGAGGACTCTTTAAAGTAAAGACAGTACATACTGATATACACCTGAACATCAGCTGAATATGTCCTCTGTGAGACATATATTTCCCCTCTTCATTTTGTTATCAACGAATAGTTTTAGGATTTGCTGGAGAAGTTGTTAAAGTATGCGGTTCTCACTCAGTGAGGACGCGCGACTCGATGGGGGCGAGGGAGTCGTAGATCTGGATGAAGTCCTGCTGGCAGTCGTCCTCCAGGATCAAGGTGTGGAAGTCCAGCCGGATGCGGTGCTTTGGGTTGGCCCGGAGCCTCCACTGCAGGAACACGTTTGGAGGGTAGGAAGAGTCCGGAAACCCCGGGGACAGAACCACACCGGGCTCTTTGACGCGGACATCAAACGACTTTCTCACTGGAAAATAAACAGGGGAAATGTTATGTTACTATAAATCAACTTTCATCACATTTTGATTGATTGATACACAACATGTACAACCAAAAGCACAAACAAATGTCTTTAAAAAATGTAATTAAATTACTAGAAGTACATAAGAAAACCAAAAATTAGACACATATTTTGTAAACATTTCACTATAAATGTAATTGATTATCAATAAGGAAACTAATAAAAAAACTAAAAAGAATACCTATTTGGTTTTAGGCGTCAAAATAACGGAGTGTTGAAACCTTGAATTTTAAAGATATTCATATGAGAAATAAAAAATAAATACCACCAAACTCACCAAATAAAGAGTTCCTGTTCAAGCGTGGGTCGATAGCTGTGGACAGAAAGATCAAACATTAATATTAGTGATTTATAAGTTATATACTCTTGGATTTTAATTAATGTGCACTGTCCCTGTTAGATAAATACATAATAAAGTCGACTTTGAATTATAATATGTTCGATATAAGCATTGGGATGGAGTCAGACCTCGGGACACGACGTTGTGGACGTTCAGAGCGTCGGCAGGTTTCAGCAGGATTCGTCCGTGTCGTCCTGATTGACGCGAGGTCGTCGCCTGCTGAGACTCGATGGCCTCGTCCAGCGCCGCCTGCTGGCTGACGTGAACATCGAACTCCGACTGATAATACGCCATGACGCTGTCTGTGCCGCTGTCTCCCTCACTGCAGAGACAACAAGAAGAGTTACTAAAGAAAACATATCCTGCAAAAACTCTTACAAATATTTTTACCGCTGCCTTTTATTTCATCAAATAACTTTTCATATCTGACCCTGCACTGAGATATACTTTTGTATTTAATACCCGTCTTATCCTAATTTTGATTGTCATAATTGGTATTCTCTTGGCTGTTTTTTTATGTATTTAACTATAATTTCATAATGTGCTCAATGTAGAAAATACTATGGTGTTAATCTCCATTACAGGAACAATTCCCAAATTAAAATAGTTACTTAAATAGTTACCCTTAGATGCCCTCAGAGTGGCTGGACCCTACGCTCTTCCATAAGTGGGTCAACAAGGACCTGTATTAGAATAATATGCGTTTTTATGCCATGTCCTTTTGGTTAAGAAAAATCACTTGTATAATCTTTAGTATTATATTTTGGTTCACACTAGAAATATTTCATATTTAATTTTTCACTATTTATCATTTTATTAAAATATCGATGCAAAGATCTCCGCTATTCTGAGACCCTCACAGTATTGCAGTCCCTTTTCAAAACTCACCTCTTCTCCTCTTGTCTACTCATAGCCCCCCCCCATCAATCCATGCCGGTTGATCGAGTTTGATAGTCCCATACCCCCCACCCTAACCTTCACTTCTATTGTAAAGCGATTTTCAGTCCTTGAAAAGCCCTATAAAAATATAATGTATTATTATTATTATACTGACAGGTATCAGATCTTGCGGTGTGAAATCATCTTCCTGAGAGGTGTCACTTGTGATGTAGTCTGTGTGGTCCACAGTGAATGTATTCCTGACAGCAACAGGTGATAAGAATCAAAGGTTCCCAGAGGATCCCATAGAAAATGCATGCGGGTCATTTTTGACCCACTTATGGAAGCTTGGGGTAGAAATACAACAACTACAATTTCTTTAAATTTAAAATGTGAATGACATGATATCCAAAACATGTTTTTTGAGGGATAGATGGAATATGAAATGATAAAAAAATGTAATTACAAAGATACTTCAAGAAAACCACCTCACCGGGTCAACAAAGACCCACTTATGCGTCTAAGGGTAAAGTAGATGTACAATACAAGTGTTATCAGCAAAATAAAAAAAGTACTGAACGTATTATAAAATACAGTTATCCCGTTTATAATCACCAAACATGTTTTAATGCACAGGAACTTATATTCCTATATTGCATACCTGTCTTATTCTTTAAAGGTTTGTTATTTTTGAAAGGCCCCGAGAAATCGTCCGCATGGATAAAGGACACAAAAAGTAATTTTGTAAACTAGTTTTGTAGTAGCGTATTCCTCTTTTTCTCTTTCCAAGGGAACGGCTCGTATTTCGTTCTGGAAGTTTGTTTGAAGTCAACAGTCAGTCTACGTATAATTAACTCAGGCGAGTGGACAAGTGTTCAGTTCCTCTTTAATTAAATACTTCACCTTAAGTAAAGTCTAAACATCTCGGCGTGTGTGTGGCCGGTACCTGAAGGCCTGCACTGAGGCGCCTTTGAAGTGTTTGGCCAGCAACGAGTTTTTGGAGTAAATGAGTTTCAGCTGAAAGACAGAAGGCACGGAAAATAAATGAAAACATTATCATATCCGCCTGGTTGATCATTAAATCAACAAATACAGAAAGTATCAGTACTGTAAAAATACTGCAATCCTGTGATGGAAGAAGTTCTGAAATCTGGAAATACGTTTTGTCGCTGCTTTTAATTGAACTATTCACATCTTAGACTGCACTGTAACTTTTATCCGTGTACTTTTCCTTTTAATGTTTATTTTATTAGCTTTTCTTTGTTAATGCTTAATGTCTTTCATTTTTTGTAAAGCACTTTGAATTGCCTTGCGTTGAAAAGTGCTATATGAAATACACTTGCCTTGCCTTAGGACAAGTTGGGCTGTGCAATTAAACGTATTTTAATCGCGATTACGATTTTCGCTTGCAACGATTTTCGCTTGCAACGATTTCGTAATCAAAATAAAACGATTATTAGTTTTATTAAAAAAAAATGTAATTATTATTATTATTTATTTTTCTCAGTTGAATTAAAGTTCAGGGTAATCAACTCTTAAAAACATACGGTTCACTTTTTTCTTCTTCAATAAATGTATGTTTTCAAAGTAAATGGATCATCGTTTTTAATAATCGTGATATCAATTATTGACCAAAAATAATCGAGATAATGATTTTTGCCATAATCGCACAGCCCTAAGTGCAAGTCTAAGTTCTGAATACAAAATGTTACTTAAGCAAAAGTATTATCCGCATAATGTACTCCAGGTATCAAAAGTATGCAGAGTGGCTCTTTCACAGTATAACTTTATTATAAAATACATTAATTAAAAACGTTCTTATAATTTTAACATTGTAGTTTGTCTGTATTAGTAGTGCAGTAATGCCTTATATCAAATACTGTAAGCATGTCATGTGTTCTTATTAACAAAGGAGTGTTAAATACATGTAGGAAGTATAAAGTACACAATGCGCCTTCAAATGGAGTGGCGTAGAAGTATATGTATCATACAATGGTACGTAAAGTAGTCCCTTGAACACAGTTCTCGAGCAGATGATCTTCAGTCTCACCTGCTTCCTGACCAGAGAGGCCAGGTGAGTGAATTTGGGGTTTTCTGGATCTTCGTACTCGGCGACAAACGGCTGGTTATCGATCCCCATGGAGCCGATAAAAACCTTCTGCACTCGGACGTCTCTGCGTACTGAAGAGACGGAGGATTACACTGTTAATCACGATGCTGGATATCAATCCTTCAATGTCCAAATCATCACTTTTGAATAGGAACATATTGTCAAAGTCACACAGCAACTACACAAATATTATTCTGGAAAGAACTGAAGCGGCCCTTTAATGCTTTAAGGGGTTTCTCTTTCCTGTAGTGCGTAGTAAGATAAGATAAGATAAATCTTAATTAATCGGCGTGGGGAAATTGAGGAGTTTAAGCAGCAACAGAGTGAGAGCGAAAGTACAGTACAGATTCCCACAAGATTAATAAAATGATAGATACAATTAAAAGTATATACAGGAAAGTAGCTGTTAAAACAAGAAATTAATTAATTGAATTAAACATATATACATATTTGAGTCTGGATTGTTAAATATATTGACATTATTGTGCAAATAGAGCAGATTTTATATACAATACATGTTACTCTTGTGTGTGTTACAGTACATGGTTAAGCCCTGGTTGTAAAGCCATAAAACACACACTGTTTTCACAAGAACTGTTTACCGACACACATACATGTAAATATATCTAATATGTATATACGACCCAAATATGTATAATGTTAATTTTTAATCATTTCTTATTTTAAAGTTACTGTATATAATTTAAATGTCATCTTTAATTGTATTAATCTGTGCGGTCCTGTTTTTTATTCTTAAAAAGAGCTTCTCTTGATAACTGGACTCAAAATCACACCGTACATTTTACATTCAAGCTAATATTTAATAATCCATTCCTCGCACAATTAATGCATATAAAATATCCTGCTTATATTTTGTTACTGTCAATTTGTATTTCCACATGTAATTCTTACATTTTGTGCATGTAAACCTGGGGTGTCCAATCTGTTTTCACTGAGGGCCACATACAGAAAAAGATACGAAGGGCTGGGCGGCTGAAGCGAGGCGAGTTATATTGCGTCATAAGTTCAGTTATAAATTGGAAAAATCAATCAATACATTATTCTTGATACTGGAAAATGCTTTCGGAAAACAAAAAGACGACAACACAGCTCTCCAGAGGGTTTCATGTATTGTGTTAGAAGCCCATCCCTTAAAACAGAAGCTTCAGATTGATTATAAGAAGAGGAAATATGAAGGGTGTATTTCAAGGTTGCTATGGAAACGATTTATTGGGCTTTTTTACCAACTAAGATTTGTTAGAACTTTAATGGACTGCATTTATTTGAAAAGTGGTCTTATTAACACATGAATACTACTGTGTTATCTATTTGAACATATATATTTAAGAAGTACAATATAAGACAGAAGTTTATTTTACTTAAGTCATTATGCTTTTTTGAATTTGCTGAGGGCCGATTCAAAATGGTCCGCGGGCCGCATTTGGCCCACGGGCCGTAGTTTGGACACCCCTGGTGTAAATGGTCTGCAAAGGCTAACATGTGTGTGACAGCTGTTCTCACAGTGGAAGTGCCACACCAGCAGTCCGGTGATGAGAGCGACCGCAGAAGCAGCCAATAGGAGGCCGACTCCAACCCACATCTGCCTCCTCTGACCCGGCTTCTTCTGATGCTGCCGGGGGTCGGAGGCCGGGAGGAACTGCAAGGCCGCGTCCCAGTCCGTGTCCTGGGGTGCAAGATGAGATCAGATAAGACATACTTAAAGGTCACCTATTACACACAATCCTCTTCTTCATGTCTCTTCTACATCAACATGTGTCCCCTCTTCTTCATGTCTCTTCTACATCAACATGTGTCCCCTCTTCTTCATGTCTCTTCTACATCAACATGTGTCCCCTCTTCTTCATGTCTCTTCTACATCAACATGTGTCCCCTCTTTTTCATGTCTCTTCTACATCAACATGTGTCCCCTCTTTTTCATGTATCTTCTACATCAACATGTGTCCCCTCTTCTTCACGTATCTTCTACATCAACATGTGTCCCCTCTTCTTCACGTCTCTTCTACATCAACACGTGTCCCCTCTTCTTCATGTCTCTTCTACATCAACACGTGTCCCCTCTTCTTCATGTCTCTTCCACATCAACACGTGTCCCCTCTTCTTCATGTCTCTTCTACATCAACATGTGTCCCCTCTTCTTCATGTCTCTTCTACATCAACATGTGTCCCCTCTTCTTCACGTCTCTTCTACATCAACACGTGTCCCCTCTTCTTCATGTCTCTTCTACATCAACACGTGTCCCCTCTTCTTCATGTCTCTTCCACATCAACACGTGTCCCCTCTTCTTCATGTCTCTTCTACATCAACATGTGTCCCCTCTTCTTCATGTCTCTTCTACATCAACATGTGTCCCCTCTTCTTCATGTCTCTTCTACATCATGTGTCCCCTCTTCTTCATGTCTCTTCTACATCAACATGTGTCCCCTCTTCTTCATGTCTCTTCTACATCAACATGTGTCCCCTCTTCTTCATGTCTCTTCTACATCAACATGTGTCCCCTCTTCTTCATGTCTCTTCTACATCAACATGTGTCCCCTCTTCTTCATGTCTCTTCTACATCAACATGTGTCCCCTCTTCTTCATGTCTCTTCTACATCAACATGTGTCCCCTCTTCTTCATGTCTCTTCTACATCAACATGTGTCCCCTCTTCTCCATGTCTCTTCTACATCAACATGTGTCCCCTCTTCTTCATGTCTCTTCTACATCAACATGTGTCCCCTCTTCTTCATGTCTCTTCTACATCAACATGTGTCCCCTCTTCTTCATGTCTCTTCTACATCAACATGTGTCCCCTCTTCTTCATGTCTCTTCTACATCAACATGTGTCCCCTCTTCTCCATGTCTCTTCTACATCAACATGTGTCCCCTCTTCTTCATGTCTCTTCTACATCAACATGTGTCCCCACTTCTTCACGTCTCCTCTACATCAACATGTGTCCCCTCTTCTTCACGTCTCTTCTACATCAACATGTGTCCCCTCTTCTTCACGTCTCTTCTACATCAACATGTGTCCCCTCTTCTCCATGTCTCTTCTACATCAACATGTTTCCCCTCTTCTTCATGTCTCTTCTACATCAACATGTGTCCCCTCTTCTTCATGTCTCTTCTACATCAACATGTGTCCCCTCTTCTTCATGTCTCTTCTACATCAACATGTGTCCCCTCTTCTTCACGTCTCTTCTACATCAACATGTGTCCCCTCTCCTTCATGTCTCTTCTACATCAACATGTGTCCCCTCTTCTTCATGTCTCTTCTACATCAACATGTGTCCCCTCTTCTTCACGTCTCTTCTACATCAACATGTGTCCCCTCTTCTTCACGTCTCTTCTACATCAACATGTGTCCCCTCTCCTTCATGTCTCTTCTACATCAACATGTGTCCCCTCTGTGGAAAGAGACTCTGAAAGTCTCAGGAACAAAGATTCTCTCTCTTTTTGATCCATTTCTATAAAAACCTGTCTGAAAATGAGCTGATCAGATTTTGAACACTTTATGATGTCATAACGATGTGTTGTCTTGAGTAGCCATCAGCCAATCAGCAACCAAGGTATAAGGCACGAGGCATTACCAGAGGTGGGAAGTAGTGGAGTACAAATACTTCATTATTGTACTTAAATACATTTGTCTGGTATCAGTACTTCACTCCACTACGACTTTTTACTTTGACTTCTCACATGTTGAACTCAAATACCTGTACTTTCTACTTCTTACATGTTGAACACAAATACCTGAACTTTCTACTTCTTACATGTTGAACACAAATACCTGAACTTTCTACTTCTTATATGTTGAACACAAATACCTGTACTTTCTACTTCTCACATGTTGAACACAAATACCTGTACTTTCTACTTCTCACATGTTAAACCCAAATACCTGAACTTTCTACTTCTCACATGTTAAACCCAAATACCTGAACTTTCTACTTCTCACATGTTGAACACAAATACCTGTACTTTCTACTTCTTACATGTTGAACTCAAATACCTGTACTTTCTACTTCTCACATGTTGAACTCAAATACCTGAACTTTCTACTTCTTACATGTTGAACTCAAATACCTGTACTTTCTACTTCTCACATGTTGAACACAAATACCTGTACTTTCTACTTCTCACATGTTGAACAAATACCTGTACTTTCTACTTCTTACATGTTGAACCCAAATACCTGTACTTTCTACTTCTCACATGTTGAACACAAATACCTGTACTTTCTACTTCTTACATGTTGAACTCAAATACCTGTACTTTCTACTTCTTATATGTTGAACACAAATACCTGTACTTTCTACTTCTTACATGTTGAACTCAAATACCTGTACTTTCTACTTCTTACATGTTGAACTCAAATACCTGTACTTTATACTTCTTACATGTTGAACACAAATACCTGTACTTTCTACTTCTCACATGTTGAACACAAATACTGTACTTTCTACTTCTCACATGTTGAACCCAAATACCTGTACTTTCTACTTCTCACATGTTGAACACAAATACCTGTACTTTCTACTTCTTACATGTTGAACACAAATACCTGTACTTTCTACTTCTCACATGTTGAACACAAATACCTGTACTTTCTACTTCTCACATGTTGAACACAAATACCTGTACTTTCTACTTCTCACATGTTGAACACAAATACCTGTACTTTCTACTTCTTACATGTTGAACTCAAATACCTGTACTTTCTACTTCTCACATGTTGAACACAAATACCTGTACTTTCTACTTCTCACATGTTGAACCCAAATACCTGTACTTTCTACTTCTCACATGTTGAACCCAAATACCTGTACTTTCTACTTCTTACATGTTGAACTCAAATACCTGTACTTTCTACTTCTTACATGTTGAACCCAAATACCTGTAGTTTTCTACTTCTTACATGTTGAACACAAATACCTGTACTTTCTACTTCTCACATGTTGAACACAAATACCTGAATTTTCTACTTCTTACATGTTGAACGCAAATACCTGTACTTTCTACTTCTTACATGTTGAACACAAATACCTGTACTTTCTACTTCTTACATGTTGAACCCAAATACCTGTACTTTCTACTTCTTACATGTTGAACACAAATACCTGTACTTTCTACTTCTTACATGTTGAACACAAATACCTGTACTTTCTACTTTTTACATGTTGAACCCAAATACCTGTACTTTCTACTTCTTACATGTTGAACACAAATACCTGTACTTTCTCTTACATGTTGAACCCAAATACCTGTACTTTCTACTTCTTACATGTTGAACCCAAATACCTGTACTTTCTACTTCTTACATGTTGAACACAAATACCTGTACTTTCTACTTCTTACATGTTGAACACAAATACCTGTACTTTCTACTACTTACACGTTGAACACATGTGTGTACCAAATCTAAATACTGGCCTACTTTTAAATGTTGTTAGCTGTAATGTAGCCCTTCAATATTGTCTTAATTTGTCAGGTAGTTGACAGATGGGTATCTTCACATCAACTTGTATATTTTGTTACTATTTTAGTTCCGTTTGTGTTTTCCATTTTGAGATGTTTCTATTTCATAATTGTTTATTTTCCACACTTTTTAATTTCTATTTATCTGCAATGCCTAGGCTTACATGGTGTAAAGAGAACATGTAGGTACATCTTATCTTAAGTTAAAACGAGGCTATCTGTCAAACAAACCATGAAGCGCTAAACGACAGCTCACAAAGTTTAAAAGTAGGATATAATTAATATAATTAGAGAGGGAGGTGTATTCGTCTCTCTAAATGCTTCCGTGTGATCTGTTGAAACACCAGAACACACAGGCAGCAGGTCGAGCTTCTCTCGACTACAAACAGAGTAACAGAGACATCGTTTGTAGAAGGACATTCATAAAATGTAAATGTTGTCAAAGCTCAGAGATAAACACAAAACATCTGGATACACAGCAGTGAGGGAGACTGTATTTATCATTCAGGCTGCTCTGAGGAGTCAAAAGAACGTTGCATGCTAATATAAATCATTTGACTAAAATGAGAACTTATCGATTCATGACGCGCAGGCAGACGATATCTCTATGATGATCCGCTCTGAGCATGCTGTGATTCAAGTGACCGTCTTCTCCTGGCTCTAAAGGTGGTTGGCTTGCGTGTGAAAGGACACTTCGGTCCCTTCTGGGTCAGTTCAGAGAGAAACATCGCTTTGATTGGATGTTTTACAAAACTGATGGTGAAAGCCAGAAGCAACCGGACTCATATCCTGCAGGAAGCTCCGCCGAAAGCAACCCGACAAATGAAATAGGATTTGTCAAAAAAAGCGAGTTGGACAATATCTAGAAACGTGTTGCTCATAATGTTTAGCTTCTGCTCGCGTGTCGTGAGCGTGCGCCTCGGGACTCGGGTCCAGACCACGCTGTGAGCATATGGTCTCTTTGAACACAATCACGACATGGATGCTGTTCGAGATGAAGGAAAGAGAATGAACCAGTGGGTTAGGGCAGTGCTTCTCAAAGTGTGGCTTACGGACCACTGGTGGTCCATGAGCGCCCCCTAGTGGTCCGTGAGTATATTGGGAACATTTCACATTTGAAATAAATAAATACATTTACATTTTCTGCACTCTCGCGGGAATAACTCCGCAATGGAGCGAGCTTAAGTTTAACTTTCGATTGCATGATATAGCCCAGCACAACACCTCCGTCACACATGTTGCCACTTGTTTGCACCATTTTCAAGCGATTTGTAATCTGTTCTAAAAAAGGATGTGTTTTGGGATATTTGTAGAGTTAGGTGGTCCGCGAGTGTTTTTTTATTGGTTAAGTGGTCCTTGGTGTGAAAAAGTTTGAGAACCAGTGGGTTAGGGTTTTTTAAAAAGGGCATTTTTATGTAATTTTGACCCAAAAGTGGCTTCAATTAAAAGCATCCCGATGAGAGTAAGATCCTGTAGAGTTACTGTGAAGGGAAACTTCACCAAATAATGATTTAGTGTCGCAGAAGATAACTTAATATCTGTAAATAATGATAGGTAGGCTAGTTCCAAAATATTGACTTTGTATCTAGTAGGCTTGTGCGTGTGAGTGTGTGTGTGTGAGTGTGTGTGAGTGTGTGAACCTGTTTATTCTGAGAAAGTGCAGCAGGGTGTCGCAGGAATGTTTTCTCTGCAGCTGACTGACTTGTTTAATCCTGCGATACACACCCTGTGTGTGACATGCAGCTGCACCTCCACACCACACCACACACACACACACACACACACACACCACACACACACACCACACACACACACACCACACACACACACACACACACACACCACACACACACACACACACACACACACACACACAACACACACACACACACACACACACACACACACCACACACACACACACACACACACACACACACACACCACACACACACACACACACACACACACACACACCAGTAAAAAGTACATGCCCCTCTGAGATGAAGTAGAAGTATTCAGTAGTAGAACATGGAAATACTCGAGTACTTAGTCACTATCGTCTACTGTTAAATGGTAGTTTAAATTCAATGAATGACTTAATTATAGGACTGATAGTTTCAGATGCAGTAGACACAATAGAAACGGTGTATTCTGTACTGAAAAACACATCAGATTATTTAAAATGTGTTGTTTTCCTATTGATTTCATCATAATAATCAACAACAACAACAACAATAATCGACATAATAAGCAAATACAAAAGGTAAATATGTGTTTTAATGTGCTTTATTCAGTCATTTAATGATTGCTTTATGTCGTAGACTACGTACAGTATGGTATGTTTGAGTATTATCCATTAGAAATGATTACTATGGAGTATAGACCAATACAAAGCCATTACAACCAGTGCAAACAACAGACACAACAAAAGCACATAGTACTATCTGTACTGTTAACGTGTATAATTGATATTTTTAATAGCTTGTAAGGATTTAGATGTTATATCTGAAGCATATTGTGTGTACTGTAATCCAACACCATCATGACATGTATGTAAACCATTACTAATGACACAAAACCATTGAAACCAGTGCAGCAGCCTGCTGGGAAACACGTTGCAGTCTGGGATGAAACCCACTATGGATTATGTTCAATCACATGAAGAGTATTAATACTCTTATGTTTCATATCTACACAGAAACTCTGCTCGGTTTCACTTTTATATCTCGGGTGAAACCGACTAACCTGTCCGGGCTGTGACGTCACGCAGAGGTTAATATTACAGGTAAGAACTCACCTGTCTCGGGTTGAACTTCGGTCCGGAATCCATTAAATCCATGTTGACTAAAAGCGTGTTTGTCCCTCCTTTATATATTAGTTTTTAGTTATATTCCTTCTTCGGCTCCTCTCGTGTTTCCTCACTTCCTTGCTGACAGGTGAGCGACAGGTGGTTCTGTCCTCAGAAACAGGTAGAACAAATGGAGAACATGTGCCAAAAACAACCGATTGATGGTGTTTTAAAAGTGAGTTTGTATCCCTGGTTCCGGTGCTGGTTCCGGGTCGAGCTTCAGAGCCGGATTAAACGCGTCCACATCGGGAGAAAACCCGAAATACACCCCGGTAGAGAAAAGGAGGCAACATGAGAGAGCCAGAGAGGATAAAGGAGGAGAAGAGTCACCGCAGGTAGAGGAACCACCTAATCTCCCATGATGCATTGCGGGAATGAAAGCCTCACAGCTGTTGGTGTTGCAGAACAGCAGCAGGAGGAAGCTCTCCTGAATTATTTAGATAAACCAACATGTGAAACATTCTGTAAAAGTCTTTGCATTTAATTTTCTATTGATTTAATTTATTTAAAGGTATTGGCATTACAATATACTGAGAGTCTCTGGTGGGCAGTAAAGATATTCTAGACACACTTCACTTACCGACGTACTTTAGTTCATTTACTGCATTTAAAATATGGTAACTAAAATATGTGTTTGACAGTTCAAAGTTATTTGAAGATTCGGATCAAGATTAATAGTTTACAATATAATCTAAAACTCATTTATCGTGTAATTTGCGCAATATGTAATCAACTGGACGGTAATTTGCATATTTTCTCTCCCAATGATCAGAACAAAAATTCAATCTATAATACAACATCATTGTTTATTTGTTGAATACACTTTGGATTATTTTAATGGATTTGAAGAACTTTTATGGAGACGAACTAAATAGGAGGATTTCATTTAAGACATTTACCAGCAGTATCTCAAATGTGTGTGTTTAGTACTCGAGTAAATATACTTGTAATCCCCACCTCGACCACTAGAGGTCACTGTTACATCAGTTACTAACGTAATCACAAACATCTATATGTGCTTTTCTGTCCTGAAGAGGAATACACAGGTGGGAGAAGTACTCAGATCTGGTACTTGAGTAAGAGTAGAAGTACTCAGATCTTGTAGTAAAACTACTCAGATCTTATAATTGAATAAGAGTAGAAGTACTCAGATCGTGTAGTAAAAGTAGAAGTACTTGGATCTTGTGTTTGAGTAAAAGTAGAAGAACTCAGGTCGTGTACTTAAGAAGAAGTACTCAGATCTTGTACTTGAGTAAAAGTAGAAGTACTTAGATCTGGTACTTGAGTAAGAGTAGAAGTACTCAGATCTTGTAGTAAAACTACTCAGATCTTATAATTGAATAAGAGTAGAAGTACTCAGATCGTGTAGTAAAAGTAGAAGTACTTGGATCTTGTGTTTGAGTAAAAGTAGAAGAACTCAGGTCTTGTACTTAAGTAGAAGTACTTAGATCTGGTACTTGAGTAAAAGGAGAATAACTCAGATCTTGTACTTGAGTAAAAGTAGAAGTACTCAGGTCTGGTACTTGAGTAAAAGTAGAAGTACTTAGATCTTGTTCTTGAGTAAAGGTAGAAGTACTCAGATCTTGTAGTACAAGTAGAAGTACTCAGATCTTGTTCTTGAGTAAAAGTAGAAGTACTCAGATCTGGTACTTCAGTAAAAGTAGAAGTACTCAGATCTTGTACTTGAGTAAAAGTAGAAGTACTCAGATCTTGTTCTTGAGTAAAAGTAGAAGTACTCAGATCTGGTACTTCAGTAAAAGTAGAAGTACTCAGATCTTGTACTTGAGTAAAAGTAGAAGTACTCAGATCTTGTTCTTGAGTAAAAGTAGAAGTACTCAGATCTGGTACTTCAGTAAAAGTAGAAGTACTCAGATCTTGTACTTGAGTTAAAGTAGAAGTACTCAGGTCTTGTACTTGAGTAAAAGTAGAAGTACTTAGATCTTGTTCTTGAGTAAAGGTAGAAGTACTCAGATCTTGTAGTACAAGTAGAAGTACTCAGATCTTGTTCTTGAGTAAAAGTAGAAGTACTCAGATCTGGTACTTCAGTAAAAGTAGAAGTACTCAGATCTTGTACTTGAGTAAAAGTAGAAGTACTCAGATCTTGTTCTTGAGTAAAAGTAGAAGTACTCAGATCTGGTACTTCAGTAAAAGTAGAAGTACTCAGATCTTGTACTTGAGTTAAAGTAGAAGTACTCAGGTCTTGTACTTGAGTAAAAGTAGAAGTACCAGAGTGTAGGAATACTCTGTTACAGTAGAATTCCTGCATTCAAAATGTCCCTCAAGTGAAAGTAGAAAGTATTCTCATCTAAATATAGTGAAAGACAGTGAAAGTAGTCGTTGTGCAGATTGGTCCATTTCAGAATAATATATATGATGTGTTTTATAATGATTGATCATCAAAGTGTTCTCAAAGCTGGTGAAGGTGCAGCTAGTCTGAAGTACTTTGTAGACTGCAGGGTAGCTGGTGGAGGTGCAGCTAGTCTGAAGTACTTTGTAGACTGCAGGGTAGCTGGTGGAGGTGCAGCTAGTCTGAAGTACTTTGTAGACTGCAGGGTAGCTGGTGGAGGTGCAGCTAGTCTGAAGTACTTGGTAGACTGCAGGGTAGCTGGTGGAGGTGCAGTTAGTCTGAAGTACTTTGTAGACTGCAGGGTAGCTGGTGGATTCACTCCAGGTGGAACTAAAGTCTGATTTAACACTTGATTATATTTCACATCCTTCATCCAGATCTGTGAAGTAACTAAAGGGATTAAATACATGTAGTGGAGGAAAAGTACAAAGTAGCATACCATTGAAATACTCAAGTAAAGAACAAGTATCTCTAAATTGTACTTAAGTACTTGAGTAAATGTACTTCCCATTGGAGTAAAATGTAGTGTGTAAATCAGTTGTGATATCCATGAGCAACAGTCCAGAAAACAAGCAGCCATGTTTCATATTTCTGTTGTCTTTATTAGTGGAATGGAATATACACCTCTGTGCCTTAATGCTGTTTTCTCCTTCATTCATTCGCTCACGCTCTCCGAGGCTCCGACATCAGGTCACTGGACACAACATATTACACACAGAAGCATCTGAAGTGCTGCTTATGATCGCAACAGATAAGCTCACATTTCATCACGTGTTCACCTCTCTCCGTGTCCTCTGCACGAGACCAATGTGCTTTGTCAAGATAAATAAAGTTTGCTCGATTTGAAGAGGAGGGATTCCACTTTGCGGACCTGTTGCACGAACACCACTCCAGATGCGGATAAAGTGGAAGAGCTTTCGGAAAGTTAAAAAGCGAACATCCTGTTTCAGAAGAACACACTCATGAAACCCTGCCTGGGTGCTGGACTCCGAAGACAGATCGTAATACCTGGATATTTTGTATTTTTTAAGACAGTGGTTATCAACTTTTTTCCGTAATTTTTTTTTAATCCTTGGGTAAACGGACAACCAAACAAAGTGGAAAGGATATTTCATTTTATATTCAATGCATAACAGTGAAAAACATCCGATAAACTGTACGAGTAACCCGTAACTCTTCTGTTTTCTTTTTGGGGTAAATGTTCTTTTATGCATTGTTAATATTTCTCCACATGAATGAAGACACATCCTGAGTTAAAAGCCAAGTGTTGATTAAAGGAACATGTTTCATACCCCATACAAGTCCTCCCCGTGGAGTGTTTTTGACCCTAGGGAGGCGTGTGGCGCAGTGGGTTGTGCGTTAGTGTTCGGATCAGGTTCAAACCCCACTGCAGTCAGCATGTCGTTGTGCCCCTGAGACACTTCACCCCAAATTGCTCCTGTGGGGATTGTCCACAGTGTTGAGTACGTAAGTCGCATTGGATAAAAGCGTCTAACATGTGACATGTCATGTAATCATTATTTCATTACAAATGCAATGTTGGAGACATGTCTAGAAGAAAGGGAAAACAGATTTATGTTTTAGAAATCATTTGCTTCTTTCCACCCCTGAGATTTACCTGGTGGCCTTTGGAGGGGCCCGACCCTTAGGTTGAGAACCTCTGGACTAAACGATCAAACTTTATATTAATAATTGCTACTGATGTAGAGCAAGTGTTTTTATTCATAGAAAAACAAATCTTAAAAATATGAGATTCTAAATCAATATAAAACTTTTGTTCCTACAAAATGACAGAGAGCATTACATGACGTGCTACATGACGTGCTACTTAACATGACATGTCACTTTTATCCAAAGCGACTCACATACTCAATCCTGGGGGCGATCCCCACGGGAGCAAGTTGGGGTGGAGTGTCTCAGGGACACAACGACACGATGGCCGTTTCTCAATCTCGAGGAAACTGGCTTCCAAGCCAATATTTCAAGGATGCTACGTCATCGAGTGCCGCCGAAGGACTGTTCCAATCTCCAGCATACTTGGAATTCCACCGAGGCCGCGTCCTTGGTTTGGGGGTAATTTCGAGGCTGCACATGTGTCTTAAAATCCCCACAATGCTTTGCGCACGGACCAATTTCCACAAATCGGTGGCGGAAAATGTAAGGCGGGGCCTCTCATATGACGCACACCTGCTAGCCTGTTCCACTCTTCGTTTTCCGAATGCCAGGAAGGATTCTTGCCTCGCTTCTGAAGCAAGTGACTCGGAAGACATGTGCTACCAAGCAAGCATCCTCCGATTGAGAAACGGCCGCTGACGGCAGTGGGGTTTTGAACCTGTGATCCCCTGATCCGAACACCAACACACTAACCCACTGCACCACACGCCTCCAATGAAGCCTTGTTTGCAAATCCAGGGTCAACCAAAGACACAATTAATGACAAGAAAAAACGTAATTCCCTTTCAATTCAGTAATTTAGAATACACACTTCAAACCCCCGGTTCGTGATGAAATGACGGATTACAAACCAGATGCTGTTTTATGGAAGACCAAAGGGGCATGAATTAATTTGGCAGTTTCATTGTGGATTGTTTTAATTAGCAATAACAGGGAATGTAGTCAACACTTGATGGTCGTAAATGTATCGATGAAGTCGGGGTTTGTTAATGTTTGAGAGAGTTATGTAACTTCCAGTTTAAATTATAATCTCAAAGGGTTAAATTAATAAATGTTCTCTCTGTTTACGATCTATCACAACCACATTTTAGCAATTCTCTGATTGAACGCTCCGGTAAAAGCTGGTAAGCGGACCTTGAGGTGGGATGAAGAAACCAATTCGTAAATATTCAAACGTACAAATTAGAACATTTTATGGTGCTAATTATTTCAGAAACTACTCGTATTTATTGCTAGAATAAACGATGTAAAGTCCAGCTGAGAGCCATAGCTACAGACACAAGTTAAAACATAAAGACACGACTATGCAAGACGTATTTTATAAATACAAAACAGTGACAAAAGTTAAATAAACGAGCGTCCAGCGAACAGACGTCCGCTCGGCCTCCTCCTCTCAGTCGCCTCCAACTGCAGGAGAAAACAGATAAAATACCTATAACGGTATCCATGCATATTTGTGACTGCTCATCATACACACACACTCTCACACACACACACACCACACACACACACACACACACACACACACACACACACACACACACACACACACACACACGTACACCTTTGCATTCTGGCGAGGAACATGCCTGAATGATTTTTTTGAAAGTAATTTATATAATCTGTTTTTATTTCTCGTGGTGCAAACACTCGTCTTGAAAAGATTCGGGACGGGACGGGGGGACGGGACGGGGGGACGGGACGGGACGGGGAGACGGGACGGGACGGGGAGAGGGGACGGGACGGGACGGGGACGGGACGGGACGGCGGGACGGGACGGGGAGAGGGTGAGGAAAACAAACCAATGAGAGGAAAATGAAACGACATCATGCAAAATAACAGATGATGAGATCGTGTTGCGTGTCTTCGTCTCTCGGTGGATCAGTAGTGCTACTTCTACCGTACTCATGCACAGAACGCCGGCAGGACCACCGCGGCTTCCTCACTGTTTTTTGTCTTTTTCTTTTTTTTGGTTTGAGGACTTTGATTGGAAGATGCAGGTGAAAGTTTATGATACAAAATATGTTACAGTATGTACGTCTTCTTTTCTCCCGTCGCTCACTCGCACGCGCTTCTGAGCGGTCGAGGGGAAAAAACGCTTCGCTGAAACACTCGCAGCCGGAGTTTGGCCGATGGCGTGCATTCGGACAAAAAGGTTTCGTCGTTTTTTTTAAACACGACTCTTTAAAGTAGAGGCACTACATACTGATATACACCTGAACATCAGCAGGAGAGGACTCTTTAAAGTAGAGGCACTACATACTGATATACACCTGAACATCAGCAGGAGAGGACTCTTTAAAGTAGAGGCACTACATACTGATATACACCTGAACATCAGCAGGAGAGGACTCTTTAAAGTAGAGACACTACATACTGATATACACCTGAACATCAGCAGGAGAAGACTCTTTAAAGTAGAGGCACTACATACTGATATACACCTGAACATCAGCAGGAGAGGACTCTTTAAAGTAGAGGTACTACATACTGATATACACCTGAACATCAGCAGGAGAGGACTCTTTAAAGTAGAGACACTACATACTGATATACACCTGAACATCAGCAGGAGAGGACTCTTTAAAGTAGAGACACTACATACTGATACACACCTGAACATCAGCAGGAGAGGACTCTTTAAAGTAGAGACACTACATACTGATATACACCTGAACATCAGCAGGAGAGGACTCTTTAAAGTAGAGACACTACACACTGATATACACCTGAACATCAGCAGGAGAGGACTCTTTAAAGTAGAGACACTACTTACTGATATACACCTGAACATCAGCAGGAGAGGACTCTTTAAAATAGAGACACTACATACTGATATACACCTGAACATCAGCAGGAGAGGACTCTTTAAAGTAGAGCCACTACATACTGATATTCACCTGAACATCAGCAGGAGAGGACTCTTTAAAGTAGAGACACTACATGCTGATATACACCTGAACATCAACAGGAGAGGACTCTTTAAAGTAGAGACACTACATACTGATATACACCTGAACATCAGCAGGAGAGGACTCTTTAAAGTGGAGACACTACATACTGATATACACCTGAACATCAGCAGGAGAGGACTCTTTAAAGTAGAGGCACTACATACTGATATACACCTGAACATCAGCAGGAGGGACTCTTTAAAGTGGAGACACTACACACTGATATACACCTGAACATCAGCAGGAGGGGACTCTTTAAAGTAGAGACACTGCACACTGATATACACCTGAACATCAGCAGGAGAGGACTCTTTAAAGTAGAGACACTACATACTGATATACACCTGAACATCAGCAGGAGAGGACTCTTTAAAGTAGATACACTACATGCTGATATACACCTGAACATCAGCAGGAGAGGACTCTTTAAAGTAGATACACTACATGCTGATATACACCTGAACATCAGCAGGAGAGGACTCTTTAAAGTAGAGACACTACATACTGATATACACCTGAACATCAGCAGGAGAGGACTCTTTAAAGTAGAGACACTACATGCTGATATACACCTGAACATCAGCAGGAGAGGACTCTTTAAAGTAGAGACACTACATACTGATATACACCTGAACATCAGCAGGAGAGGACTCTTTAAAGTAGAGGCACTACATACTGATATACACCTGAACATCAGCAGGAGAGGACTCTTTAAAGTAGAGACACTACATACTGATATACACCTGAACATCAGCAGGAGAGGACTCTTTAAAATAGAGACACTATACTGAAATACACCTGAACATCAGCAGGAGAGGACTCTTTAAAGCAGCTTTACTTAATACTAAACCCATGTCTCCTCTGGCGTTCAGCCCCAGCAAGCTATCTTGGTTTTAATTGATTTAACGTTCATTGTATTTATTTTCGTTTGATCTATCTTTACCCGTGTACAATGATGTCTTTATTCTTTTATTGATTTTTAAAACAGGAAAGCACTTTGGTCCACTGAGGTTGTTTTAAATGTGCTATATCGATACATTTGACTCGATGTTTTCTGTGCACGAGATATACCCTGCTAACTGATAACTTAACCTATAAGGCAATATACCGCACCTCCAGTGAGGGGCCCAGAAATACAGACGTTTTTCTGTATGTGGCCATCAGTGAGAACAGTTTGGACTCTCCTGCATTCGAGCGAAGCTGAAAATATAAGTGTCTTCATATAGAGTCATATATTGCACCTCAAACATCAAAGACATCTTGAGTTACGGTTTCTCTACTTCCTCTACAGAGAAAAGGACAGTAAAAGAAACTCAGAAATATCAGTTTCGGTGTCAGCCTGCTGCCCGACCAACTGGACATCCACCCCATCATTATTCTCCGTAGCTGTCTCTGCCGTCCGACGCTCTATTTGACGATACAATTTTTGACGAACAGAAATATTGTTTTCTGGCATCACTTTAGCGTTTTACGGGTGAAATCCGCATTTTGGTATGAGGGCGCACGCCTAAAGTAACGCTCCTGTCTTTGCACACTTCACATGCGTAGCTCTTCATATTAAGGGGTTACGTTCCACTGCTGACGCTCAAGACGGAGCATCCATTAGAAACACACAAGTGACTTTGATGTCAACTTCTGCAGATGGATCTTCACCACCTTCATGATTAAGTTAAAAACAACCCTTTTTACCCAGAATGCACGTCACCGGCTGACATCGCTGAGGATATTTCGGCATTTTGTTTCCTCCCCCGCCGCATTAATGTATTGCAGAGAACTCGTCCTGTTCTCCCCGAAGAGATCGAACAACGAAGGACGTCTACGTTGCTTTGCTTTCCCTGCAATAATTACCGTAGTTTCTTTTATAAACACACACATTATTATTATTATTGGTATTACTATGTTCATTTGTTGATGCTATTTTTCCTGCTTGTTGTAATGTTGCATATTTTGAAAAAGTAAAAGGCTTCCCCGGTCTGGACGTCAGTGAGAAGCTACAGCCAGACCAGACGAGTCCATCTCAGACCAGATGAATCCATCCATCATCTTAAGTCCCTTTTTAGAAAAGCCCAGTCCAGCGCCGCTCAGTTTTTGCTCGACTCAGCTTCTCAGAGTTCAGATCAGCTCAGTGTAGGGATGTGAAAAGGCTCGGCACACATCAGTTTGATATTCATGCGTTTTTAGCAGCGTCTGGTTCCACACATTTTCAAGTTTCTTCCCCCGTCGTCCATCTGGATTCTGATCAAAGTTTCATTACTTCTCCTTAAAATGTGACCTGAAGGGGCTTCAGCTGCTGAACCAGAGCCAGTGAAGAGACCATCCATTACTCCTGAACTCCATCGGATTTGGGATTCATGTTTCATCCTCTTCTCGTAGATATTTGGGGTTTTTCTCAACCTCCATCCTGTACATTTCAAGCTTAAGAGGTCCAACTGAGTATTGTTGTCATTGCACTCAGACTCAAAGGTCTTTCGAAACCATCCTGCTTGGAATAAAGCCAAGTCACCGATCCGTACGTGTCTTTTTTTTCCCTCTCACGTATTTCCCCGCAACCCAAAACATCCAAAGTAAAGTCGTTAGGGTTGTTGGGGTGTCTACAGATCGTCTTCTTCCAATCACAGGTGAGTCTAGTCCGACAGTCCTTCAGATTCGTTTCCAAGACCAACACGTCAACTTGTCTTCCTTTGGGTCATTTCGTTCCCCATTGTAAAGCGTGACGTTCAGTGGCACTCGGAATCGACCCGATGTCACATGTTTCGGGACGCTAAATGTTTTCTTTGGGAGTCTTGGCTTCTTTTCCGTCGTTTGAACCCCAGCGAGATTTGTGCAATGAGATTCAAGGGTCCACACTGTCCAGGGGAGGGGGTGCGTGACGGGGCAAAATGCATACGGGAAGGATCCTTATTGGTTCATCCCTTAACTTGATTTCCTAGCTCCAGTTTTGTGTCTTTTCCTGTATTTTCTACCACTTTTTCTCAAGCGTATCTCCATTAATCCACAAAAAAAGGGAAAAGGAAGTGAGAGAAAACCCAAAGTATCTGTATTTCGCCCCAAGATCTCCGCCTCAGTGCCCTGCGTTCAGGATCAGGGGTTCAGATGGAGGTTATTAGGGAATAGGAGGTAGGGAAGAGTGGGTTACTAAGGGAGGAGGAAGGAGGTCGGAGGTTATAAGGAGGAGATCTTGACGGAGTCCTGGATGTAGGCCGTGGCCCGGGTGTTTCTCAGGATGCCCAGCATGGGGGCGGGCGAGGAGGGGAGGCTCTCGTCGGGGGAGTTGGCGGGGGGGGTTGGGATGCTGATGATGGCGGCCGTGAAGTCCGGATCCCCGCAGTTCAGCTTCATGTCGCACATCTGGGCGTTCAGACTGGAGCGGCTGAGGAGAGGAGGAGGAACACAACATATATGGTTTTATTGTTAATGAGCAAAAAAGACCACTCATTTTCTCAAGGATAAAAGCTAAACTCCTCAGCTTCAATTAAAGCAGAGAATCTGGTTGTGTAAACATATCTTTGCAAAATAGGGCTGTCAAACGATTAACATTTTTAATCAGATTAATCACAGCTTAAAAATTAATTAATCATGATTAATCACCATTCGAACTATGTCCAAACATATGCCATTTATTTATGTGTATTGTTGTGGGAATGGAAAGATTAATGAAAGAAGGCGGATATATCAATTTAACACAGTATCTAGGTTTATTATAACATTGTTCTGCGTGTCAAAATGAAAGACAGCCCACACACCTATCAATCATCAAACCGTGGGGTCTTAATTCATTACGTGTTGATTTCTATCAACGGGGGAGCAGGGTGCGAACTGGAGGGGAGCAGGGGGAGCTATGCTCCCTAGGGTGACATACTCCCCTGGGACAGTATGTGAAATTTGAGCGCAAAATACGAATACAAATAAATCCTTTTTGGGCATGTTTTTTTTTCAAAGGTGTAAAATAAGTGAAATAAAATTATATTTAGAGTTTATGATTCATGACAAAAGTTTCGCCTGCTTGCACGCTGCCCGCAGCTCCACCCACTACCCACTCACTCACAAGCTCGTTTAGTTGGCGCTGCATGTTTACCAGGCATTGTTGCTGCTGCTGAAAGAAACAACTTACTTTGGGCAGTTTCTTTAAAAAGACGGCCAAACAACCCGATCCAGAAGACCAACCGAATGCAGCTGTCTAGCTGGTGGTAGCACATCGTACGTTGTGACCGCTGCTACAACAGAACCGAGAGAGGAGGGAGCTAAGGTCAGTGCTAGTGCTAACTTGACAGCTAACCTTAGGGGCTGAAGAGCTATGTGCATCGTTGTGTTGTGTGTGTGGCGTCGCGTCTCTCCAGGCAGTGAGAGGGTTGTGTTGTGCTATAGCTGTATTATTAATATTAATATTGTCCATGGTTGGTGCCGCTGGCTGCTCTTATCGCGTGTGTTCGGCTCTGTGTGGGCTCCAGCCTATAGCCCATGTGAAACAATGTAGCCTGTTTTTGAGTCATTTTAAGTTGAGTTTAATTAAACAGTCAAACGTTACATTGGTGGTCCGTGGATTATTTATAATCGAGTTGATTGAAGTTTGCGTAGCCCATACATGCTCGGGAAATCTGTTGACATGATGATCCATCGGGACGTTTCATGTAAATGTGACCTGTGGCACCACCCCGTGTGCAACAGATTTTCTCTTTATAATAGGCCTATGTCTATGCTGTTGCTATTAATGCACGGATCAGCATTTACCACAAAAAAATCCCGGCTCCCCCGGAGACCTTGGTATAGTTCGCACACTGCGGGGGAGTACTTCAGGAAAGTCGACAGAGGGGGTGGCGGCTAGTGGAGTACTTCGTGACCACAGAGTGTGATAGTTGTGATCAGCTGTTTTAGCGCAGTTCTCCAGTGAAGGGGGGAGTCTCCCTCCGCAGCCGGTTGGCGTAGTTTTGGCACAGTTCCGTTGTACAGACCGACGTTAACAGCAGCCCTGTCTGTGCACACGGAGACCGACTCTGTCGTCCGGTGATCTAACCGCCTTCTGGAAAAGCTTCACAAGTACGTCGGTACGCAAATGCGCTTTGTGACACAAGTGACGGTACGCATTTCAGATTACGCACATAGCCTGCGTACCAGTTATGTGTTACCTGTACTACAGCAAAAGTATTCTCCGTCGGGACTTCCTGCAACAACACCACGCCGTTATCTTGATTCTGATTGGCCAGAAGACAGTATCAAAGATGTTCTATTGAGAAGACGATCACTACGTGACAAAAGTTTTCAAAACCGTTTCTAGTCTTCGGTGTTTCCAGACAAGTGGCTACTGAAATCAATCTGACTAACTGCTGTCTGTGCAATTCTCCGCGCGAGTTGGCGGGCTTTATTTAGCTTACTTTAACATCATTTTTCATGGTGGGGCTAAGCCATTTCCTGGTATGGGTGCAGCCTACCCCAGCCATACCCTGGCGCTGCCACTGGAGGGATGCATGGGGCGGGCCATTCTGCACATAAATATTTTAATGCAATTAATTCAAAAAATGAATTACCACCGTTAACCCGATAATTTTGACAGCATTAAAATAAACACATCCATATTTTTTTATTAAAATGTAGATTTTTGCAACACTTTGGAGTTAATGGGAATGTTTCACACTTGTTTGATTATAAATGGTATAATAGAGCGGTGCAGGAACGAGTCCTAAAACCCGGAAGTGAGTCAGCATTTCTCCACTTCCTGTTCCCTCGTCTCAGAGCCAATGGGATCTCTCCATAGGGTTTAGGAAAGTATCTGAACTAAGGTCTGTGGTTTCCATCTAGAATCTTTGTCTGAATCTGGATCTGAAATCGGCGTGACGTTGAAGCAGCGACCCGGCTGTAGCTCCTTTATAGCATAACGTTAGCATTTTTCTGGCCATTAGATTTATGATTAGAACATTATAAAAGTAGGGCAGACATGTGGAGATTATCCGGCTTATTTCGAGCTATTTTCCCAAATCCTCTGGAGAAATCCCGTTGCTTTTTTTGTCGAGGGAACCCGCAGCTTCCTTCCAGATAAATCCGTCATCCCTGCACCGCTCCATTCTAATAATGTTAGAATAGACGAATCATTTATGTCAGTGCTGGGGGTCTTTACGTCTGAGGGGGTATGCAGGTGGTCTTCAGGTGCAGCGTGTCCAGCTCCTGCACGCTGCCCCGGCTCACGGACACGGTGGAGTTGGCGAGCCTCATGGCGGCGCGGCGGCGGGCGCGGCGCGGGCAGCAGCCGGACGAGTTGTTCTGCGCCCCCTGGTGGCTGGAGAGGGACGTGCTGCGACTCGTCTTAAAGCCCACCGACTCCGTCATGCACAGCTCGCTGTAGTTCATCTCGTTGGTGAACTCATGGTTCTGTCGGAGAGCACATGATCACATTGTATTGCAGTTTATAAAAACAATGAATATGTAAACATGTGTATAAATGTGTCTGTTGATTGTAGGATATACATATTTGTATACACATTTTTATATATATTTGTGTTTTCGGGATTGTGGTAAACGGTATTTCGATCTCTTGAAAGATTGACAATAAAGTTGACTTTGATGTGTTAATTAATAATGATGGTATTATTGCTACAAACTAAAATAATCCTCGAATGGCACAGAGGAACAGTATTAATCCGGAGAGATATGAATATTGAACCGTTTCATAATTTCCTGAATAAATGTATATTTAAAATTTGAGTGAGATTTTGAGAGATGTTTTAACAACTTCTGTCCAAAAAGTGTGAAAGCAGATCTGAACCTCAGGTCTCTGTGCATATTGTGGACGTCCTGATACCAGAA
>CM070476.1:40433988-40573988 GCA_036324585.1 Champsocephalus esox | reverse complement strand
GAAGTTGGACACGATGACGGGGACGGGCAGAGCGATCACCAGCACGCCGCTGAGCGAGCAGATGGAGCCGAAGATCTTCCCGGCGATGGTGTTAGGAACCATGTCTCCGTACCTGCAGAGAGGGACACACATCGTCCATTTTCTGCAGCTTTTCTAGGTAGCAAAACCAAGAAAATCCCTGTCTTTGTCCTCCAGCTCATCTTTGGAGATTCGTAAGACAGAGAGGGAGACACGTCAGAACAGAATCTAGGTTTATTACCAGGTTGACACGTGGGAGGAATTTGACTTGGTGTCACGGTGCATACATAAAAGTAAAATGTGGAGGGAATTCTTAAGAGAAACTGATAAATCGACAAAGTTTGTTATATTTAATAAAGTCATAAAGAATGCCAAGTGAAATCGATCTCAAATGTAGGAACTGAGCGACTTCCTCCTCAGAGGACAGAGACGTTCTGCACCCGAACACAGCTCTCAGTCCCACTGGAGAGAGAAGCCAACTGGTCCCACCCTTAAATTCCCTTAGGCATCATCTAAACATCCCCAGCATTAAACCATAACACCCCTCGTCCTTAACCACTTGCATATAAGACAAGATAAGATAAGATGGACCTTAATTAATCCCCGTGGGGAAATTCAGAAGTTTAACAGCAGCAGGGTGAGATTGAAAAAAACAGCTGAGAGAAACCAAATGGTAAATGCTGTCCCAGATATCACTGTCTCTCTGCCGCTGCGCCGGTCGTTGCCTTCACCTTTCATAGCAGAGCCATAAATCACAGGTAGTGAGAGGAAGAGGAGGAGGAGGAAGAGGAGATTAGTGGGCAGAAGGCCAGGATGGTTTGTGTGATTCTGCTCAGAGCCTTCACAGCTGCTGATCCACGTTTTACTGTACACAACATTAAACAACTTCACCTGTGAGGATTCATTTGATCATGTTTACGTTTCATTACAGCTGCTGATTCCAATTACTGTACAGGGACGTGTTGATTCCCGCTCATACTATCTATATCATCTATATCATACTGGCTTTTTACTGTTCCCGTAAAGTGCAGATATTAAATAAGATACAAGCTTTAATGTACGGTAGATACACAACATTGTTCTCAGTGGTAATGGGAGTATTATGATCCTTATCTGCAGTAAAAGTAGTTGAATAGTTTAATCCGCAGCAATGCATCACCTTCTAGAAGACCATCATATGTTTTCGTTCACTTCTTTAACATATGTTCAGTACTTTTTTCAGACATTTAAAGGTGTGGTAGGTAATTTTGGAGAAACCAGCTTGAGATCGCTAGAATTTGAAAATACACAGCCGGAACAAATCTTCCACTTCCTCACAGAGCCCCTCCTCCAACACACACGAACGCGCACATGACCAATGAGGGCACGAGGTAAGTTTGTGCCCCGATGGAAGGCTGACAGGCAGGTAGGCCATCCAGTTACTTTAGCCGGGCCGGCTGAAATGCTACGGCTTCCACAGATGACTTTTTTTAATGTATTTATTGTCAAAGCATTTCATGTATTCATTGCTATCGCGTCGAAAGGAGCCAGTTGAGGTGGTTCGGGCACCTAGTTAGGATGCCAGGCACGTCCAGCTGGGAGGAGACCAAGGGGTAGACCTAGGACCAGGTGGAGGGACTATATCTCTTCGCTGGCCTGGGAGCGCCTTGGGATCCCCCAGTCAGAGCTGGTTGATGAGGGGAAAGGAAAGTGTGGGGCTCTCTGCTGGAACTGATACCCCCGCGACCCGACCACGGAGAAGCGGGAGAAGATGGATGGATGGATTGCTATCGGGATGTTAAGAGCATTCTGAAATAAGTGTTTCTGAAATAAATTACCTACCCCACCTTTAACATGTATTTTTGAGATTTTTTTGAAACATTTTGAGTCATTTTTTCAGACATATTTACAGGACATTTCTTCTGACATTTTCCAAACAGTTTTAGAAATGTTTCAGACATTTTTAGGGAATTTTTCAGACTTTATTGACATATTGTTCCACTATTGTTCAGCATTTTACTGCTGTAGATGTTCTTACCTCCTTTATAAACGGTTGAGTAATTTAATCTGCAGCAATGCATCATATCCTGTAAGATCATCATATGTTGTATATATTGTTGTTGACATATTTCACAATATTAAATGACATCTTCAACATATTTTCGGTCCATTTTAATTATATTTCTGGGTAATTCTTTCAGATGTTTTTCACACATTCTTTGGATATTTTCCCCAAAGATGTCAGCATGTTACTGTGGTAGATCTTTTATTACCTTTTATATTTGGTCGCATCATATATTTTTCAAGATCATCAAATGCGTGTATGTCCTGTGGGAACCGCGTACCTCAAAGAATTCCCTTTTTTATGCATTTCTCAGCTTTGTGACAATGCCATTTCTTGCTGATCCAGGAGGCTTTTAAAATATCTATTTAGCTTAACATTTAGGATTATTTTCCACCTCAACCACAAAACATAATTCTGTATTTAAAATTATCTGGAAATACATGTTATTTACTAAAAAGGGAGAGCATGAAAAACTGCGAAAAGTAACAAAAAAAAGTGACGCAATCTTAAATCTAACAGCTATGACATTAGTTTATTTTTTTACTTTTAAAAATCTATGACTTTTTGTTAATATCCTGGTGATTAAGTTATTCGTGTTGCCTCTTCTCTTGAGTAACGTCTCTGTGGTATTAAACCCTTCTCACTCCGATATGCAAAGCGTGCAGTCTACAGTAAAGCAGACCTGCAGGTGACGAAGCTCTCGCTGATGTTCCTGCTGCTCTGGATTATGTCTGAGTCCTTCAGAAGAAAGGCCGCGACCCTTTCTGCAGAGTTAATGCTCATATCTGAATATCTGAGAGCTAATTGACTTTCTTATTACTTTAAAAGCTCATTTGAAAGAAGTGGTTTCATAAAGAGTCTCCTGGTATTTAAAGCAGGCTGTGGGAGATGATTGTCTACTTCTTAGCATATATTTAAACTCTCAATGGGTTTATAAACATTATGCATACATTTAAATACATTTATAGGGATTGTTCGTTTTTTTTAATGTGTGATTTAAATCGTGTTTAACTTCACTTTACGTCACATATTTACATTTGTACTCCTGGAACCCGAACCTCCTGAATGTGGCTCTACCTGCCTGCCTGACATTTTATAATTATGAAAGGCTTTGCTGTTTTTCATCAGAAGAAACCAAATAGCTGCCTTGAAAAGAAGAACTATCCAAACTGGCTTACATTTTTTTGCAATAGTTTAAAAGAATACAAGTCGTTTATTTTTTAATAAGCATTACCTTCTCTACTTAAAGGACAGGAACCGGCTCGAGTGCGCTAGAATTTGAAAATACACAACCGGATACAATCTGCCCCTTCCTTCAGATTTCCTCAAAGAGCCCCTCCTCCAACACACACGAACGCGCACATGACCAATGAGGGCACGAGATAAAGGCTGACAGGCAGGTAGGCCATCCAGTTACTTTAGCCGGGCCGGCTCAGATGATTGGTCGAGCTTTTTACAGCGCCACGGCTTCCACAGATTTTTTGAATGTATTTATTGTCAAAGCATTTCATGTATTCATTGCTATCGGGATGTTAAGAGCATTCCATGGAATATAAGTCAATTACCTACCCCACCTATATATTATTGTTAAGACAGATTGTTATTGTTTTACAAATTCTGTAAAAGAATACCCAAGGTAAACCATAAAACACAAGACTACATGCTTTTATAACCTGTTTGTATATGTATATTTATACTATCACTATGCATACATGTACTGGATTCATGATAACCTTCAGTTTATTGATTTGCAATACTGTCTACACACATTTAAGATCATTCATATTGAAGGCCTATAACAATCGTACTTGCTTTTAATTGTAGTTTTTTAAATAGTTGTTTGTGTTACATTGCATTGTGGGAGTAAATCCATCGCCAAAGACTGCTCCACTTGATTATACAGAACTTGAAGCTTGAGTAGACGTGATGAGCAGCTAATGGGCTGAAACATGTGAAACCTCCAGTGTGGTGTTCTGAAACCTAATTGTCTACTTAGTTTGAGTTTCTCCCACTGATCCAGAGACAGTGAATCTCAGACAGTCATTTGCTGGGTAACTGTGGGAGCTCAGACTCCGTTTGGAGGGATGCCAGCACTCAGGTCAGTTTTACTGGACCTCCAGCGTCCTCAGCACCGAGAGATATTGGCAGAAAGGAGCGGATCAATGGCGGAGAGGCCCGAGCGGAAAAGAAGTCATCTGTAATTGTTGGCAAAAACGAAGAATTGACGGAGATGTCAGACTGTGGCCAAACAGGCGGGATTAATCTGTGCCGGATCACTAATTAGATCCACCCGAACATCAACGGGACCCTGGTATCGATCCAGGCGCTTCCCTGACATTTTACTGTTATTGTTTATCTACAAATTCTGCCCAGTTATTCAGGCTTTGTTTCAGGATGTAAAGTTTGTAAAATAAAAACAAGATCCCTGCTGTGTTCATAAATAAGATATCAACTATGAATATCTAAGTGTAAGTAGTGTAGACAGGGCCGCCGCTTACGGACAGGCAAGGCAGGCAACTGCTTGGGGCCCGGACCAGAAGGGGGCCCCCAATGAAGGTCGATTGAGAAGGTCCACAGCAACGACAACATGAAACCCCCTTTAAT
Source organism: Champsocephalus esox (assembly GCA_036324585.1). NCBI lineage: Eukaryota > Metazoa > Chordata > Actinopteri > Perciformes > Channichthyidae > Champsocephalus > Champsocephalus esox. Next base: position 40,569,322 of record CM070476.1, on the reverse strand, counting down.
TTACAGCAATGACCTGTCTGGAAACCCCCTCTAGGGTCCCCCATGCATAGCACGCTGTTAAATGCTGCTTCATAAGTTAAGTATCGTGATGAAAAGCTGGTTTGAGGGGCCCCCAGTGAATGTTTGCCTAGGGCCCCCACATACTCTAGAATCGGCCCTGTATACAGAACAACATAATCAAGTAGTTAGATAATGAGATGCAGTATTTTCACATTTATGTATTCTGATAAAGTTCAGGAAGCTGTTTATTTTTGCTTACTTACCAATTTGTTTAAAATCAGTCTAGCAGCTAAAAGTGTTTGGTAATTTTAGCTAATGTTTCAGTTAAGCGCTAAAACAGATCCATTTGGGTTAGCTTATGGGTGCGTTCGTTGGCTAAAAACAGTAGGCCTATGGGTCAAATTCAGTTCAACTTATGAATCATCACTACTCTGAATGGGATATCAAAATGTTCAGACTCTTGCCCCACTAAAAAGCTTTTTATGTTTTCTTACTGAACAATTTGGTTAAAATCTGTGCATTTAGGCAGCTAAAAGTGTTAGCTAATGTTTCAGTTAAGAGCTAAAACAGATCCACTTAGATTAGCTGATGGATAAAAACAGTATGGGTTCAAGTTATAAATTATAAAAGCTCAATTCAGTCCAACCGAAGGATCATCACTACTTGAATAGCTTGTGCAGGTTAGTTTGAGGTCAGCTTTGTCTCATTTAGCTTACAGATCAGTTTAGCTGAGGTAGCATTGTTCAAGTTAGCTGGATTGCAGCTAATTAAAGGCACAGTTGAGCTAACTAGTCCGTTTAGTGGCTTAGCTGTACATAACTTAACTATTTAAAGCTGGTTTAGTTTAACATGATCAGGTTGTAATGGATACGTTTGGTGGATACAAATGTTGGGCACATACAGCTGAAAACTCATGTTAGCGAACAGGCAAGTTCACCTAAAGCAATAGGGCTAGATTCGCTCCCGGCTCAGTGTGAGGACTAAAACAGAATAAAGATGAACGAAGAAGCTTTATCAGCAGCCAAAACATTCATCCAGTCTACATTATCTATCCGTCGATCTGTTATCTGCCAAAAATGTTGTGTTACAGTTAGCCAAAGGGTGAGTTTAGCAGCTAACAATTTCGGTTTATTAAAGTTTGTCTGAGAAAATGTCACTTATTATCAGCTGCAGCCGATTCAAAAGTCTCATATTCATAACTTTCCATATGCAAATAAATGCAGAATAATGTGGATGAGAGCAATAACACTAAACAAACGGGAAACAGAGAGAGGGCCAGCTGCTGACAGACCTGTGAGTCCAGCTCCGGATGCAAATGTGGAAATAAATGCAAATAAATGAAGCTGAGGGCAGACGGGGAGTTAGCTCGCGGCTACCTCATTAGCTAACAGTTTATTGACCTTATGTGCTAAGTTCTGACTGTTTAGAGAAAATGCAAATAATGCACATCGGGTAACACCACTTCTCGACCACCATCATTACGACTCATTCTGTCTCAACCTAGCTTTTCTTAATCCATGCTTATTAAACTTACCAATTTACAGCTTCTTGAAAATATTGAAAACCCATAAATTAGATTTCGCAAGTGATATGAAAGCAAACAAATTGAACACATGGGAAGAAATTACACAAGTGAAGCTAAATCCAATTAGATCTAATTAAACAAACAAATCAAACTCGTTCAAACAGGATTTGTACCCAATCAATTGATAATTAGAGCAACCAAAACATTTCCAAGGTAGGAACGTGACTGCAGGAGTTGTACGTACACCCCAGAGGTGAGAATTGATTGCAGCGTTGTTCCACTGTGTTGCACTGGATTGAACAGATGTGCTCTACACCTGCAGTAAGTGTGTGTGCCTGTCAATCGAATTGATCCGATAATAGCTCAGCTCCCAGCGGACAGAAGAAGCTAACCTACATCAGACAGAATCACAGCGCCCTGACACCAGATCAGACGCGGCCATGAAACCCAGATTGATAACCAAACGTGTGTCTCTCTGGAAAGCTAAAAGGCCCATTGTGTCCACCTCTTTTTATTTGTCTGTTAACAAGAACAAATATATCATGCATCTGGTGAGCTCTTATTGACACCAGAAGCCACCATGATGACCGACCTTTGGTCAGCGACACCGGAGTGATCGCGAGTGCCTCGGAGAAAGGCACTTTAGCAGAGAAAAGCTGTAATTATTATCGATTAAAAGATAACCACTTCAACATCCAGTGAAACCCTCTTGTTGTCAGCCTTTTGTCCAGAGTCAAGAGCGGAGGAGATGGAGGAGCAGCTTCACGTCATTAGCCAGGATTACTGCCAAATGTTTCGCAGATTCAAAATTAATTCTGAGAAAGACGGCAAAAATAATAACGGGATTCTTTATGGGGGCAATAATGAGTAGTGAGTGTTTCCCAGAGAGTTGTTGTTGCTACTGATCAAATACAATACATCAGGAATGCATGACATGTGTCTCTTGTTTAGCATACATTGGCTGCGTTTCGTTGTGTTGTTAAAATATAAATAAGCTTTGAATCCTTGAATGACCCTGGATCTCCACTAACACACACACACACACCACACACACACACACACACACACACACACACACACACACACACACCACACACACACACACACACACACACACACACACCACACACACACACACACACACACACACACACACACACACACACACACACACACACACACACACACACACACACACACACACACACACACTTGCAGCCATAAAGCATCAGGCTGCTGGTGTGTGTGTGTGTTTTACTACCAGAGAGCAGCAATGATTCTGCAGCAGCCTTGAGTCTGCTACACTCCACACACAATGTTCCTTTAATGGACCATAAATTAGCTTGTGAGTGTGTGTGTGTGTGTGTGTGTGTGTGTGTGTGTGTGTGTGTGTGTGATGAAGCTCCCTTAATGAACTTGGAACACACGTCAGCAGTCAGAGTTGTGTGTGATTAAAGTCATTTAAAGTGTGTTCATCTCTACAACAACCTGTGCAATTTTGATTTCTGTGCCATACAAAAAATCAATGTTCGTTCTTTAAATTAACTTAAAAACATCTTCAGATTCAAAATGCTCTTCCTGCGCTGCTGCTGCGGTAAATAGTCTGCACAGAGAATAAAGGTAGCAGAAGAAGAAGAAGGTCGGGAGTTCAACCAATTACTGCCAAGAATCCCCCGCAGGCATCCCACACACACACACACACACACACACACACACACACACTCACACACACACACACACACACACACACACCATGTTCAACCTACTGAGATAACCTCGACCTGTAAAGCTCCTATACACTGTATATATATATACAAACATACATTACATATACACTATGCATTACATACACACTTCCAAACAAAGTCTCTCTCTCTCTCTCACACCACACCACACCACACACACACACACACACCACACCACACACACACACACACACACACACACACACACACACACACACACACACACACACACACACACACACACACCACACACACACACACACACACACACACACACTCACACACACAATGAAGCCTGATTTATATTTAACTCGATTCAGACAAAAAACATGATTTCATCGCAGTAACTGACCTGAAGAGTGTTATTGCGTGCGCACACACACACACACACACACACACACACACCACACACACACACACACACAAAACAACATTTTGATGTCAGTATCATTCAGGTAAATGATGCAATAGTAACTGTATAAACTGTATACAATAATATAATAATATAATAATAATAATAATATATATATATAATATAATATATTTCTGATCATGCATTTATTTATGTAATAACTAATAATTAGAATCACGACTGCACTATCGCTGCTCTATAAATCCACCTGAACCACATCAATTACAATAATTGTAATCATTAACATTCCTCAAATGTAGTCATTCAAAAATGCAAATTCAACTTAAATCATAATAAAATAATTGTAAATAATGAAATCCTTAATCTATCTAGCTTGAGGGCTTTGTTACTGTGACATTCAATAACGTTTATCCTCTGGGAAGAATATTGCAATAAAACTTTGTATTATTCTATTTGTGGCCACAACAACTGAACGTAACTATTCGACCGCCTGCAGCTGATATGCAACCAGCAGAGGTCAGTGAAACAAGCATCCTTAGTGACTCTTTAAATGTCAGAGGTTGGGACTGCAGAGAGGTGATTAGACTTAGCTCTGTGTGTGTGTGTGTGTGTGTGTGTGTGTGTGTGTGTGTGTGAGATTAAGATTCATACAAAAGTGTGTACTTTTTTGTAAGTGTAAACATAATGTCGGAGGTTGTGACTGCAGAGAGCTAGGTGTGTGTGTGTGTGTGTGTGTGTGTGTGTGTGTGTGTGTGTGTGTGTGTGTGTGTGTGTGTGAGTGAGCTGCTAATGTTGAATAATGGATGGTAGCATTAGAGCGCTTGTAGCTGGTTCGCAGAAAAGGGAAGGAGAACGTTTATATTCTCTCCCTCTTCATCCCTCCGGCCTCTATACCTCTTCCTTTTTGCTCTCTCCTATCTGTATATCTCCCCCCCAGAAACCATCTCGGATTCCTCCCCCTCCTCACCCACTCTCTCTGGGGTCATTATCTGCAGCTGTGTGAGCCAAGTCTCCGTCCTGCAGCAGGAGGAAGAGGAGGACAACACATCGAGTGGTAGTTTGACACCGAGCCAGAAGTGGAGAGGAGGATGGAGGTTGAGTGAGGACAGATGAGAGGAGGAGAGAACAAGGAGAGGTCAGGGGAGACAAAGTGGGAGAAAGGAGAAGAGGTGGAGGAGAATATCTTGTATCTGTGAATATGATAAGAGTCAAGGCCGGAGATAAACGGAGGTCGAGAGCAATTTCCCCTCTAACACTCAAAACTGTAATAAGATAAAAATAAAAATGATTTCTATTTGTTTAGTCATTATTGAATCAGGTAACTCTTTAATTATAAATAATACAGGTTCAATTAATGAGTTTTTCGTAAGGTGATCAAAGTAAAAAAGGCAGAATGACAAGGATTCTCCCAAAAGTAAAACAATAATTTGCCTTTCAGTCATCACTTACGACCCGAAACACACATCCAACTAGAAAGCTATAGGAAATAAAAAGTGCCAGAAGATAAACTGAGGTCAAGATCAATTTCAATCTCCTCTAAGACATTACATTGAATTACTGTATTCAACTAACGAACAATACAAGAGAATAGAAGTGGAATGGCATCCAGTTATAAATAAAGGTTACGGCGTTGTCTACACGCATGCTGCCTCCTTCACACACTTCTACATTCATAACATGTCCGGCAGTGGCTCAGTCAGTGGGGGCGTGGACTGGGAGCCGTAGGGTCGCCGGTTCAAGTCCCCGACCAGACCTAAATATGGAGTGTGGACTGCTACTTGGAGAGGTCCCAGTTAATCTCCTGCCCTGCCGTGGTGCCCTTGTCACTGTGTGCTCTGCCTGTGTGACCATTACAGAGGGTTTCATCCCTCCCAGTTCTACCTAACTCTTCTTCCCGTACTCATCCCTGTACGCATTACGGTTTGGTAAATTGTCCGTCACAAAAGTCTACAAAGACAACTTGATCTTTACGTTTTCCCCGGCTTCCATACCAGGTTACCAGGGTTTGCACTGAACTGTGGAAATCCCTCTCCTTCATGCTCCCTGGACTTATAAATACTTAAAGTAATCTGCAGAGCATACTTGATTTTTAATAATCTAGTCCTCTTGGGAAAATGGAAAAGTTCATGTAAGAGAGAAATGCAGCAGCCTCATTTCAGCTGTTCTCATCGTGTGTGTTCAAAGATTTCCTTCTGTCTGATGTGTTTTATAACGGTATCTGCTGCACTGTCTATGCCATGTCTCCCTTGGAAAAAATATTTCCATCTCAAGAGACTCAGGGGTTAGATAAAGGTTACAAACATGTGAACACTGCAGGTTTCTAAATGAAAAATAAAGATGAATCTTCTTCGTAAATGATGACAGAAATGCATCAAACAGCTTAGAAATACACACAGCGGTTTGGACCATAAACACTGAATGTATACAGAAACCCCACAAAGTACTTTTAAGATCTGATTATGAAATAATATTTATGTATGAGGCTCCGTCGGTAGATAACGGTCGGGCGGGTGGAAGAAGAAGATGTCGGGAAAGGAAAAATGGGAAATGGAGAGAATAACATGAATACAAGTGGAAGTAGAGGAAAGGGAAAGTCGTGGAGGGGAGAGAAGGACTGTGAGAGAGGAGAAATAAACAAAAAGCAAAAGGAAAGATAAATACGACACAATAATCAGACATAATGAGCACAAAATAGTAAATAAAAACAGAGTTTGTTCCGATCCTGATGTGACGCTTCTGTGGCCTTTAAACTTAAGTGTCTGTATTTAATTGTTTTTTTCTTCAGTTTATTCCACTAACGAGTTTGTATTGAGCAGAATACAGAATACACAAAATCAGTCACTTCGCCATGTGCCTAAATGAATAAAATAACAAGCGTACTACAACATTTTGCACAATAAAACATAAGAAATGTAGTGTGCATGTGTGCATGTGTGCAGTGAATACAAGTCCAGATGAAGATAAAGTTGGTTTAAGGATCACTGGTACACTAAAAGCAAAACAATTTTACATCAATAATAAACCAAATGTATTGGACTCCTCAGAATTGAATGAATTACAGTTACATGTCTGTAGCTTAATTTAAATAGCTTATTTCTGTTGCTCGCTCCAATATGCCGGACGCACAATCGTATGTTATATCAAATTCAGTATCCATGTTTCTATAACTATGCGGTGGAAGACGTTAGTTATTGTTTTCAGGAACATGGTCATGCAAGAAATGTTCTTAAAAGATTTAGGTTTTATACTGCATGTTTGAAAACAAAATGTTCCTTTAAAAACATTGGCAACCACAGTCAGTCACTGCTGATGGGCCTCTCAGTAAACCATGTGACCCTCCGAGGAGCCGGAGTCATCTGTCATAATAAATAAAGGTTTTACCAAGGGTGGGGGGGTGGGGGGGGGAAATCTCAGGAGTCCCGGGTTAGCCCGGTTATTCTGTGCCGCTCTCCCAGAACTTTAAATATTTCATGGTCAGGATTATGTCATCCTGCACCGAGCCACGATACGAAGACACGGACCAGAGGTGGAGCAACTCAGATCATTTACTCAAGGAAGAGAAGTAGCACTGCAGTGTACAAACAAGACATTGTCATTAAAAATCTTCCCAGAGTGAAGTATAAGCATACAAATATATCTAAAGTATCAATATTAAATGTGTAGTGTATACATACTAAAGGTAACAAATACTAAAGGTAACAAAACGTAAAAGTACTCGTTATGTAGTTGTATGTTTTATGCATTAATGTGTATCACTATGATGTTGCAGCAGGTATAGGGAAAGCTCATAACTTTATATAACGTTTGTATGAGTTTCTTTGAGTTGTGTTTTCACTACAAAGATCTTAGTTGTCTCCGTGTTCAGCAAGTAAGTTTGCTGCCATCCAATCGTTGATTTATTCCAAGTATAGCTGATAAGGAAGCAGAGGGTTGAAAGACATTGTTAGATAGTTAGATGAGAAGCTGTTTGACATTGGTGTAACTGAGGAAGCTGATGAGGAACCATCTGTATAGGTAACACGGAAGAGGACCCAGTATAGAGCCTTGTGGGACCCCAAACACCAATTTGTGATTGTTGGAGTGGAAATTGAGATGGATCAAGCCACTTTCCCAGCTTTTCCAGCAGATCCATCAAGTCCAGAGTGGAGCTTAGGTCTAGGAGTATTAAAAGTGAGTTTTTTTTATTGTCAACGTTGATACTTATGTCATTAACAACCTTAATAAAAACAGTGTCTTTGCTATGAAACAATCGGAAACAAGTGTGTAAGATAGCGATTAAGTTTCTGATGTTTAACCTTCCTGATGAAGGTGAGTTTAGATATTGGTTTCAAGATACTGAGTGTGTTTGAATCAAGTTTTTCCTTTTCTAGGAGTGGTGTAATAGCTGGCAATGTCATGCAATAGTGAAAGATACCAGGTTGGAGAACTTTTTACTTTTGAGAACATCTAATTGTTTCAAATTGTGTAAAATATTAGTAGAGGCAAAAGTAAAATGTTCCCTCTGAGATGTATAGCATAAAGTAAAGTACAAGTACCCCAAAACTGTACCTCAGAGTGCTTGAGTATGGACTTAAAGAAGAAAAAAAGAAAAGGTAAATAACCACAGGAGATAAGAAGACAATAATAATTTACTCTTAAGTAGAAAAACAAAGGAGACGCTGAGGAGACGGTTGTCTGCTGCTTCCCGATTGGAGCAGATAAGGAAACATTAGTGCTGAAGTAGCCAATCGAACACACAGACCGATTCTTATCTCCCACTTGTAACACTGGAGCCAGCCAATCACAATCTAATAGACGGACAGACAGCCAATGGTAATTAGTTTAGAGAGGAGGGCAGGAAGGGCAATTAAACCGTGGGGTGATCGCTCCGATCAGAGAAGAAGAATATCTCCACTGCTTGAGTATTTTATAGAGTCAGCAAAGACAAACTGCTGCTTCAGATTATCCTTCTTTAGTTCGTTAGCTTAACTTTATTTATTCAGGGGGTTTCATTGAGGTCAAACCTTCATTTGGAAGAGAGAACTGGGAACACTCATTGAAACAGTCGTAGATGCTAACAGTGACAATGCTAACACGTTGATGTTTAGCAGGTATACTGTTCGCCAGTGTTTCCGCCAGACCAGGGCTGGGAGGGCGTCGACCCCGAGAGTGTGGGGCTTGAATTTTTAATTGAGCCGCCCCTTATAGATACTATCTCTTTACGTTAGTGAGCCGGATCATTTGGTTGGCTCGGCTCTCTTAAAGCGCCGTTTTTTTCGCCTCCCAAACGGCTCTTCATGTTACCACAGTTTACCACGGAGCCTCCGTTTTGCCGCTGCAAAAGCTCCGGCGCTCGCAGTTCACGTGCGTGCTCCACTAGCACCCCCCCCCCATCACGTCCAAGTCACGGACGTTCCGTGTTGCCCTGTCGGGGAAACTATCTTCAATACTCCGATCTTATCTTCAATATAGTGTTGCACGGTGTACCGATACTTGAAAGGTCCCGCGATACCCTGCCGTTAAAAACGTTACGATTCCTCCGTTTCATTAGTATCGGTACTTTAAGAATGTCGGGGGAAAGTACTCCGGTGACAAAGCGCCGTTTTAATAAGAGTCGTGTGTGTTCAGCGCTCTGCTTCCACTCCCTGCACTGCAGCCGTGCCTGCAGTCCCGCCCCTCTCAAGCACGCTCTAAGTCCCTCCCCTCTCTCGTGCACGCGCTAGCTGCCAGAGCATGTGAGAAAACGAGAAGCATGGCTGCAAGTGGGAGTGCAACCGCCGCTGCAGACGCCAGAAGCTACATTTGGAAGTATTTGAGCTATATCTCTGACAGTGAGGGCAAGCCTAGGGACACCACGAGGCCTGTCTGTGAGAAATGTTTTAGATCCCTGCAAACCAAGGGAGCCATCACACTATCAGACTTGGCTAACCTCGCCGACCGGCATCCAGAGACAGACAGGTTTGCGAATGTGATAGATAACTTAATTACATCATGCTCAAGCCCATGCCCTCAAATCTAAGTCAAACTAGTGTAATTTATTTTGTGACAAACGACCGTTTTCGTAGTTTGACGAGGCAATTAATGGCAATGATAACTGTCTAATATGGCTATCTTTGTAGCTAACTTACCAATCTGCAATGTACATTTTGTCAATAATTATTTATATTACTGTACTATTACATGTTAATATAAAGTTAACTATCAAAGAAATCACAAACTCAAGTATAAAGAAGAGACATGAAAATAATAAAAGAAAAGTACCGAAAAAGAATCGGAATCGCAATTCTTGACATGGTATCGGTATTGAAACCAAAATGTTGGTATCGTGACAACACTACTTTAATACAATGGACGCCCTCGGCTCAAGTTCAGGGCGTTCCGAGCTGAATAAGACGCGGAATGCAGAATGCTGCTGTTCACCATGTTCAACATCAAATACTGTGTTTACAGCAAACACAAAGGGCATTGTATCCTCACTTAACTTGTGTGAGTTCGACCACAAGATGTATTCACGCCACGGAGGAATCAATCAGGTGTATTGGATTGGTATGAACCAAAAATAAACAGATTTGACTTTGATTTAATTGCAAAGTGACCAAAAGGATGCCAAAAAAGCTACATCATGATGTTGACTTGGTAAAAGACTAATTTCAAAACTTGCCTGGGCTTTCCGCAAGAGGACAATTTATAAAATGCTTGTTTTCTGAATGGAGTTTAGATTGAACAGGGCTAAATGCTAACATGGAAGCAGCAACACTCTAAAAAGTATTATAAATTAGGCAAAAACACATTTTAGGCTTTTTGTATACAGATAGATACAGTAGGTGTACATCTATATAATGTGTAACCTTCAGAATGATATCAACCTGCCAGCTTTTAAGACAATGATATACTCTTACGGAGCGTCCACACTACAGCTCCAAAAATAGCTTGGAGCTGGGCGTGTCTGGAGCTTGGGGATTTTATTCAAGCAACACGACCAACAACCAATCACATGAATCTCCCGCCCCCGACATACAGAGCAAAAACCCCCGGGGATTTTATGCGAGCAATATATATATAAACTCCCCAAACAGGCAAAAACCTACCAGTTTCCCCCCACTGCCTCTGCCACCTCCCTCCATGCCTGGTTCCTCCGGTTTGTATCCCGGTAGGTGAAGAGGGTCTGGTCATACAAAACCGGGTGATTTGCTTCGGCGATAGTTAGTTTCTCCTCCGACTTTTTTTGAAATATAGAAATGAACGGCGGGATATCTCTCCCAGCTTAGATCAGATTTTGGGAAACGGGATTTGATTGGCTGGCGCTGGCTACTCCGGCGTCTCAGGCGTCCCAGGCGACCAGAAGTTGAACAATGTTCAACTTCTGGTCGCCTGGGACGCCTCGCTCTGCTACCCACAATTCAGTTCGGCGAAAAAAACGCGGCTTCGTGACGTCACCCCATTGAAAGTGAATGGGCAGATTGGAGGAGCTTGGAGCTTTCTACGCTCTCGACGCTGTAGTGTAGACGGGCCGTTAGACTGTGAAATAAATCAAAAATATGTTTCTTGCAATGAAGTGTTGTAGCCTTATGCAAGTCTGTGCCCAGGAGCCTACTGTCTCATAATCTGCATTCATGACCTTGTATTGTTTCTATCTCTTCTTAAAAGGAAATGTCACTTATGCAATATTTAATAAAAAAATGAACCATGGAAAATGTACATCACCATTTTCTGTTTCAGTGTGGATGGAACATGTACAAAAGTGGATTTAAATATGAAAAAATATATGTACTCTGCTGGTTGGCTCAGTTTCTACTCAGGCACATATTTTATTCATGCAAGACTAAAAACCTGAGTCTAAAATCTATCTGTGGCCTTGTGTCCCTCAGCTTCTACTTCATTTAAATATGTTTCTAGTGCTTATTGCTGCTCTCTGTTTCAGCTCGAGGCTCCTCTTCTGCCTCGGACTGACGGGTCCAGGATTGTTCAAGGACACCCGTATCGACCGGTCCAGTTTGATCAGCGGCTCGGTTTGTTTTCCCCCTTCGAAAACTTCTATTCTGGGTTACAGCCGGCTGCTAAAAGCTTCCCTGCTCTCCTCCTCTTTCCCTCCATCCTCTCCATCACCTTCCCTAACTCCTCAGGTCTTTCTCCTCTCCTCTCTCCTCCTCCAGTGTAATCCACTTCCATGTTTAATTGATGGAGTGATGATGAAAGTTGCAGGAGGAGGGATGGTTGTTCCATGTTTTCTCCTCTTCTGTGAAGGAGATCTGACTTTAAGCAAATCCTGCATCACTGCCTCCTTTCTCTCGTATCCTTTGTTTTTATTCCTTTGTTACTCCTTTTTATATTTTCATATATCCTGTTTCAAGTCCAGTTGAAATATTCACTCCATGACTAGACAAGAATACAAGCGTCCACTTCCAAAATTAAAACAAAAGGCTGGAAGCTGCTGTCACTCCCAGACTTATTTTAGTATCTTTAAATACAAAAACACCACGATGTCGCCTCCAGCGATTGCAATGATATGAGGTGAGGATAGGAATGCAGAAAAAACCTGATTCTACATCAAAAAGTAAAACATGTTTAACATTTGTTTGTGAGTACAGAGATAATGGCGTCTCTTCAGGTCTGAAAAAGGTACTAAATTATATATTCTCAGAAGGATCAGCCTATAACTGAACGACTCTCCGCACAGAAATATGAGTAACTGGTGATAACAAATTGAACACGGCACAGTTTTATCTCAAGAAAGCGCTCCAATGCTTTATCATTATGCTCCTATAACACTGTCAGATTCAAAATGGACAGCTCAGATCAAAAAGATCAAAATCAATGCAGCAAAACCAAAGATATCATCCACACCTACTTCTTCCTTTTCGCCTACATTACCCACAATGCAATGTGACCTCCGAGAGACGATGAGGATTAACTAACAAGCAACATTACTTCTTAGCCCTTAGATGCCCTCAGAGTGGCTGGACCCTACGCTCTTCCATAAGTGGGTCAAAAAGGACCTGTATTAGAATAATAAATCTTTATGCCATTTCTGTCATTTTGGTGAAGAAAAATCACTTGTATAATCTTTAGTATTATATTTTAGTTCACACTAGAAATATTTCATATTTAATTTTTCACTATTTATAATTTTAGAAATGTTGTTTACATGACTTTTTATTTGAACATATCGATGCAAAGATCTTCGCTATTCCGAGACCCTCACAGTATTCCAGTCCCTTTTCAAAACTCACCTCTTCTCCTCTTGTCTACTCATAGCCCCCCCCCCATCAATCCATGCCGGTTGATCGAGTTTGATAGTCCTATACCCCCCACCCTAACCTTCACTTATATTGTAAAGCGATGTTGAGTCCTTGAAAAGCCCTATAAAAATATAATGTATTATTATTATTATACTGACAGGTATCAGATCTTGCTGTGTGAAATCATCTTCCTGAGAGGTGTCACTTGTGATGTAGTCTGTGTGTCCTACAGTGAATGTATTCCTGACAGCAACAGGTGATAAGAATCAAAGGTTCCCATAGGATCCCATAGAAAATGCATGCGGGTAATTTTTGACCCACTTATGGAAGCTTGGGGTAGAAATACAACAACTACAATTTCTTTAAATTTTAAATGTGAATGGCATGATATCCAAAACATGTTTTTTGAGGGATAGATGGAATATGAAATGATAAAAAAATGTAATTACAAAGATACTTCAAGAAAACCACCTCACCGGGTCAACAAAGACCCACTTATGCATCTAAGGGTTAATTATACAGTCACAAGTCTGCAAACAGACAGCAACTGTGAATGCCTGAATACAGCTTCTTCAAAAATGTGCAGATTGTGCCTTTATGCAATTCACGGAAGGCATTATAAATTAAAAGAAAGGAAAATCGGTGCAGACATAACAAAGAGAATGAACCAGAACTAAATGAAAGAGATGGTGAAAAAGGAAAAGAGGCTACGCAACAGTAAATGAAAGCAGAAAATAAATAGAAAGAATGAAGTCACGCTGAGTCTATTTTCAGCACAAGAGTTGTTATTTAAAGCTGCAGAGGTTTTTCAGGTTCAAAGACTCAGACCAGAATAGATGAAACTCTTAATAACTGTAAAAAATAAAATAAAATCTAAATATACTACACTGGACAAGTTTGGAAACAAGAGGTCTCTTACAAACTGACTGTGACGAGTTTATGATACTAACACGTTTTGTTCAGCAGGATAATCTCATATTAACACAACTTTATGATTTCTGAAGTACAAAGCTAACGTTAGGCTATAAAGGAACTACAGCACGGTCACATAACTTCACATCACCACCGCTAAGCTAAAGGTGGCTAATGTTGGGCTATAAAGGAACTACAGCACGGTCACATGACTTCACGTCACCACCGCTAAGCTAAAGGCGGCTAATGTTGGGCTATAAAGGAACTACAGCACGGTCACATGACTTCACGTCACCACGGCTAAGCTAAAGGCGGCTAATGTTGGGCTATAAAGGAACTACAGCACGGTCACATGACGTCACGTCACCACCGCTAAGCTAAAGACGGCTAATGTTGGGCTATAAAGGAACTACAGCACGGTCACATGACTTCACGTCACCACCGCTAAGCTAAGGGAGGCTAATGTTGGGCTATAAAGGAACTACAGCACGGTCACATGACTTCACGTCACCACCGCTAAGCTAAAGGCGGCTAATGTTGGACGTGATGATGTTTAGTCGTCTCATTTAGACACTTGTTAGCAACCACCGCTTTAAAATCCACCAGTGGGGTATTTATTGGCACGTTTGATAACCACAAACCTTATTTTAGTCGTCACAACACAAAACATTGTAAAAACTGTTTATTTTGAGACTAGGAACCGGAAGTGGTAAAATTACAAGTCGTTTTACGGGTTTTAGGACACAATCCTGCACCACTTTATTACATCATCTTGTTGCCCCCTATTCTTCTACAATGATATAATGGTTTTCTGAGTGGAGTAAACTTCTGCTTATCTCAGTTAACCATCTCTTAATAATCACAAAACAGTATTTCACAGCAACACCAATCATCCACATTTTGATTTCCCGATTTTCGAGAAATTCTGTAAAAATGTGCTAACTGTTACCATGGAAACCTTCCTATTGTTCAATCAAGGGATATGGAAACTGCCCATTTTAAGCCTCAACATCTCAAACTTTCTGACCCCAGAAGTTCAGGGTTGCTAAAACCAGCTCAGATTTATGCAACATCATCCCGTACTCCTCCCTGTGTGTTTATCAGCCGTGTTGCTGAGTCAGCATTCAGAGGTTAGAGTGGTACAACTAAGAGAAGATAATGGACTTAAAGTTTAGACCACAACCCCGCAGCATGTCAGCAATCCTCCCTTATGTTTTCTCAGCATGCACGTGACTGACGGTTTTATGGACATATAAAATACACACCCACCACAAAAACGTAAACTCTATGATATTCTGCGATGACCCGGACTCGACCCTGTGATGCGGCAGCGTGATCCGATGACTCCACATCGATCTGTAGACCCCCGAATGTAAATATAAACTAAGAATCAATAGGACATGTGAGCAGGATGCTGTGCAAAGCTAAATTTAGACCTCTAAACACTCAGAAACAAGCAGAATGATCCCAAAATACACACACACACACACACACACACACACACACACACACACACCACACACACACACACACACACACACACACACACACACACACACACACACACACACACACACGGCTGATGTTTCGTGTCTGCTGAGCTGGTCGCATGTATGTACATTAGACATTCATACACACTGTTGACTATCTGCTGAATTGCATGAAACTGGTTTATCACAATGGTACAACAAACTTTGAAAAGGGTTTACGAAGCAAATATTGTTAACAAAGTTCACGTGGAATGGAAATGTAAAGAATTAAATCTTAAATGTAATGTTAGTTATATTTTAAGATGGACCTTATTTCCTTATTTCCCTCCTTTAAGTGTATAAAGGAAACAACATTTTTTTTTAAATAAGTCCACGCAAACCGCACTGTCCGCTCCACAAGCAGCATTATACACGGCTGAGTTGAACACTCAATTCTGATTGGTCAATATGGACACGCCAGAGGTTGTTAATTTTTTTATACACAGCTTATTGTGTTGTCTTATATTGTGATGTTTTTGTTTTGATGGCAGGGAGAAGCATTTATTATGATCTCATTGTACATGTATAATGACATTAAACGATTCTATTCTATTCTTAGTTGAACACTCAATTCTGATTGGTCAATATGGACACGCCAGAGGTTGTTAATTTTTGCTCACAGACCGTTTCTAAGAAGGATTAAGGGATGGCTAAACTGTCATTATGGAAATGTATTTCTTTACCTTGTGCTTGATCCAAAACATGCTGGTTGTTCTCACATCCAAGGAGGAAAGCTCCAGTGAAGTAAATGTGACTTCATTAATTAAAACTTGTACTAGAAATATTCCTTTTTTATATATTGTATTAGATATTTTGATATGTGCACATGATCGTAATTGATAACAACTTTCTGTACTGCTTAGCAATATGTGTTTGGTCTTTCATGCCAATAAAGTTTATTTAAATGTGATAAAACATATATATTAAATGTTTTGACTCTGAATCAGCTCAATGCAAAATACACTATGGCATAATGTGGGACAGTGATATTTAACCTTGTCCATTCAGAAAAAGTATAGGTTTAGATATAATGTGTAGAAAAACCTTAGGAAAAATGAATAACTACAACAAATACTGTACATACAGTACATGAAAAAGCTCTCACTGAACTATTTAAAGCTTTCCCGACTCTGCTTTCGTTCCCTTTGTCTTTTCATCCGTTCTATTCCTGGCTAAAAGGAGTTAAACCACAAATACATGTTGAAAAGCCTTCACACACACACACACACACACACACACACACACACACACACACACACACACACACACACACACACACACACACACACACACACACACACACACACACACACACACACACACACACACACACACACACACACACACACACACACACACACACACACACACACACACACACACACACACACACACACACAGATGTAATTCCAGTCTCTGGCTTGTTTCCGCTGCTGAGATATCCGATCCATCAGTCACCTTTAAAGGATCGTGATACAATACTCACGTCTCCTGCTGGTTCAGACTGTGATGCGATCTCTGTATTATACAACTCCACCGCAAGAGAGGTAAAAGACAATGTCAAATTGACTTCAGATTAAGGTGATATGAAGCGAAAAATAAGATTAAAAATATACTTAAAATGACTTCATTCCTGATTTGCATATCCTGAAAAATGTGTTCATCCTAAAAACAAAGTAAACCGTCAGAAATGAGAGTAAAAATACACATTTTTACTTAGTAGTACTTGAGTGCATTATAAATGAGGTCAAAAGCCCCTCGCTTCGTTAACCGCCTGCTAGCTGCTAACGGTAGGGCTGCACGATTTGGGGAAATAATCTAATTGCGATTTTTCTGACAGATATTGCGATTCTGGATATTTGTGTTTAAGCGACCCAACGGAAGTTTATTGTAAAAGGCGGCCATATCTCCGGCTAGGAAGGTCGCATCAACGTGCTCGCGTCTCTAGCGCCCCGCAGCCCGAGCTACGAGTGAAAGAACTAAACGTACATGAAGCTTCCGTTGTTTTAAAGTCGAGCTTCAGTTTCAGATTCACCCTGTGATAGAAACACGTGATGGAGCGTCACTAACCCGACTCAGAGGGTTCACAAACCATCTGAAGCTCCACTGGAAGCCATTTGGAAAGGGCCGGCACTTTCAAAGATACTTGGATCAATCTGTCTATTACATTACATTACATGTCACTTGTTAGACGCTTTTATCCAAAGCGACTTACATACTCAATACTGTGGACAATCCTCACAGGAGACATTTGGAGTGAAGAGTCTCAGGGACACCACGACATGCTGACTGCAGTGGGGTTTGAACCTGATCCCAACACCAAGGCTCTATCCACTGCGCCACACGCCTCCATCATGGGCCACTTCTGATTGGTTAACAATGACTGGTACATGTGGAGCCCTCACTTCTGATTGGTTAACAATGGCTGGTACATGTGGAGCCCTCACTTCTGATTGGTTAACAATGGCTGGTACATGAGGAGCCCTCACTTCTGATTGGTTAACAATGGCTGGTACATGTGGAGCCCTCACTTCTGATTGGTGCGGATGACTGACACAGAAGAAGAACAACAACATAATAATAATAATAATAATAATAATAATAATAATAATAATAATAATAATAATAATAATAATAATAATAATAATAATAATAATAATACAAAACACTACACTGGACCCAGATTTGCGATTTGATAATTGCAGGATTTAGAATCGCGATTTCGATTTAAAATCGATTAATCATTCAGCCCTAGCTAACGGCTAACGGTAATGAGCTCTCCAATGTCAACACAGATTTGTTGTTCTTTGTATTACCAGGGAAATAGCTCGGAGGATCTTTATCTCAAAGATGATTTATTTCTGACGAGTGAAACCGCATCACATGAGGCATGTTGGCCAGAATGAGCGGTAGAGGAACGGTGGTTCTAGGACGTTGGGATTACTTCGTAGTATCCCTGACATAGCCTGACTGTAGGACTCTCACAAGAGGGCCGTTGTACAAGTATTCTAATCAAGCATCATTTGTTTTTATTATTTTTATTATATGATCGCTGTAGTTTCTGATTGGTAATCTTAAACCCTTGTATTTTTCTGTTTTCTTTTAACCAGGAACACTTAACTACTGTAACATGTGTTGTAGCCTGACCTTCCGCTTTCTGCATGACTTCTCAATGACTTCTCCAGGACCTTTACCTAATTGTCCATAACCAGAAACATTACTCTCTCAGCGTTCCACTGAAAATGGTTTATTTTAACACGGAACAGGAAAATAAGGTCTGCTTATGAAACACGTCGTGCCTATCTAAAACAAATCAAACAGGCTTGCTAGCTTCTACGCGCTAAAGCAACTCAAATCTCTCACCAGCGAAACACCTCGTCAGTTAAAAGCCATTACGTTTCATTACGATACGATACAGTATTTATTATCATTATAGTGTTACTGTTTCGACGAGTAGATCAAATATAAATTATATTTGATGCAACTTTAGTTACATTCCCTTGACTTCTCCAAAACGTTGGGAAACATATTGTTTTCCACGACTTTTCCAGGGCCTGGAATTAGCTTTTAGAATTTCCATGACTTCCAGGTTTTTAATGACCGTAAGACGAACCCTGTAAACTGTAACAAAGTCAGATCGGTAAAAACATTCGTTTGTACGTTTTAGAAGATAATGATGTCCTGAAGGTCGTGCATTTAATTAGGAAAAGCTTCTGTACAGTACGTTGTGTTGAAGGGCGTTTGAAAACAACAACTGTCATGTCATTTGGAGGACTCACTGGTTGTCCTCCATACATAAGTTGGGCTTTCCTATGTAGTGAGCAAGTCCAGTCTTGATGATTCACAATTAGGGATGTAAACGATACCAAAAACTCACGGTACGATAATATCGCGATAAAAAGTCCACGGTACGATATTTATCGCGATAAAAAGTCCACGTACGATATTTATCGCGATATTGAAAAATGAAGATTTTTTTTTACTTGAATTTTTTTTCTTTATTAAATAATAAATCTGATTTGTACAGCATTTTATTAGGATAGTAGTATTTTAAAGTGTCAACAATATAATAATCAGGCCCTGCAATGGAATAAATCAAGTTTCACTTTAGTTTTTCAAGTAACTCAACTCACTGCTGTGGAAACACTCTCTTGCTTGGTACTGATGTTGCTGGGACAGAGAGACATGCGTTGCCATGGGTGACAGCAGTGGGTCAAACTGTGCGTTGTCTCTCCACCATTTCAAAAACAATACCGTTGTTGCCAAGAAGGTAAGGCTTAGTGACAGAGATATAAAGATACTGTTGGTACTTGTCAGTGTCTCTAGGTGTGTAAAAGGTAAATGGTAAATGGCTGTACTTATATAGCGCTTTATCCAGTCTTTAAGACCCCTCAAAGCGCTTTACATACTCCATGTCATTCACCCATTCACACCCATTCATACAGAGCAGTGTATATCACTCTAGGAACTAACACGCATACACATTCACACACCGTTGCCATGCCATCGGGAGCAACTCCGGGTTAAGTATCTTGCCCAAGGATACATCGACATGTTGACTGCACAGGCTGGGATCGAACCCACGACCTTCTGGTGGAAAGACGACCGCACGCCCTCGCAGCCACAGTCGCCATGTGTGTACATGTAGCCCTGTAAATACGATGTCCTTTTGTGTTATCTGTTGTGTTATGTTCATGTTGTAACCTACTTGCTGCCATGTTGGACAGGTCTCCCTTGAAAAAGAGACCGATGATCTCAATGGGACCATCTGCTTAAATAAAGGTTTAAAAAAAATCGCGGTATTGAGACATTTATTTATCGCGATATTGGATATATCGTTACATCGATTCACAATGATTAAATTAAAATATATTGATTTTCTAACAATAAATCAAGAGCTGCAACATGACCACGTTTCATCCCTGCGCCAATTGCCTTATTCGACAAATATATGCATATATTTGATAGAACATATACAGATGCCCGATGAGCGTTACGATGTGGGAGACCTCACGTCAGATCAGCCTCTTTTAGTTTGAGAAGAATAATTCGTTCATCCTGGAAACTCTACACATTGTTCTAAAGGGCAGATGAAAATAAAACATGATTTGCAGTTTCTTTCTAAGAAATGTTTATTACATGCACTGAGCAAAGTCCAGTCACGAAGATGATTCACAATGTTATCAGATTAAAATAGATCCATACCTCGCTGCAGCACGACCACGCTCCAGCCGCTTGTCGCTGCGAGGAAGCTCGCGCTGTTTCAGAGCGTCTCTGATGTCTTCCATTTGTTCATTTAGCATAATCCACATATCTGTGTTTATTTCTACCATACTAACACACACGTACACACACACACACACACTACACACTCACACACACCACACACACACACACACACACACACACACACTCACACACACACACACACACACACACACACTCAGTCACACACACACAGTCGCACACACACTCACTTACGCACACACGCACAAACACACACACACACACAAAACAGAGACAATTTGATTGATTGCATCTTTGTGTGTGTGTGTGTGCGCGTGCATGAGTGAGTGTGCATGTGTGTGTGTGTGTGTGTGTGTGACTGAGCGTGTGTGTGTGTGCATGTGTGTGTATGTGTGTGTGAGTGTGCATGTGTGTGTGTGTGCGTGTGCATGTGCGTGTGCGTGTGTGTGTGTGTGTGTTTAAATATCACATGGTGTGTTTTAAATGTTTCAGATCGTCTCACATGTGAGGGGAAGGAGGGAGGAAAGGCAAAGGAGTAAGGAGGGTAAAAGAAGGAGAGGACGATGGAAAACAGAGGAATTGTGAAAAGGAGAGGATTGAAAGACTAGGACACACATTGGGTTATAAAGTTGGAGAAGATTAAGGAAAGGAAGGAAGGAAGGATTGAGGAGATTTAGAGAAAGGAAGAACAAAATGGAGACGAATATCAGATGGAAAGTAAGGAAGGGAAGAAGATGGGAGGAGAGGAAATAGGAAGTAAAAAAGGAGAGATGATGTTGGATGATTACAAACTAGAGGAGGGATAAAGTGAAACATGGAATACAAGAAAGAGAAGAAAGTGGAGAGGAATGTTCAAGAGAAGGGGTGAGGAAGAGGAGAGGAGATAAGGAAAGGAGACAGGAAATAAAAAGATAGGGTTAAAAACAAGAAGTAAAGAGGAAGAAAGGAAAGAAGACTTGAGTGAATGAGGGAATAGGAGGAGGAGAGGAGGAGGAAGAGGAGGATGTGTGGGTAGGAAGAAAGTAAAGGAGACAGAAAAGAGTTGTCAAAGATTCAAGGAGATGAAGGAGAAGAGTTGAAGGAGGAGGAATTAGGAGATAAGGAAAAACATAAGGGAGTAGAAAAGAGGAGAGAAGAGCGAAGAAAGAAAAACGGGAAATACAGAGGAGACGGAGGAAGAGGAGGAGGAAGAGGAGGAAGAGGAGGAGGAGGAAGTGTGGGTAGAAAGTAAAATAGGAAAGGAGAAGGACAAAGGAGGAAAGAGAGGGAGACAGGAAAGAGAGTAGGATGAGAAAAAGGAAAGGTGAAAGGAAAAATATAAGGAAGGAAAGATGAAGTAGAACATGAATGAGAGAATGAGCAGGAGGAAGATGAGGAAGAGGAGGAGGAAGAAGAGGAGGAGGAGGAGGATGGTGGTGCACTCAGACACTAAGAGGAAATAATTGATGAGAGGAAAAGTTCTCTCTCTCTTTTTTTATATCTGTTTATCTGAACATCGCTCGCCCAGAGAGACAGAGCAGCAATTAGGGTCAGGAGGAGGAGGAGGAGGAGGAGGAGGAGGAGGAGGAGGAGGAGGAGGAGGAGGAGGAGGAGGACAAGGAGGACGAGGAAGAGTAGGACGAGGAGGAGGAGGAGGAGGAGGAGGGAGGAGGAGGGCGAGGAAGAGTAGGACGAGGAGGAGGACGAGGAGGAGGAGGAGGAGGAGGAGGAGGAGGACGAGGAGGAGGAGGAGGACGAGGAGAGAGTAGGACGAGGAGGAGGAGGAGGAGAGAGGAGGAGGAGGAGGACAAGGAGGACAAGGAAGAGTAGGACGAGGAGGGAGGGACGAGGAAGGAGAGTAGGACGAGGAGGAGGAGGAGGAGGAGGAGGAGGAGGAGGACGGAGGAGGAGAGGAGGAGGAGGAGGAGGAGGAGGAGTAGGACGAGGAGGAGGAGGAGGACGAGGACGAGAGGACGAGGAGGAGGGAGGAGGAGGAGGAGGAGGAGGAGGAGGAGGAGGAGGAGGAGGAGGACAAGGAAGAGTAGGACGAGGAGGAGGAGGAGGAGGAGGAGCGAAGAGGAAGAGGAGGACGAGGAGGAGGAGGAGGAGGAGGAGGAGGGAGGAGGAGGAGGAGGAGGACGAGGAAGAGGAGGAAGAGGAGAGGAGGAGGAGGAGGAGAGGACGAGGACGAGGAGGACGAGAGGAGGAGGAGGAGGAGGAGGAGGAGGAGGAGGAGGAGGAGGAGGAGGAGGAGGAGGAGGAGGAGAAAATGGGAGGAGAATGAAAGTCAGAATGAGTTTTGTTATAAATTGAGAGGAATTAAGTGAGGAGAGGAAGAGGAAGAAGGGAGGAGGAAATAAGGGGATGAGGAGAGCAAGAAAGGACAGTATATCATGAAAGTACAATAGGAGGGAAAACGTTTCAAAAATCTGTTCAGAAATGTTTTAATAAAAACTAATATACATTTTTACGACCGAAAAAATCAATCAAAGCTAGGGCTGCTCAATTAATCGTATTTTAATCGCGATTACGATGATGGCTGGCAACGATTACGAAAACTACGTAATCGAAATAAAATAATTTTTATTGTAATTATTCTTGAAGTTCACGGTAACCAACTGTTAAAAACAAACTGTTCACATTTTTCTCTCCAATAAATGGATGTTTTCAAAGTCAGTGAATAATCGCATTTAATAATCGCAATTACAATTATTGACCCAAATAATCGAGATTATGATTTTTGCCATAATCGAGCGGCCCTAATCAAAACAGTTGAACAAATAAGATCGTATTTACAGTATTCATATGTTAAATACAATATCTGACAAAATCAAGTTTAGGTACATGTCTGCATTAAATCGTAAGAAGATGAGATATATGCACACAGTGTAAGGGCGATAATTCATATGGAAGACATTTATGATCAACATGTTGTGTATTTCCTGAATATTATGGACTATCGATGAAGTCGTATCAGAATCTGAACTTCATCCATAATATTCAGGAAATCTATTATCTGACAATATTTGGCCGGAGTACCAGATTTCAAGACTTTAACTGAATCAGAACAAACGTTGAGGCATGTTGTCCTGACTGCAAAATATAATCTCTAGACACAGATGGACTATAAACAGAGAGGTAGGGAGGATGACGTGATGGGTGGAAAGAGGCAGAGGGAAGGGGAGGAAGATGAGGAAGAGGAGGAGGAGGATGAGGAGGCACAGTGGAGCAGCAGGAGAAATAACTGAGTGAGGGAGGAAAAGGTAAGAGAGGAAGACAGGAAGTGGAGAAGGAGGGCGAGGTGTGGACAGATAGAAGCTCCCTGCAGAGACCAGTCTTCTGCAGAACTAGGACACACACACACACACCACACACACACACACACACACACACTTTTCAGACTGTTCAACACACACTGGGAATCCTGCGCTCTGATTGGCTGGTGTTTCTGGTGACCTGACCCTGGATTCAACTACACACTTACAATGTTTAATTTAAGACCCAATAATTATCTTTTATTTATTTTTTAAATGTAGAGTGCACTTTGATTGTATGGGAACTTCAAGTAGTACGAGTTTTTGGCTAGTATTGTATTAATGCATCTGTTAAACTTACGAATTTTAAATGAGATTAAAGTCCACGTCGATCCTGCCAACAGAAGAACGTTACATCGCTCTAAATGTCTAAGTACATAACTACCACTTACATGAAGCTCAAACATACTTGTGGACTTTTAAAGCATCACTTAATGCCCATGGCTACAATCGACTGTAGAAGCAAAATGGCTGAACTTTGTATTTTGTGGCAGAAAATGTGTCACTTCCTCTCACTGCTCCCTCTTCGTTCTGCTCTCTGTGCAAAGCAGCTTGAAAGGGAAACTCCACGAGAGGAGACAGGTGCATGATGGGAGTCGACAGGTGGACTCACACCTGAGATGTCATGTCCTCCTTTCTGCTCCTCTCTGATCTGCTCTGAGGAAAGTAGAGTTTTTCAGCAAGACGTGGAAATACTAAGTGGAAACGACTGAATCATTTGGAGAAGGCTGCTCGTCTTGGAGGGAAATATGTTGTACCTGAACATCAAAGAGTTAGTTTACAACATGCTTTGACAGACAAGGAAAAACGAAGGGGACGGTAAATGGTAAAGAGATTTAAACAACACAAGCAATGCCATTAAAAGCTTAGAGGACAACCAACGGACATCATACAAAAGAAAACCTCGAAATGTTCCGAAACGTATAAGAGTAGAGTTAAATTAAGAGAATGTTAAGATGTTATTATTAAAGTTATGTGAATTATAACTGAGAGAAAACTGGATGTTACGCAGCTTTGAGTGAAAAATGTGTTTTATCATTTAAGAGGTTCATTAGGGATGACTCGTTCAGAGGATCCTCAAACGATAAACAGAGAATCTGGATATTAGATATGGACAAATGTTCACTGTCATGTTTGCTTTCTGTGTAAGACGAGTTTAATGGATTGTAATTAAATGGGGAAATAAAAAGTAAAGCAGGGGAAATAAATATCTATGAGTTTAATAAAGTGATGACATATACGGGATAAGGGATACGTCGGCAGGGTGACGTGAATGTGAAGCAGGTGGAAAATAACATTATGTTTCTGTATGAATAAAGATGAACTACATTAGACCACACACACACACACACACACACACACACACACACACACCACACACACACACACACACACACACACACACACACACACACACACACACACACACACACACACACACACACACACACACACCACTTCAGGGGACATTACATTGACTTACATGCATTTCCTGTAGACTAATCCTAACCTTAACCATAACCAACACATGCCTCACCCTAACCCTAATCCTAACCTAACCAGTCTTCACCCTAAAATTAATGATCCCCCTTATGGGGACCTCCAATGTGTCCCCATAAGGGAGGCGAGTCCCCACACGTGACTATGTAAACAGATTTAGGTCCCCACAAGTATAGTAATGCTAGTCTCCACACACACACACACACACACACACACACACACACACACACACACACACACACACACACACACACACACACACACACACACACACACACACACACACACACACACACACACACACACACACACACACACACACACACACACACACACACACACACACACACACACACACACACACACACACACACAGCTTTGAAAGGTCACTGACTTTTAGAGAAAAGCCTCAGAGGAGCACACATGTCCAACAGATTTAGTTTATACAAATACCACCTTGTTATTTATTATAAGTCCGTAGAAAAGAAACCATTCCTAATTTCTCCTTCTATGTGAACTGTTTTGTTTTGAATTACAGAGTGTATCCAAATACAATTTAATTTTGTTCTTTTTTAATGTTTTAGTTTTATTATGGGTTAAGACGTTTTACCTTTGTTTAATAAATATATTAATGTGTTATTATCTTCTTTGTTACTTTTATAGAAAAACCAACTTCTTTCTTAAAGTGAAAAACCCAACGTAACACAACGAGAGTCTTCACCGAGTTACCGTTATTCACGAAATAGACCTGAAGGAAAGTTACGATGACTCACAAGCAGGCTTGGATTTTCGTCACTTTAGGGGCAAGGCCATTTGGCCTTTGGTGTCACACGTTTCGACTGGGCGGAAAGGCCATTGAGGGAACAATTAGGATCTGGAGCTTACGAATAAATAACTTCACTTTCTAATGACAAAAAACAAATCACTTTTTTAATATCAATCGTCGTATCGTCATATAGGCCTATGCCTCCTTAGTATTACCGTGTCTAAAATTAAATACTTTACTTTGAATAATAATTTGTGTGCGTGTGTGTTCAACTCCTCACAGCTCCTCATATCTGTTCAGAAACCGGACACAAGTTAAAGATGTACAAACCACAGACTGTCTGTGTCATGGCGAATACGGTCGCTGCTTTAATTCTGTCTTTAGGACGTTGTTGTGAGTTTGGACGGAGCAGCTACAACGTTAGTTTAGCCTGATCGATCCAATCTCCATTCACAAAACACACATTTTAAAAGGTTTTGTGCCTGCCGTCTTGTCTGCACACTTGTCAAAGGATGGTTTTCACTAACCGTTACCAGTATTTAGTTACTTCGGCATCATTTTGAAACGTGTATTACAATGAAATCACGGTAAAATAGGTTAATTTGGTCGTAGTTGGTCCACAGTATTTACCATAGGTATTTACATGGAGATAAGCCCCGCCCCCGCTCCAGCGCGTCCTGTTTGAATAACAGGAGTAAACACAGCTGACAGCCGCGGTGAAACTCCAGCGGTTAGAGCAATGCGAGTATTCGCATCGCGTACGTTGTGAACGCAGCATAATCAGGGTTGGGAGGGTTACTTTGTAAATGTAATCAGTTACTGATTACTGATTACATGGCTCTGAAAGTAATCCGAATACAGTTACAGTTACGTGCTTAAAAAACGTAATCAGATTACTTTAAATTACTTTTGGATTACTTTCTTTTTCCATCACAGATGGGTATGTTTTGGTGAACAGGAGACACAAAAAGCAAAAGGAAACTGAACGTGTTTTTACCGTTGTAATGGCGTATCAAGAGTACAACTGAAACATCTATGATTCATATCTGAAACAATGTAACGACATAATACACTTTTTGGGGATGCAGCTTGTGAGAACGGGCGTGTCGCCTTCTGTCCTGCCAGTGTTGGCAGGACATGAATTAAAATGTCGAACTCGGACTTCATTTTAAGGACACTTCGGCCAGGGGTTGAGAGCTATATTTGTTTAAGCACCGGCAAAACAGGAGAGTGTGTGCACCAGTCTGCCTTGATCTATGAATTCATGTCCGTGACTCTCACAGTATCTGCTGCCCGCAGCTGTTTATAGAAGGAAAACCTCCTTCACTTCATGAACTCTCTGCAGCGCCAGGAGGCAGCGGGAGGGTTAACTCGGCCTCTGAGAATACGAGCGCGCCGCGCACTGCCTTTCACGCACCGCCACCGCACCATGTTTCGTTGTTATTGTTTCACTGAGCGAGCGGACCCGCGATTTTTTTCCAAGCGCTTTTTTGGTCCATCTGCGGCGGCTCTGATGATTCGAATCGGCTGTACCTACGACTAATGAATATTAAATGTTGAGAGGAAATCTTTCCACCAATAATTCCAATAAGTAATCCAAAATGTATTCACTTCAGGTTTAAGAAAGTAACTGTAATCAGATTACTCGTTTTTCAAATGTAACGCGAGCTGAATACAGTTACTTGATTTTTGTACTCTGATTACGTAACGCCGTTACATGTATTCCGTTACAACCCAACCCTGAGCATAATGCAGTTCAGAAACCTGTTCTGACGCTTTTAAAGCAACTGTTAACAGTGTGAGGGGCCCAAAGGCCATGGTGGCCGTAGGACGTACAATTATTTGTGGGGCATAACGGCCAGACCGAGGGGCTACGACGGCCATAGCCGCCGTGAAAATCCCACCCTGCTCACAAGACCCTGAAATAATTCATGAATATTTGAATGCCTCAATGAGCATGCGCTGATAATTAGAATAATTAGAATAACCTGAGGATTACATGGTGACCAGAGCTGTGGAAAATGTCATGTTCCTGCTGTGTGGCATTCAATTATACAAGTGTGACCTGTGACATAACACACATACACACACACATACCAGGTATACATCACTTCTGGGGACATTACATTGACTTACATGCATTTCCCTGGAGACTTATCCTAACCTTAACCATAACCAACACATGCCTAACCCTTAACCTTAACCAAGTCTTCACCCTAAAATGAAAGAGTCCCCGCATGTGACTGTGTAAAGTAACCAGATATAGGTCCCCACAAGGATGGTAATGCTAGGCCACACACACACACACACACACACACACACACACACACACACACACACACACACACACACACACACACACACACACACACACACACACACACACACACACCACACACACACACACACACACACACACACACACACACACACACACACACACACACACACACACACACACACACACACACACACACACACACACACACACACAATGCTGTGGGAGAAAATAAACACATGCCTTTTTTTATTTAAATATAGAGCTGTCGTAATATCATATTTTCAATCCACATTGAAATGGGAAAGATAATTCAATGCTTACAAATCTTAAGGCAATAGTTAAGGAACATTTTAAGTAAAACACATCATCTTTAACTTAAGTCTAAGTGTTGCTATTTAGTAGATTTTAGAGAGGTCAACAGGAGGGGAAATACATGTTTGTTTAGCAGATTTAACAAGCAGTGACGAAACATAACAAGGTCAAAGGTCACCAAATCCAGACAATAGGGAGATAATAAAATGAAATGAAATGTATTGGTTGATTTTTCTATTGGTTCTTAAAACTGTGCGACAAAATGCTATAAGTCTTTTTATGCATGGTTTGGGAAAAACGGTGTTAAAATAGTTATGAACCTAAACTGTGGAAATACAGCAAGGTACACGTTTTGTGTCCCCACTATTATAGTCGCCAATTAATTCACTAACACAACGGCAATAGTAGTGGCGATCAACATCGTTATTGTGACGTAAATATACAGTTTTGGGGTAAACGGAGAGGCCAAAAAACATTGAAAAAGGCTTTAAAAAGTTTACAAAAATACATAGAATCACTAAATCTCCACATGAGATTTTCACAATTCCTGTTTCTAACTGTAAACCCCGAATAACACGAGGGACGACACACCATGGAGATGCTGAGGAAGACCACGAGATGTGGATAAAAACACCTTTAATGAGACTTAAAACGATTGATGCATATTTTCATTTCCCACAGGTCACCTCTGTGTCTCGTGATCATGACGTTGAGTTCAAGGCAGTGAGATATTGTGGGAATGGTGAAGACTGTGTGTGAGGAGCAGGAAGTGCACTCATTAATCTCCGTGAGGCGGACGGCAGATGAGGACTGCTGTGTAATGAGACTTTCTGATCGTCTGCTGGATAAAAATAAAAGCAGCTATTATAAGAGAAAGGTACGATTCTTCCTTTCCTTCAGGATCACTTTCATCTCTGCTACACACTATCTCCTGCATTGCTGTACAGGTAGATTCACTTTTTAAAGTCACGTCCTGTTTGCTGTTGATACATTTCCCTTTAATAACGAATACATGATGAATAAATCATTCATGTATTCGTCTCAGAACAGTCAATGAACTATGTAAACAATGCTTAGAGAAAACATTGGAGCCTATCAACAAGTCTGCTGACCTACAGCTGTTTGAACATTAGAGACACTACATACTGATATACACCTGAACATCAGCAGGAGAGGACTCTTTAAAGTAGAGACACTACATCCTGATATACACCTGAACACCAGCAGGAGAGGACTCTTTAAAGTAGAGACACTACATACTGATATACACCTGAACACCAGCAGGAGAGGACTCTTTAAAGTAGAAACGCTACATACTGATATACACCTGAACACCAGCAGGAGAGGACTCTTTAAAGTAGAGACACTACATACTGATATACACCTGAACATCAGCAGGAGAGGACTCTTTAAAGTAGAGACACTACATACTGATATACACCTGAACATCAGCAGGAGAGGACTCTTTAAAGTAGAGACACTACATACTGATATACACCTGAACATCAGCAGGAGAGGACTCTTTAAAGTAGAGACACGACATACTGATATACACCTGAACATCAGCAGGAGAGGACTCTTTAAAGTAGAGACGCTACATACTGATATACACCTGAACATCAGCAGGAGAGGACTCTTTAAAGTAGAGACACTACATACTGATATACACCTGAACATCAGTAGGAGAGGACTCTTTAAAGTAGAGACGTTACATACTGATATACACCTGAACATCAGCAGGAGAGGACTCTTTAAAGTAGAGACGCTACATACTGATATACACCTGAACACCAGCAGGAGAGGACTCTTTAAAGTAGAGACGCTACATCCTGATATACACCTGAACATCAGCAGGAGAGGACTCTTTAAAGTAGAGACACTACATACTGATATACACCTGAACATCAGCAGGAGAGGACTCTTTAAAGTAGATACACTACATACTGATATACACCTGAACACCAGCAGGAGAGGACTCTTTAAAGTAGAGACACTACATACTGATATACACCTGAACACCAGCAGGAGAGGACTCTTTAAAGTAGATACACTACATACTGATATACACCTGAACATCAGCAGGACAGGACTCTTTAAAGTAGAGACACTACATACTGATATACACCTGAACACCAGCAGGAGAGGACTCTTTAAAGTAGAGACACTACATACTGATATACACCTGAACATCAGCAGGAGAGGACTCTTTAAAGTAGAGACACTACATACTGATATTAACCTGGAAATTAGCAGAATAGGGCCTCTTTAAACCTTTGAAACTCATCAAATGAAAGTCAAATATTTTACTTTACTACTTTTGTCTGAGGGCCACAGCAGCCTTCGTTTTCCCAGCTGGTGGAAATGGAGGAGATAAATCAATGAAATTACAGCATTTCTTGTAACACTGTCTGCGTTGGATTCTTTAGATTTCTCTCCTCCTCTCTATTAAAACATTAACAGTGTGCGATGCGTTGATGGTCTATAATTCCATCCCGGCAGTTTTATCAGGTCTGCTCTCAGACTCGTATACATCCTGCTTCTGGGAGGAAATGGCCGCTTCGTGTTCTTATAAATAATGTTGATGGTAAAGTGCTCTGCAACGGCACACACTCTGCAGACAACGTAAAGTCGCTCTCATATACGCCGTTTAGTCTCATGTGATTTATGTAAGGGAGAAGAGAGGGAAAGAGGACTTGACTAAAGATCAAATGATCTTTAGATTAATGGTTTTTAATAAACTCAGTTTAAACCCTGATCTGATTTTCTGACCATTAATATTATAAAAAAACGTTGAGGACTTTGATATAATTCAAACGCACTGTCTGGAAGCAGCAGAGGAGATAACAATCAATAGTTGTCAAATATATATTATATATTTAGGAAGTATTTCAATCAAACTCAATCCTCGCGACGAGTTTCTTTTCCACAAAGTGCTCGTAAAAAAAGCCATAACGAGAAAATGGATTATATTAAAGAGTCCCAAACTAAATGTGGGTGGGATTTTTATGAGGAAATACAGTCATGAGACATTTCATTTCTCCTTGAAACTCTATATGGATTCTGACCTGTGCATATCCTCAATTAGGGCATCAACCGACAATTATACCATTAACAATTAAACCATTAATTTGAGCTATAAAAATGTCCATCTTAGTTGCCTGTGATGTCATGAAATGTCCATTTTTGCCAGACAGAACTCTAAAGATACTCACATTAATGTAATATAAACAGAAAACAGCAACACATATCAATATTTGAGAGGTTGAAACAAGCTTTTCTGCCATTTAAAAAAAACGTGTTAGTCAGCAAATTATTATTATAGCTCGGTCCTGAACAACCCTCTTTTTTCCGTCTTGTGAAACGTCTAAAATATAAGTATTGAACATAGAAAGTATGTCATTGCATGCAGTAAAGTTGAGACACTACATACTGATATACACCTGAACATCAGGAGGACAGGACTCTTTAAAGTAGAGACACTACATACTGATATACACCTGAACATCAGCAGGAGAGGACTCTTTAAAGAAGAGACACTACATACTGATATACACCTGAACATCAGCAGGAGAGGACTCTTTAAAGTAGAGACACTACATACTGATATACACCTGAACATCAGCAGGAGAGGACTCTTTAAAGTAGAGACACTACATACTGATATACAGTACACCTGAACATCAGCAGGAGAGGACTCTTTAAAGAAGAGACACTACATACTGATATACACCCGAACATCAGCAGGAGAGTACTCTTTAAAGTTGAGACACTACATACTGATATACACCTGAACATCAGCAGGAGAGGACTCTTTAAAGTAGAGACACTACATACTGATATACACCTGCACATCAGCAGGAGAGGACTCTTTAAAGTAGAGACACTACATACTGATATACACCTGAACATCAGTAGGAGAGGACTCTTTAAAGTAGAGACACTACATACTGATATACACCTGCACATCAGCAGGAGAGGACTCTTTAAAGTAGAGACACTACATACTGATATACACCTGAACATCAGTAGGAGAGGACTCTTTAAAGTAGAGACACTACATACTGATATACACCTGAACATCAGCAGGAGAGGACTCTTTAAAGTAGAGACACTACATACTGATATACACCTGAACATCAGCAGGAGAGGACTCTTTAAAGTAGAGATACTACATACTGATATACACCTGAACATCAGCAGGAGAGAACTCTTTAAAGCAGAGACACTACATACTGATATACACCTGAACATCAGCAGGAGAGGACTCTTTAAAGTAGAGACACTACATACTGATATACACCTGAACATCAGCAGGAGAGGACTCTTTAAAGTAGAGACACTACATACTGATATATACCTGAACATCAGCAGGAGAGGACTCTTTAAAGTAGAGATACTACATACTGATATACACCTGAACATCAGCAGGAGAGGACTCTTTAAAGTAGAGACACTACATACTGATATACACCTGAAAAACGAACAGAAGAGGGCCCCTTTAATGTTTTCTTTAATGTGTTTTATGGATGTTCATTATATTCTGTGTCCATCTGAAAATGCATAAACAATTAAATCAATCAACGAAATGGAGTCTGTTGAGTTTCTAATTTGTATTTGTTGTAATTTCTCCTTTCCAGTTGCCCACGAGCAGAAACCGTTGTAAGATCATTTCAGCTCGTTAATGCCTTAATGGAGAGATTCAGATGAATTGTTGTACTCAAAGGTGTTTTTCGGTTACGTTTGGAGCACCGTGAGGAGAATGTGGATTATCTGGAGTCCGGACACAAACATGTTATTCCTGGCAGCGGATTATTGCTTCTGGAGGGGGCTGCACGAGGTTTATGATTTCACTTGCAGTTTATTTTCACAGTGATAAAACACAGGAGCAAAGCAATAAAAGCAACATGATGAAAAACAATGATAGCAAAGTGAACAAAAAGAAACAGACGAGCAGAAAGAGGGAGGAGAAAACCCAGAAGGAGAACAAGTTTAATCTGAATTTAATTAATAAAGGTTCCTGGATCACGACACTGTAAAGTCTTCTGAAACACTATTTAAAATCATCACAACATTTCCACTAAACAACAGAAAGATAACGCAATAAAAGGTCATTTTCTGTGTGTCATATTTGAGCTAATTTAATTACAAACACATTTAAAGTCCTGCTGATTTTCCATTTAACCATCAACATTAAATGTGCTTTTTCTCTTGGTGCAGAAAGGCCTTAAACTCAAAATATAACATGGTACATTTTCATTCATTTTATATTGATAACATTAAATAGTTGTGTATTCATTAGGCCCGAAGAGGAGAATACCAAACTAATATTTTTGTAAATTTGTAGAATACGATATTTCTGAAGCTCCACAATACTTCGGTCAAAATTTATTTTAATAATAATAATAATAATAATAATAATAATGGATTACATTTTTTAATTAGAGCGCTTTTACAGGTGCTCAAAGCGCTTTACAATTACATATTACACATATTAGACATGTAAATATTACATTACATATAATTTAACACATATATAGTATTTAAAAAATACATTTGTTTCCTCTAGTGTCCTGTGATCATGTTCTCCTTTGAGCGTGTTACCGTTGTCACTTTTTATTCATTTTTAAGCCACATTTGTACCCTCATCTTGGTGCTTTTTACTCTATATTTTAACTGGATGAAAGATTTGAGTGATGGCACGTCTGGATGTAAAGTTTACGGAGACACAAGCTGAGCTAACGTTAGCCGCAGACTAAGAGAACCTCTGATTTTTAACGTCAAGCTGTCACAGAGATGCTAAAAAACCTCCTGAACCAGGAGAAGCTCACAGCAACAATACACCACTGTGATATTTAAACATTCAGTGATGTGTGCACAGGCTCTGTAATATTTATGAATGAAATGCATGAGAAACTCTGTGAAATAGAGCAAAGTTAAAGAGTCTGAACCCAACATACATGAGATGTTAGAGAGGATCGTGTGCCTGCTCTGTAATGTGGTAAATACACGTTCAGATGTTGTCCTGTATGTAGAGGAACATTCATATATATCATATTTATGATCTTCATAAGCCGCGTCACACTGTCCCGAAGATGGCCCCGAACTTGGTCAACAGCCAAGCAACAGCCGAAGCAAGTACGATGCATACAGAAGGCCACACCATGGCACCCGAACCACACACTCCGTCATGCTGTTTCCATAGCAACAACAACTTCCTGTCAACAGCGTAAACTCGCCTTCAAAATAAAAGCATCTAAATAAAACAGGGAAGTTAACCTAAATTACATTTAAGACATACAACTGCAACGAAACAAGAGACAAAAACAATGTAATGTCCTTTTCAGTTTCACAGGACACACATTGTACTACAACACGATGGCTACACGACGGCATTGCGAGGGCTTCATGTAGTCGTGTTGCCTTCCTAAGACAATCGGGCAGCTTCTTGTTTCCTTCGTGAGGGGAAAAATGCCCGATGGCGCCGATGATCAGACGAAGATGACACGATTTGACAAGATGCCCTCACGATGGCCTAACGAAGGGCAAAGTGGACACACAAATTCAACACGATGAAATGAACCTTCGAAAGGTTCTTCGGCAATTTGTTGGCATGCCAAAGATTTTGCCACCGCTCACGAAGTTGCTGCTGGAGCCTGAGAAACTCCACCGGCGGTCATACGATGGCTTAAGATGCCCTCACGAACGGCCCGATGTTGCTACGAGCAGAGCCGAATTTGAACATTTGGTGTCAATTTCGGGACAGTGTGGCGCGGGCTTGAAGGACTGACTTTAGGACTCATGCCAAAATATATTTAATCCAGATTTCCTCCATGACACCTCTTTGGAGAACTGCGAGGGGTTAATGAATAAACACAATCCTATGTTTGTTAGTTGTTGGTCAATTGGGTTTTATAGAAGATACAATCCTGACATTTTTAATAAAGCCAGGTTTCTTTAATATATATCAGGTAAGGGAAACGTCTTTCACTTAAAAACAACTCTTTGGACAAGAACACAAGAGTCTTCTTATCAATCTACTTCTCTGAACATCTGGACCTCCTTTTATACTGAGGAGAGAAGGAGGAAGAGAGGTGAGGACACATGGAGAGATACTGGGTGTTTCTCAATGTCGAGTAAAGCTGCTCCAGAGCCACTATTTCAAGCACTACGTCATCGAGTGCCGCCGAAGGACTGTTCCAATGTCCAGCATACTTGGAATTCTACCGAGCCCGGCGTACTTCGTTTGGAGAAATGTCGAGGCTGCACATGTGTAGACTCCGTGGTTTTAAAATCCCCACAATGCTTTGCGCTTTCTCTGTGGCGGAGAATGTAAGGCGGGGCCTCTCATATGACGCACACCTGCACACTTGCTCGCCTGGTCCACTCTTCGTTTCCCGAATGCCAGGAAGGATTCTTGCCTCGCTTCTGAACCAAGTGACTCGGAAGACAAGCAAGCGTACTCGAGATTGAGAAACACCCACTGCCTGAAAGGAAAAAGGATGTAACTGAGAGTAGAAGAAGGGGTGAGGAAAAGGGGGGAGGTAAAAGCCTGGGTTGTGTTTTGCTGCCCTGTGGTTGGTCTGTAATGCATCCAGCAAAACCACTTCCCTTTATTAAACTATTGCAAGGAGATACCAGATCCATGTCACATTATCACTTGAGGATGCAAATCACAGAGATATAGGAGGAGAAGGGAGTGAAGAAGGGAGAAGGGAGTAAAGAAGGGAGTAAAGAAGGGAGAAGGAGGGAGGAAGTAAAGGGGAGAAGAGGAGAGAAAACAAGGAGGAAGAACAGGAAAGGGTAATAAAGTGAGGATAGAGAAAGGGAGAGAGAAAGGGAGGAAACCAGGAAAGGAGAAGGAAAGAGGAAACAAGAAGAGAGGAAAGGAAGCGATAACAGTAGATGGGAGGGAGCTTTTCAGAATAAAAGCCTCAGTGAATAGGAAACAACCAACACCGCCAAAATAAGAGACCTGCGAGCTAAAGACTCCCCACACTACAGTACGACTGAATTTAAACATTTTTTGGGGAGAAAAATAAAGTTTTTCATTCAATAAAACGAACAAAAGCTCCTTCACACTCCTGTTGGTTTTTACTACAGTCATTCACACTCTGCCATTCACACCTTTCTAACGCACACTACATCTCCCTCATTCACAGACAGGTAGGTGTATAGAGTCATATAGCCAAGTGGGTGTGGTGTGTGTGTGTGTGTGTGTGTGTGTGTGTGTGTGTGTGTTAAAAGCATTACAGATAGAGCTTATGTACTCTGACTGACTCACTCTCTATATCTGACGTTTCCAAAGGCTCTTTGAACAACAGATAATAGATCAGTGCTGGAGAGCTGCAGGGCTCAGAAACACACACTCAGAAACACACACTCTGCGTCCACATGGCTGCCGTGTGTGTGTGTGTGTGTGTGTGTGTGTGTGTGGGCGGCAGCAGGGTGAAGATACACCATCGTACTGGAGAAGCGATTTCACACTCAAAACAGACTGTAAAACTCCTCCGTAACCAACAATAACGACCAATAATCCGTCACACACAACAAAACAGGAGAGCACACACACACACACACACACACACACACACACACACACACACACACACACACACACACACACACACACACACACACACACACACACACACACACACACACACACACACACACACACACACACACACACACACACACACACACAGTTGCCATGGTGATAATATTAACAGCCACAGCAGTGTTTTTCACCGCAGTCGGAGAAGAACATAATGGGTCCGTATTTTAGCACTTCCTGTTCTCTTCACTGGATGTCAACGGTTTTATGAATGTGTTTTTGATTGTTAGCCTGAGTAAAGGTCTGTGGTTAAAACCAGCTCGTGAGATGTTGTTCTACGACAGGAAATATGTTAGTAAATACCCCACTGGTTTGATTTGATCTTATTTCCACTGCAATATATTCAAAAATATAATGATATAAATACATTGGTGTTTTATTGAGGTAATCCTTGTGATTGGCCTACACTACTACACGTCACGGTTTTAGTTTTGTCTGTCTAGTCATGTTTTTATTTTGAAATTCTGTTCTCCCTGTCTCTTGTCTTCCTTCCTGTGTTTGCCCTCCTGTGTCTGAGTGTCTGGCTGAAGTCCAATAGTCCATTTAGCTTAGGGACCTTCCTAACGGAGTGACATGACCCGGAAGTCCCTCAGTGGCAGCCACGATAAGTGCCGTTCCAATTCTCTAGATGATAGGAAAGGAGGTTTCAAACTTCCTTTATAACCTCCTTTAGCTGAGGAACCACTGGACCTCCCTAACCGACAGGAGAGGAGAAAATACTGCCCCACAATGCATTGCAGCCGCAGCATTTGCCGTCACTCAACAGTCGGCCGTTCACGGAAACAACCGATTATGACCGAGAAATGATATCATGAAAGTTACGGTGCTTATTAAGCATTTTAAAACATAGGTGGTAAGTTGCCAAAGTGCTTTGTTCTGAACGTTCATCAGTATTATAATCAAAGAGAAATATGAACGTTAGTTTTTACTGAAATGATCAAATAAAGTCCACTTCTAAAAGATGTTTGAATGGTGATATACACAGTGATAGGTGTTAAGGACTAACGTTTATAATAAATACATCTGTATTGATTTTAAGATCTTTAGTTCATACAATCATACGTATTGGGATCATTGGTATTAATGTGGACCGGAGGGAGAGGGGGACGAGCATGAGTTTCACTTTCCTTTTTTATTTCAATTCTAACTTTGGTCATGAAGAATATGTTTCTCTGTTTCCCGTTCATAGAGCAAAGCAGCAGCATCAGAGCACGGTGCAGAGTCTCCAGATGAGTTTACAGCAGTCCCTCGTTCTTATTAAACATCCATGTTGTAGTCCGCTGTATAGAAAACTGTGGTTTCCATAGTTTCCCCACAGCAGCAGACGCACACAATGACGTCCGCTGGCGCATCATAAACACGTCGGATAGTGAAAGTGCATTCGGATTCTCTAAAGTACCGCAGTCTCTTCTCCCAAGTCCTTTTGAATTCTCCTATCCACTATCCCTTAACCCCGTGACGTTTCACTCAGAGGTCAAGGAATAGGAGATAGGGTTAGAACTTAGGAGCTGATTTTTAAACTATCCGACCGCAACCTCTGATTGTGTTCACCTGTTGCCCTTCCGTTTCTGCATCCCCTGCCCAGCTGTGTCTTGTCCTCCCCTGTGCTCCATGTCGGTTCGTTCTCTTTTCTCACCCTCCATGCTGGGGTGTACGGTTTAACCATGTCCTGGATGTAGGAGGGGCCAGATCAGTTTTGTTTGCCATGTCAACAGCTTTGATTAATTAAAGCTGGCTTTTGTTTTGAAACCCGCTTCCCTTTTTAACTGCATTTGAGTCCTAATATTCACGAATCCTGACAACGTTATACACACTAGGGGCTGTAAACGGTAACACAGTACCTCTCACAATTAATCTGCAACTTTAACGCGTTAAAAAAATATCACCCAACAACAATCACAACATCCTGCCATATCTCCAGTGTGGATGCTTACCTTGAATTACATGGCAGTTCAAGGGCAGAATAACCGACACAAGCAATGCACCAAATGGAAAGCCATCACTACCTCAGTGTAACAGCACACCTAATCCATAAGGATATAGTTCTGCACCCTTGAACTGCACTCGTTCTTTAGGTGTGGAGAAAATGGAGGAAAGACATTACTCCATCTTCTTGAAGTTGCACAGGAGGCGAGATGAAGGACAGGGTCACCGCCGTGGGAACAGATACTGCTCGATTACCATTAGAGTAAAAGAGAAAAGCACAGAACGTTTTCTAAAACTTCATGAAACCTTTAAACTCTTGCAGAGGTTTGTTGCATAGCGATACAGCAGCTCCTACTCACCACTGAGTCGTTCTCTACATTGTAGATGCCCCCCTCTTAGTGACGAATAAACCTATTCTGATTCTGAAACAAAAAACAATCCCTGCTTTTCGCCTCCAGATATTGAAGTTCTCAACTCACCCGAGCGTGGTCATGGTGAC
Source organism: Champsocephalus esox (assembly GCA_036324585.1). Classification (NCBI taxonomy): domain Eukaryota; kingdom Metazoa; phylum Chordata; class Actinopteri; order Perciformes; family Channichthyidae; genus Champsocephalus; species Champsocephalus esox. The sequence goes on along the minus strand of CM070476.1, from coordinate 40,529,582 downwards.
GATGGTGTACCAGAAGGAGGCGGGGATGGAGGTGAAGGTGGAGCCCTTGGTGCCCTTCTCGGCGTAGAACATGACGGTGGCGAAGATGATGATGGCCATGGTGAGAGAAAACAGCAGGAAGCCTAACTCTGAGGCGCAGCTCTTCAGAGTGTAGCCCAAAATCCTCAGGCCCGCCGAGTGGCGCGAGAACTTGAAGATGCGGAAGACGCGGAAAACCCGGAGCGTGACGAAGGCGCCGCTGACGTCCTCGTTCTCCGGCATCACCAGGCCGATGTAGTACGGCATGATGGCCACCACGTCGATCACGGACATCACGGAGCGCATGAAATTGCAGCGACTGGGCGCGGCGAAAAGGCGCATCAGATACTCGAAGGTGAATATGAGCACGCAGGCCGTGTCCATGCAGAAGAATGGGGACCTTGTACTTCTCGCCGCACGGCAGATCTTTCACGCTGCCTAAGGGCGGCCGGCACGGCACCGTCTCCACCACGTTGGCGATGACCGACACGGCGATGAAGAAGCCGGTGACGTAGTAGAAGACGAGAGCCATGGTGGAGGTGTGCGGGTTCTCGAAGGCTCGCCACAGCCGCTCCCTGGAGGTGCTGTTGGGGGGCAGCGGGGCGTCAACCCCCTCGTTGGCCTCCGTGTCCTCCGCCAGGCGCTCCTGGTTCTCCTTTTTCCTGTCCCGGTATTCCTGCACACAGACAGGGAGAGAGAGAGACAAGATCAGCCTCGTTATTGATCATATTTTATCAAGTTAGAGATTTTGAAAACACTCACAGTAAGTCAGAATACAAAATCCTAAAAACAAAGAAATGCAAAATAATTAGTTTGGCAGCTGGAAGATGATATATGAGTAAAACCAAAAGTATCATTGACGGTGTAGAGTCCAATTTAGTAAATCATCCTATTACAACTATTAACGGCGGGGGCAACCGGGTTTAACAGGTTAATAAATCTTGCTTAAACAAAAAGTGATTTAATAAATGGGATATTATCTTGCTTTTCAACTTAAAGGTGGGGTAGGTAAGAATGGAGAAACCAGCTCGAGTGCGCTAGAATTTGAAAATACACAGCCGAAAAAGATCTGGCACTTCCTCACAGAGCCCCTCCTCCAACACACACGAACGCGCACATGACCAATGAGGGCACGAGATAAGTGTGTGCCCCGATGGAAGGCTGACAGGCAGGTAGGCCATCCTGTTACTTTAGCCGGCTCAGATGATTGGTCGTGCTTTTTACAGTCACGCTTCCACAGACGATATTTTTTTATGGATTTATTGTCAAATAATTTAATATATTCATTGCTATCGAGACGTTAAGAGCATTCCATGGAATATAAGTGTTTCTGAAGTGAATTACCACCTTTAAATAATGAGAACAAAGGTTGAAAATGTAACGATTTCACGTTAGCTTCATGTCTACATGTCAATCTAGAATAGTTAGTCATTTTAATATATGTTATGCTTTATGATAACTCACATTTCTTCTTTTTTTTAAAGATTTTGTATTTTTCTTTTAGAATTGGATGATGCTGTCAACCTGCTGGCAAACAGGAAAGCTCTTATTTTGAAGGCGGCACAGCAGAAACAATCTTGTTTCCTGTCAAAACTGATAAAGCAAACCATTTTATTATGTTTGTGCAACTGTCTATTTAAGTGTTGTACCTATGAGAGATACACAAAGTACAACCATGTTCACAGCCCTATGGTCGCTTTGTGTCCTATCAGATATTTGGTTTCCATTAGCTCCGGGCCAATATGGTTAGCGGCTTCTCCTTTTAGCAAGATAGTGCACTAATAATGGGAATAAATGAAATGTTGTCCCACATCACATGCCACCACAGGTATTGACAAAGTAACTCCCTAAAGACATACAGAGCATTTTCCATTGAAACACCAATAACACATTTTGCACAGCCTCAATTGAATGTATTTAGAACCACCAAGCACTTGCCAGCGGTTACCAAGCCAGCAAGCCAACTATAGTTAATACATAGAAAGTGAAATACATTCATAAGACTTTAAACTCCCACAAAAGGCAGTGATTAATAAACTTGTCTCAAAGGAAGCAAATCTGCTTCTGTAAATGTGTTTGCCTCAATAATTACGAGAGAAGAAAAGCAGCAGAAATTACTAGCAGTATAAAAATAAAAAGCATGTGGACTGTTTCTCATGGGAAGTTGTGTGGGAAGTGTGAGAGAACAAATCCAGAAATGAGAATCTCTCACAGTTAAACCAACATTTTTGAGTCTGCCAAATGTGAGGACATATATTTCCAGCTCATTAGTCAGTGCACTGGTCCAATATAAAACAAAGTATATGAAGATTTAAGAGCAAGTCAAGACGAGGGTAATGTGACGAACGGGTATATGAAGAGCTCTGAAGGTGATTTGTTATTTAAGTAGGGACGTTAATAATAAAACGTACAGAAAACTAAAGCAGGAAGCCAAAATCAGGAGCATTAAAAGGTGCAGGGATGAGTCCTATAACCTGGAAATTAGTATTTCAGCACTTCCTGTTCTCTCGTCTGGAGCTCAATGGTCTTTTGATTGTCTATTTGGTTGTTAGCCTGAAAAAAGGTCTGTGGTTAGCACAAGCTGAAGAGATTTTATTTCTACAACGTTAGTAAAAACCCCACTGGTGAATTTAACAGTGTCTAAATCAGACGACTAAACGTCATCACGCCCAACATTAGCCTCCTTTAGCTTAGCGGTGGTGACGTGAAGTCATGTGACCGTGCTGTAGTTCCTTTATAGCCCAACATTAGCCACCTTTAGCTTAGCGGTGGTGACGTGAATTCATGTGACCGTGCTGTAGTTCCTTTATAGCCCAACATTAGCCACCTTTAGCTTAGCGATGGTGACGTGAAGTCATGTGACCGTGCTGTAGTTCCTTTATAGCCCAACATTAGCCGCCTTTAGCTTAGCGGTGGTGACGTGAAGTCATGTGACCGTGCTGTAGTTTCTTTATAGCCCAACATTAGCCGCCTTTAGCTTAACGGTGGTGACCTGAAGTCATGTGACCGTGCTGTAGTTCCTTTATAGCCCAACATTAGCCGCCTTTAGCTTAGCGGTGGTGACGTGAAGTCATGTGACCGTGCTGTAGTTCCTTTATAGCCAAACATTAGCCACCTTTAGCTTAGCGGTGGTGACCTGAAGTCATGTGACCGTGCTGTAGTTCCTTTATAGCCCAACATTAGCCGCCTTTAGCTTAGCGGTGGTGACGTGAAGTCATGTGACTGTGCTGTTGTTCCTTTATAGCCCAACATTAGCCTCCTTTAGCTTAGCGGTGGTGACGTGAAGTCATGTGACCGTGCTGTAGTTCCTTTATAGCCCAACATTAGCCACCTTTAGCTTAGCGGTGGTGACGTGAAGTCATGTGACCGTGCTGTAGTTCCTTTATAGCCCAACATTAGCCGCCTTTAGCTTAGCGGTGGTGACGTGAAGTCATGTGACCGTGCTGTAGTTCCTTTATAGCTCAACATTAGTTTTTTACTTCTCAAATCATAAAGTGGTGTTCATAAGTGGAGATTATCCTGCTGACCAAACGTGTAAGTATGATAAACGTTTGTTTGACACACAGAATATTTTCGAATGGAAAAGTCCCACTGGCTTTTGGCCATGGGAGCCATTACAATACTAACTTCAGGGTTGGCTCTACATCCCTGCTCTCACCACTCTCTTGCATGTGAGCTTCTGGTGTTTCAGCTCATTACTGCCGTGTTAATGAGTTTTATAATGAAGACTGACAGCAGCGCTTGTTAGAAACCCCCCTCCTCAGATCACTCCATGTTTTTACACTTTACTCATTTAGCTGATGATCTCCGCTCCAAAGAGACTTAATGAGTGCAGCAGCAGAATCACCAACATTACAGTGAAGCTTCAGGAATAAATCCAAAGGTCACTGCATCAACCGAAGTACACGAGTCATGACGCAAGTGATGTACAAAATGTGGAAGTAAGAGCAGTATGTCCTCCTTCACAGGACTGTCACTGCACAGAAAGGTGGGATCTTCATCAGTAGCAGCACTTTGAATTGTTGTGGAAGATGATCTGCAAATAAAAGCTAGAAATAAAAAGTACTTTTCGGAGCAGCAAACTTAACATTAAGTCCATAACATGAGGCTCATGTTCATTTTGGAAATACAAAATTATTAAAAAACAGCTTATTATCTGTTATTGTTAACCATTACCTTGATTAAAACTATACTATACTTCTTAATAATTTGAATGGTTGCCTTCATTATAGTGAAAACCTATATAATACCAGATTGTGTAAACGTTTTAAAAGGTTTCTGGTTTAAAGGTTTCAATAGTTGACTTTAAATTAATATATACATTTAAAAGTATGTATATATATATATATGTTGTTGACCCCTTCAGTAAGTGGAGAGTATGTTCTCAATGCAAATCAAGTTATAAATAGTTTTTTTAATTGGATATTTATGTAGAAATAGATAAACAAAATGAACAAGAGTCACTGAGAGAGTTACTTTTACACTCGAGTAAAATATACCTAAGCAGTCATTGATATATAATGGTTAAAATACACTGAACAAAAACATAAACGCAACACTTTTGTTTTTGCTCCCATTTTTCATGAGATGAACTCAAAGATCTAAAACATTTTCTATAAACACAAAATAACCATTTCTCTCAAATATTGTTCACAGATCTGAAAAAATGTGTGATAGTGAGCACTTCTCCTTTGCCGAGATGATCCATCCCACCTCACAGGTGTGGCACATCAAGATGCTGATTAGACAGCATGATTATTGCACAGGGGTGCCTTAGGCTGGTCATAATAAAAGGCCACTCTGAAACGTGCAGTTTTGCTTTACTGGGGGGGTCCGAAAACCAGGCAGTATCTGGTGTGAGGGGTAGGGTTAGGGTTAGGGGTAGGTTGGGTTTTCTCGGTAAATAGGTGTTTAAAAAAATATTAAAAACCTCCGTAAACATAAACCTTATAAAAACCCTTTTAAAAGCACTGTAAAAGCTCCGGGAGGACAAGACCGTTTCAAAAGAGTGGTTAAAAAGTGCAGAGCGGAGCTGGACCACGGAACGGCGGCAGAGTATGTTAAAAAGCAGATCTCCCCGTCCCAGGATCTCTGGAGGGAGGTGTGTGTGTGTGTGTGTGTGTGTGTGTGTATGTTTGTCGATGTGTTTAAGTGTTTAAGTGTGTGTGTGCGTGTGCGGAGCCTGTCCCAATGGAATCTGTAAAAGACCCTAAATGATAGGGGGATCTAAAATGGTCAATTTAAGAGTGATTCCAGTTCTCTTAGTAAAATCCATGCATAAAAACATTTAGAAGTGTAAGTGCAGTTAAAACACAAGTGCAATGATAAAGATAAAAATAATTAAAACAATCTCCCCAGTAATATTAATTTAAAAAGTAAAGGGAGTGTTCAAATTAACTAATAATAAAATAAAGGCACACTGGGTTAGTAAGATCGCATAAAATGAACTGGATGTCACTGGAAAACAGAAACCACTAAAATCGATGTCGGGTAAGTTGAAAAGATTCCAAAGGGAAGGTGTTGTTTGGCTCTGTCTATTTAAAAGGGTGGCAGGTCGGTGAAGAGTTCCTCTCTTTGGTTTTCTGGCCTCCAGGTAATAAAATAATTTAAAATAAATATAAATAAACAAATAAATCGTCCCTCCTCATGTGGCTTTGATTAGTATCAGATAAAAACATACACATATATACATTACAAATATAAAACATGTAAGAAGTAATAAAAACACAAATATGAACACCATTAAGATAGTGCTAAAAACATGCGATAAAAATGTAGCACACCGATAAAAGTCCAGATGAGGAGGATCTATAAATAATTAATACATAAATATAAGTGCTAAAATACGTGGAGGGCGGATTAAAACAGGCCGACACACCCGCAGAGAAGGGAATTAAGAGGAGGGGAGAGACCCTGGGGCGAGAGGAGATCGCACACCGTTTCCATATTTCCATCACAATCTCCTTGTGCAGGGAATTTGAAAACAACAACAATCTGGGACATTTCAATGGATATTTACAATATGGAAAAGACGACAGCATTTGTCATAAATTGGAAGAATGCACTCCAAACTGTGAGAAGTGGACTCACGATGTGAAGCCCGACAGGCCTGATTTCGTTTCCACAGATCCATAACTCTGCTGTAAAGACACGTCTACTGCACAATTGTTCACTGTGGCTTTCTTTATGTTTTCTCATCTGTGTTTTTTGTGTCATGTATCATTGCTGAAAATAACTGAACAGATGTATGTCCTTCATGTTGAGATGCAACAATGTTTGACACGAAATGCCAATAAAAAGTCAATTACAAAAACTAAAAAACAACAACATGTTTGTCTCTGTGCCTAACAGGAAGTGCAGTTACCTCCATGCAGCAGTCCCCGATGATCTCGGGCACGATGCCGTAGAAGGCCAGCTCCTCGTCGAAGGCCTGGATGCACTCGTTCCTCGGGTAGTGCAGCTTCCCCGTGCGGTAAAAGTTCAGAATGTGCCGGAACATTTCGGGGTCTCGGTCGAAGAAGAATTCCTGAGTGTCCTCGTTGTAGAAAAACTCTTTTTCCGAAGAGCCCAGCAGCGTCTCCGGGTAACGGTCCAGAGTGTTCTTCCATGTCTGCAGAGAGACCACATGATCTTTTTATAGGACAATCTGGAGCTTTACTATTTCATCTGAAGCGTGTTTTTCTTATGATTATATGATGCATAAAGAGGGATACATATTCTTATGTTGAAGGTGCCACAAAAAAAAATATATATATAATAAAACTTATAAAAGATTATTATTTTTCTCATTCTGCCTGTGCTGCAGCACCTCTTTTCACCCTCTGTCTGAAACCAGAGCCCAGTCTGCTCTGATTGGTTAGCTGGCCGGCTCTGTTGTGATAGGTCAACCGCTTAGAGATGTCCCGCCCCTTAACCACGCACAATGTGTTGGAGCGCTAGCCAATAGAAGTGTTTTTACTTTAAAAAAATACATTGTAGTGGCCGTCGGCACAACACAAATAGTGTTTAAACGGAGAAACAATGTTTTGTAAAAGCATAACACTAAATATAATAACTTCTCCTCAGTTGAACCACTTTTAAACAAACCATACAGGCTACTTGGATTAAAAACAGACGAAAACAAATTTAACACATTTAAGCTGAGATGCAGAGAAAGATGGGAGCATTGAACCGTCTCTAATTGTCGGTAACAGCGAAGTAGGCCGTGTTTTATGCTTAGATTATATTAATAGGCATTCTGCATGTTTGTCTTTCTATATATACCACCAGAACCTTTAAACAATGAGGACAACGTCTGACAGGAACTTTCTCCTTGTTCTGCCGCCGCAGCAGAAAGCACTTTTTTCTGTTTGATTCCTAAACGCCATCCATCCATTTTTGCTGTGTAGCCATCCTGTTATTTGTTCAGCCCAAATGCACATTGATTAGACGTACAGTTTTTATTTACAACCTCCAGCCCTGGAGGCGGGAGCAGAGCGGCACATTAAGAGCAACATGAATCTCCGAAAGCAGGTCTGGTAGTAAAACTGCTTTTAATTCCCCTCATAGAAGTAATGTGATCATATTTTACATACTTGGACAGCTAGTGACTTTCTAATAGCTTCTAACTATTTCTGCTTCATCAAAAAAAGGCAAATATTTAAGCGTGCGTAACGACTTTAGAGTCAACTACAAGTCCCAGAGAGCTTAGCTGTGAGAAACAACCAATCAGAGCTTCTCATGAGGCCTCCAACAGAGCTGAACTTAGATGAATGTTAACAATCAATCCAAACCTATCCACTTTTGGAAATATCTTAGCAACCAAGAGCTCTGAATGCGGCACAAAATAACTCTTGAACCAAGGCTCTGGCTGAAAAACAGCAAAGACTTGTGGGTAATGTAGTTTTAAAACCTAAGCTAATCATTACCTGCATAGAACATGTCCTAAATCCGCACGAGAACTTCCTGCACATACAAGAAAGTCATGTTTTCTACAGGAAATCAGGTGCCAAGTTTTATTGTCAACGTTGTGTGTCCTTTTGTAGAGAGGAAAATTGTAGAGGTGGAAGTCAATGGTGCGATTGTGTGGCTTTTTGAGTCAAACTGCCATTTTCTTTCCATCTGGTAAGTACGTGTTTAATGTCGCTATGTTCCTGAAGTAAACACAGCAGTCCAATTGAGGTGTTTCAGCCAGTGTGGCAGAGACACTCCCCCTCGAGGACACACAGGGATTTCAGCCTTTGCCGACCATTTACATGCACTAAAACCTATAATACACTACAGGAAAGGGAACACCCCAAAAAGCATAATTGGGCACCTTTAACATGTTTAATATTTAACGATAATCATCAAAGAATAATTTCCATTTAGTTTTTTGATTGCAGTAAAAATGTGTCGCAGTTATAACTAGAATCGCATTTTTAAAACAGTTTAACCGCTGGAGTTTTGACCTTTTTAAGAACTTTTTTTCCCATATTCATTTAGCAGCAGCAGCAGATATGGACATCCCTCTTTTATGACACTACTCATTTATAAAAGGTGAAATCTTGTTATCGATGAAACTGATCTATTTGTCACCAGGCTCCCCACGATACGATACTACTGCGATGCTACGATATGCTAAGTATTGCGATACGATATATTGCGATATTGCAAATGACACGGGTCATATCCGTCTTCCCTTCCTGGTTAAAAAATGTATTTGCAATATGAATAGTTTATGTAAATAACCCAATTTGTTTTTGTTACTTTCATTGCAACATGTCTTAATGTAACTTCCTGTTTCGTATAGACGAGGTTTTATTTTGAATGGACTTTTTTTTTGCGCTATTAGCAGGAAGTTCCCGAAGCAAAAACTTGATGGAGAAAAAGAACAGGTCGTTTCTCAATCGCGAGGATTTTGGCTTCCAAGCCAATATTTCAAGGATGCTACGCCATCGAGTGCCGCCGAAGGACTGTTCCAATCTCCAGCATACTTGGAATTCCACCGAGGCGGCGTCCTTGGTTTGGGGGTAATTTCGAGGCTGCACATGGGTAGACTTCGCGTCCTTAAGATTCCCACAATGCTTTGCGCACGGACCAATTTCAAAAACCCTTACGGAGAATGGCTGAACCGACGCAGCACACATTTAAATGTAAGTATGTAGTGGCGTAGAACACGTGTTGGTAAATATGTTACTTTGTTACATTTGTTATCACCAAAAATGTGTTCCGTGAAAGTAAAGCGAGTTCATAATTAGATAGACATCGTGAGGTATTTATTTTCGGTACAGTTTATGTTGAAACCGTTAGAGAGAGTGGCACACCTGTTCCATTCTTCTTCGTTTTCCGTAGCCGTGGCTTGGAAGTATACTTGCTTCGTTTCTGAAGGAAGTGAGTTGGAAGTACATGACTACCAAGCCAGCATCCTCGCGATAGAGAAACGGCCAAAGTATAACTATTTGAAGTTCACTTGTTTAACGGTATTCTAAAGTAATGCTCATATGGATGTAGCTTAAATGAATTTGTTGTTTTGTGTCTTTGTGTAGCTCTTACGTTGGTTTTTGGAGTTTTCAATAAATTAGAAATCATCAGTCAAGTGTACGACCGTCTTTCGGAAGGATATGCTACAATTTATATAATTAAATATCGATACTTGGCGTCCGTGTATCTATACGATATCGCCACGCAAAGTATCGCGATACTATGCTGTATTGATTATTTCCCCCACCCCTAATGCTCAGTAGCGACAGTCCCAGGGTGGGATTTTCACGGCGGCCATGGCGGCCATGGCCGCCATGTCGTAGCCCCTCGGTCTGGCTACGACTAACCCACAAATAATTGTACGTCCTACGGCCACCATGGCCTTTGGGCCCCTCGCACTGTTAACAATTGCTTTAAAAGCGTCAGAACAGGTTTCTGAACTGCATTATGCTGCGTTCACAACGTACGCGATGCGAATACTCACATTGCTCTAACCGCTGGAGTTTCACCGCGGCTGTCAGCTGTGTTTACTCCTGTCATTCAAACAGGACGCGCTGGAGCGGGGGCGGGGCTTATATCCATGTAAATACCTATGGTAAATACTGTGGACCAACTACGACCAAATTAACCTATTTTACCGTGATTTCATCATGTTCATACACGTTTCAAAATGATGCTGAAGTAACTAAATACTGGTAACGGTTAGTAAAAACCATGCTTTGACAAGACGGCAGGTGAACAACTTTTAAAATGTGTGTTTTGTGAATGGAGATTGGATCGATCAGGCTAAACTAACGTTGTAGCTGCTCCGTCCAAACTCACAACAACGTCCTAAAGACAGAATTAAAGCAGAGACTGTATTCGTCATGACACAGTTTGACGGTTTGTACATCTTTAACTTTTGTCTAGTTTCTGAACAGATATGAGGAGCTGTGAGGAGTTGAACACACACACACACACACACACACACACACACACACACACACTTTTGCATTTCAAAGTATTGCTTGTCCATACAGGTGGATGTTGGAGCTTCACTGTGCACTGCTGAATGATGTGTGTGCAGAGTCTGACCCTTGAAGGCTGTTTCTTCTGCTCTGAAATTGAATATATTTGTTACCTATTAATAGAATTTTTGATTTTTAAATTTCATTTCGGATTTGTGAATGGGAGAAGTAGTAGATGGAAAACATACCAAACACTAATTATTCAAAGTAAAGTATTTCATTTTATATACGGTAATACTAAGGAGGCATAGGCCTATGATGATACGATTATTGATATTAAAAAAGTGATTTGTTTTTTGTCATTAGAAAGTGAAGTTATTTATTTTTAAGCTCCAAATCCTAATTTTGCCCTCAATGGCCTTTGTGCCCTGGCATGTGGCCTTTCCGCCCAGAAAAAACGTGTGACACCAAAGGCCAAATGGCCTTGCCCCTAAAGTGACGAAAATCCAAGCCTGGACAGTCCTCACCTGGAACCGGACCCCGCTCACGTTGACGTACAGGATCTCATCTGATTTGGACGAGTTGTCGATGGGAGGTTTGGGCATCGTCTTCTTGGCGAGCGGGAGCCATCCCACCGCCGCCGCCCGAGCGAACGGCAGCCACGTCGCCACGCCGGCCGCCATCTTGCATCAGCACGCTCCACCTGGAGAGAGTCGACTGCTGTGTTGAAGTGGAGCTAATGAACCTGAGGGAAGGTAGCTAACGCCTCACTTCTTTGGGTGGCGAGATAGGAGGTGGGCGGACATGTTGAAGGGGGAGGAAGGGGGGAGGAGGGAGGCGTCAGTTAGGTGTCAAGCCATGAAAAATATGGCATTAAATAGGGAGAAAGACGATGCATCTGAGAGTGGTCCGTGTTTTATTCTGACGAGTTTCCGACTTCCTCCAGGTGTGCAGAGCCTTCCTGGAAAAGTCCTCTTGGCCTGCAAGACGCTCCTCAGGGTAAACAGGCACTTCAATAAAACCCTCAGGAATCAGATGGAAATATATTTCCTTTTTTGGATACTTTTGCAAAACTTTCCGCCTGCAAAGCGAACGTCCTGTCCTCCTAAATAACAAAATGTTCCACTTCACACCACAGACTCTCCTGGTAGGAAAACATAATTTATTGAACTCTCAGCAGTCCTAGCCGAGCAGATCATGTGTGGAATAATAACAATCTGATATTGCCGTCACAGGTTTATTGCTGCTGGGACTTAAGACAAAAAGGTACCAAAAAAAAACATATATCCTGGAAGGAAAGCGTTAAAACCTTTGTGTCTGCTTCCTCTCTCTCCTCTGAAGACGGATTTGTTGCAGCGCCGCAGCCTTTCAAATTCTTATTAAATTGTGATGATGGTTCCTGAAGTTGCAAGATAGACAGAATGGCCGCCCTGCTTCTAAGTGGAGATTATGGATGTCCTCTTCCTCTCTTTCTGCTGATTTTTTTTTCTTACCCCCTCTCTAATTTGCCTTTATCTGCTCCTGCGTTTTGCTGCTCCTCTCGGTCGCAGGGGCATTAGTGGCAGAGGAGGTGGAGTGTTTGGGAGTGAGGAGGCGTCAGGAGGTGCTTTACTCCATGTCCATGTAAGGCCGTCCTGTCAGGAGACACACGAACAGAAAAGAGACAGAGAGTGAGAGACAAACCAGGAGAGGAGAGGAGGAATACATCTGTCAGAGGAGAAGGAGGATTAGTACTTAAGAGGAAAGGAGGAGAGAGGAAGTGTGGGAGGATACGTTTGAGGAAGGAAACAGGGAAGAACAAGGTGAACATGTGGGGGGAAAGCAGGAGAAAGAGGTAAGGGGGGAGGAGGGAAAGAAAGAAGACGAAATTGAGTTGGCAAAAGAAAATAGGAGAGGAGGAAGGAGAGGAGGTGTGATTGAAGAAGGGAACAAGGAAGCAAAGGAGAGAGATGAAGAGAAAGAAGGAAACTAAAACGTCAAGTGGAGCAATGGTAACAGGAAAAGCAGAAAGGAGGAGATGAAAAGTAAAATGTTGATAACGTTAGGAGAATGAGAAAGACATCGAAAACAAAATGAGGAGAGAGGAGGTGTAGGAGTTTAAATAAATGGTCATTTGGAAAGAATGGAAAAAAGGAGCAAAGTGAAAAGGGGGAGGAAGAGTCGTTAAACAGAAGGCAAGTGGGAGGAGGAGATCAAGGTAACTGTCAAAAGAAAGGAGAAGGGAATGAGATGTTAAGAAGAAGAAGGGAAGAGGGAAGTAGAGAAAAAAGCTGATGAGAAAGATATTTAAAAATATATAAATGAGAAAAATAGGAGGTTAAAGGGAACAAGGAAAGGAGGGAAGGTGAGGAGAAATGAGGAAAACATAAAATAAAAGGAAAGCAATGAGGAAAGAGTTGATGAAGGAAAGAAGTGAGGAAAGGAGGGAAGGGATATGGGAGGAAACGAGAAATGCTAAGAATAGTGATTAAAGAGGGGAGAAATGAGAGAGAGAGAGAGAGAGAGAGAGAGATAGAGATAGAGATAGAGATAGAGATAGAGATAGAATAGAGAGAGAGAGAGAGAGAGAGAGAGAGAGAGAGAGAGAGAGAGAGAGAGAGAGAGAGAGAGAGAGAGAGAGAGAGAGAGAAATTAGAGAAGCATTTAGAGAAGATCCACGGGAGAAAGAAGTCCCGGTAAGATGATTTTTACAAACATGAACCTAAAAATGTGATAGCATTTTTAATCTTTTTTTAAAACGCAGCATTCACGGTGAAATAGTTCCTCATTCTCTGAGTCTGACTTCATTCAAAATGGAAACTGGATTTGTGGAATACTGTCATAGAGCAAACAAAATATATCTTCTCATCCCATGTAAAGTTTGGGCGTGGTTTGAACATGTGGGAAACGTGCTAACGCCCATCAACAAGAGATCACAATGACCTTATGTCCCATGTATAATACAGAGCATGTGCTAAATAAGTCACAGTTACAAATCCAAACTCTGATGAGAGGAAGCAGAGCTATATTTATGATGTGTTCATGATTTATTTTTAAAAAAATGCTGGTTTTAATGATGCAGAATCATCACCTGACAACATGCATCATCAGTAGCAGCAGTAAATACATTAACATTCACGTAATGAAAAGAAAAATGAAATGAATAATTAACTGCAGGTCTGTCATTTCCTCAAAGGATGTTTCTTGTTCGTCTGTCGGCACGATAAAGGATTTGCTAATGATATCATTTTTATGAAACTTGGTTTAGCATACGCCAAGGAAGAACCCGTCAGACTTTGGAGCTGATCCCAAATTACGGGGCGGAAAATTATGATTTATTACCACTTTTGTGCTGCTTTCATTAAAAGGTCACCTATCATGCTATCTCTAGGCAACAGCACAGGTCTCAGATATATACAAATATATACAAAACATGTCTATGAAGTGTTTTGCTCAAACAGACCACCCATTCTAGCCATGCCTCATATCCCTCTATTTCACTTCCTGTTTCTAAAGTGCTGATTTTGTGTATAAATTGATAAAAAAAAGAGGGGACATGCGGGACCCGGCAGCTACTGTCTAAACTAAATGCTGCCGTGATGAAACTCCATATCATGGATTATCAAGGATTCTCTCTGAAACAGTCTGGAGCTCAAAGGCTTTCTCTCTTGCCGGTTATACCACAAGGTGAGTTCCTTTCTACTTCCTGCTTCTTCACACACATGCTCTCCAGTACAGGTTAGCTCTGAGTGTTAGCGATGCTAATGTAAACACCGACCATATTACGTCCAAAACAGTCGGCCATTGTTTCTGATAGCAACGTTTCTGATTGGGCCGTGGGTCCACATTTCAGATGTTACGTCATATCGGACGCAAATCTGGATCAGCTCCGTTGTTCCCCGTTTTTAGAGATTTGGGTACGGAGGAAAAGAGAGAGGGTTTTATTTTCTGACACTTCTGTGAGTTCCCCGACTCACCGGGGACACATGTTGATGTATAACAGACATCAAAAAGTGCATTTTGCATGATAGGTCCCCTTTAAGTTCAGAAAAATCGGGGGAAAAAACAAGTTAACTATATGGCTATATTTAGCATTTATTAATGTACAAATGCTGTTTTTAATGATGCAGAATCACCTGACACCATGCGTGAATATCTCAGAAGCAGATTGACAGTATGTTGATTAAAATTCACATAATAATAAACGTTAGAAAAGTCTAAATTAAAATCCAAAGTGCGATCACATCTGTTTCTTTATCGATCCTTTTGCTCTCCGTCTCAAAAAAACCCTGACAGTTACTCATGTATTTAGGGCTGAAGATATAACGCCGCAGGTTATTAAAGATGTGTTTTATGATGAACCTCGCCCTCTTTATTCCTCCCTCTGCGTCCTGCATTCAATAATCCCTCCACAATAAGGTTTCCTGTGGAGCTGCTGCCGCTCCTCAGACCAAAAGTTATTGTCGCCGGTTTATTGCTTAAAGTCCACAGTGGGAGTAATAACAATTCTCCTTCCTCAGGTTTGGTTTGAATCACAGCGAATCTGGGATATTAACCTCGTCATCGCTAAAGGACCATCAGTAGATCCTTCTTTAAAACCAAGCAGCACTTAGAGAGAGCTTTGCGCCTTCATTACGAAATGTCTATCTATATTTATCAATTCTAAATGCATGCATATAATAGACTTGTTTATGTATGAATAGTTAAATGTAACTTGTGAATTTCTATGTCATTTTTCTGGAACTGGACACTGGAAGGACTTTTATCTTCAAAATTGTCAGACTGCCATTAATCCAAATATTATTCAAACACTAAGGATCATCTTTTTAAAACAACCTAACACTACAATGATTGAATGAACATCGACACTATTCGAAAAAACGTCCGATTTTAACTACCAAATATTAATAACTCCTTATAGATTTTCTTGTAAGGCGTTTAAACTTGTAAATAATAATAAACGTCAATTTGGCAACGCTCCCAGCCACTGGGATCCGCTGGGTTTTCGGTTGGAATCCGCTGGGTGGAGTCCTATCTGGAGTGCTACATCTGTATGTCAAGCATGGATAAAAAATCCACATTTATGGACATAGATACCCCCTGAAGTTCACTCTCATGTCAGACCTTTCAAAATAAAGTTTTGGTAAAAATGTCCACACACACACACACACACACACACACACACACACACACACACACACACACACACACACACACACACACACACACACACACACACACACACACACACACACACACACACACACACACACACACACACACACACACACACACCACACACACACACACACACACACACACACACACACACACACACACACACACTAACCTTCTTGCACCTGCCCTGCCCTTCCTCAGAAAAAGTGTGTGTGTGTGTAGATGAATTATGAATGCATCTTCAGCCTGACTGGTTTCTCTGTGTTCAGCTGCATGGCACTGCCTCAGTTACCACAAAGCACACCAAAACACACACATACATGCCAACAAACACACACACACACACCAACACACACCAACACACACACACACACACACACACACACACACACACACACACACACACACACACACACACACACACACACACACACACACACACCACACACACACACACACACCCCCCATGTGGCACTGCAGTGTTTCCATCACTCCATCAACAGGAAAGCTTTTAGGGTAACGCCCACTGGGAAATCACACACACACTCTAGTTTAGGATCAGTGGCTGGTATAATAGTTTTATAATGGTGGAATAATGCATGCAATGTTCTGTAGAGTGGGAGAAAACAACAATTCTCATGCCTGGGTTGCACAAATGTAATGGAGTACTTCTGTTGCCATTGGCTCGTCGTTGGCAGAATTGTACTATTATTTACGTATTTATTTAGTTGTCACCATGAATGATGTTACCTTCTACAACACACATTGTAAGTTGTGTATTCTGAAGATTAAACAAGTAGGTGCACATCAGCTGTAAGTTATTGAAATACAACAAACCTCTAGTATGAATAAGCAGATTTAAAGTGGACAAGTAGCCTCCAAAAATGGCTAATTGCTAGCTTGTCGGAGAAGTCATTGGGAGGTGTGGTCAATAACCAGCTTCAGTATCAGCAAGGTAGAGACAGGCAGAGATGGCAAAAGTAAACACATCTTTACTCAAGTAGAAGTACAGATACTCGTGTTTAAACATACTCTGGTAAAAGTAAAAGTACTGGCTAAACTTCTTTACTCAAGTGAAAGTAAAGAGGCTTTTAAGTGTACTTCAGTAAAAAGTACCCATAACTAGCAGCTGCTTTAAAGAGTACCTGACCTCCCTTTATATTAATAGAACAATAATGTCATTGTTAGCTAATGAATGTTTCCATGGTGACCAACGGCAACATGACAACGTTTCCATTGGTCCCTCTTCTTTAGAGAAGACCAGGAAGTGATGGATACACGGATCGTGTTCAAATCAATAGGCACGCAGTGACTCTAAAGAATAATGATCACGCACCAAACACACATTCAGACCAAAGGAACCAGCTGTTTGGGAAATGTGAGAAGTAGAAAGTACAGGTATTTGAGTTCAACATGTAAGAAGTAGAAAGTACAGGTATTTGGGTTCAACATGTAAGAAGTAGAAAGTACAGGTATTTGAGTTCAACATGTAAGAAGTAGAAAGTACAGGTATTTCTGTTCAAAATATGAGAAGTAGAAAGTACAAGTATTTGTGTTTAACATGTAAGAAGTAGAAAGTACAGGTATTTCTGTTCAACATGTAAGAAGTAGAAAGTACAGGTATTTGAGTTCAACATGTGAGAAGTAGAAAGTAGAAGTATTTGGTTTCAACATGTAAGAAGTAGAAAGTACAAGTATTTGTTTTCAACATGTAAGAAGTAGAAAGTACAGGTATTTGGGTTCAAAATGTAAGAAGTAGAAAGTACAAGTATTTGGTTTCAACATGTAAGAAGTAGAAAGTACAGGTATTTGAGTTCAACATGTAAGAAGTAGAAAGTACAGGCATTTGTGTTCAACATGTAAGAAGTAGAAAGTACAGGTATTTGGGTTCAACATGTGAGAAGTAGAAAGTACAAGTATTTCTGTTCAACATGTGAGAAGTAGAAAGTACAGGTATTTGAGTTCAACATGTAAGAAGTAGAAAGTACAGGTATTTGAGTTCAACATGTTAGAAGTAGAAAGTACAGGTATTTGTGTTCAACATGTAAGAAGTAGAAAGTACAAGTATTTGTGTTCAACATGTGAGAAGTAGAAAGTACAGGTATTTGGGTTCAACATGTAAGAAGTAGAAAGTACAGGTATTTGTGTTCAAAATGTAAGAAGTAGAAAGTACAGGTATTTGTGTTCAACATGTAAGAAGTAGAAAGTACAGGTATTTGGGTTCAACATGTAAGAAGTAGAAAGTACAGGTATTTGTGTTCAACATGTAAGAAGTAGAAAGTACAGGTATTTGGGTTCAACATGTAAGAAGTAGAAAGTACAGGTATTTGTGTTCAACATGTGAGAAGTAGAAAGTTCAGGTATTTGGGTTCAACATGTAAGAAGTAGAAAGTTCAGGTATTTGGGTTCAACATGTAAGAAGTAGAAAGTACAGGTATTTGTGTTCAACATGTGAGAAGTAGAAAGTTCAGGTATTTGGGTTCAACATGTAAGAAGTAGAAAGTTCAGGTATTTGGGTTCAACATGTAAGAAGTAGAAAGTACAGGTATTTGAGTTCAACATGTGAGAAGTAGAAAGTGCAGGTGTTTGTGTTCAAAATGAATGAAGTCAAAGTAAGAAGTGGTAGTGGAGTAAAGTACCAAAAAAATGTACTTAAATACAGTAACAAAGTATTTGTACTCCAATACTTCCCACCTCTGGATACAAGCACTGACAGCACATCCAAACTGGGATTGAAGAGCAGAGTAATCCATCAGTTTGTGAGGGTTTCTGAAATCCTGCTGTGTGCTGAAGACTCTCTTATATTCACTCATTAACACAGAGTGGATGAATGGTTAATTGACTTCAACATCTAACCATGTATCCACTGCTAAGTGGATACAACATTAATTGTCAGAGTTTATAGATTTTTTATCTTCACAGTCTACTGTATATTTTCAACTTATGAATGCTGCTTTAATTCTATTTTGAGATGTTTGAATTCTAGTATTGTTAATTGTCATTCTTTAATTTCTACGTATGTGCAATGCCTTGTTTTGTTTTGTTGTTTTTTATGCTGCTGCAACGTAAAAATGCTCAAATTGGGATCAATAAAGTACATGCTATCTTATCTATTATCTTATTAATAAGATCAAATATCATGATACCAATTTCACTTTATGTTTGGCGTTGGTTCACTTTTAGATAGATAGATGGATAGATAGATGGATAGATAGATGGATGGATGGATAGATAGGTAGATAGATAAGTAGATAGATACATATTTCAAATATAATGCAGGATATTATTGTGCAAGAAATTGATTATTTGACTCAGTTCTGTCCTCTATTTGTCCGTCTGTCTGCATGTTTCCAGTAGAGCTGTCCCTTTGTGGGAATCCCTGCTGACATCAAGAGTTTCTGAGCTTCACATTATAAATTTAAAGCCTCCACACGATGCTTTTGATCCACAGACACAGCTCTGGGATCAGCGTTTCGCTCACACCGAGCTCCAGCTTTCGGTAATGGGTCGGTGGATTTCCTCTCTATCCATCTTTTTAAGAACAAAGGAGAAGAAGATGAAGAAGGAGACCACCACTAAGAAGAGGAAGTATCAGCAGCTTGGGGCTCTTTTTAAAGAGTAGTCAAGAGTTTTTGCAACACTATCGATTTTACAGGTTATTTAAAGATGAAATACGAAAATCACCACATTTTTCTGATGACTCAACTACTCTGGCAGCATGTGTTCATATTGATCAGGTCTTTTCTATCCAGGCTGCACAAAAATGTCTTGTTCATTTTACCCTTTCGTCAGTTTCCATCTTTTTTAAAAGCTTCAAAACATCGTGGCAAAAGTTCTCCTATAATCGGACGTCAATCACAGTAACTGTCCAGATGTAAAAGCATGTAAGACTTTGAAAGGCAGGGTGTCGTGTGGAAGTAGGGTGAAATATGAATTACATACAACTGTGTTCAATTATAATGTTATAGAGGAAATCTAAAACTGCTTTCAAAAATGTTTGGGCATAAAAAAAGGAAATTTAAACAAAATATATCTTGAAAATGTCACTTTAATGCTTTTTTTATCTTAACACCTCGACTTTGGACATCAGGGCAAACTCTGTCTGGTCTCTTAAAGGTCCCACGTCATGCTTTTCCGGTTATCACCCGTCCCCTTGTGTTATGAAGGTGTTCTGCATGTGAACGGTCTGCAGAGTCACAACCCCTCGAAGTGCACCCTGTAGCGAGTAACACTCTAACACAGAGAAGACCTGTCTGCTGCCCCAGAACGCCTCGTTGGACATTTCTCTCTTTCCATTGTTTCCTTCCTGGTCTAAGTGATGTAACCATGCCCAGGTCCAAATGGACCAATCAGTGGAGCTCCAGTCCTCACACACACACACACACTCACTCAGCCTTATCTTTTCTCAGCCTCGGCTCCGTGGATCTCCACTCACAGTTCGCCACACACTCACGTGTGTGCTCAGGCTGAGTTCCTCGCTGTCTCGCAGACCCCACGCAGCAACCAGGAAACAACACCAGTAATCCAGCTCACACTGTCCGCTCCTCGAGCCTCAAAGGGCGGAGCAGCGAGCCCCTCAACGTCCCGCCAACACGGCTCCCAGACCCCACGCAGCATTCTCATCCGTTTGTCATTACTGGTGTCATTTCCTGATTGCTAACAAACGCCATGGTAACACATAATCACTGATGTTCCGCTGTAACGGTGGTGGACTCATCAGAGCAGAGTGGGCGAGCTGACCAATCAGAGCACAGTGGGCTCACAGAGCAGGAGCTCCAACAAGCCGTGTAGGACAGAGAGTGAATACACACACTACACAGAGATGCTATGAGAAACCAATGTGAGTTTGGAACATTGAACAATGTAAATCTATTCTAGTCGACCTCAACAATGGAATCATGATCAGTAGAAATGACCATGTCACGGGACCTTTAAATCACTTTTAAAACTAAACTATTTCATGTTTGTTTAATCACTTTTTGTTGGTTTTAGTCTCTGCTTCATATTTGGTTTATTTCCTCTATATTTCATTCTTCATGTGTATTAAATGTGTTCTGTTTCCATGTGAAAGCACTTTTGTAACTTTGTCTGAAAGGTGCGACATAAATAAAGTTGTTTTTGGAAGGCATGTGTTCTCTTTTGTTAAAGCTTGCCGTTTCCCTCCGCTTCCAGTCTTTGTGCTAAGCTAACGCAGCGCTAGTTCCTGCTCTGTGTGAATGACAGGTTCAAACACAGGTGTGTAAATACAGCTGTGTGTGTGAGGAGACACAAAAGAGCGACACTCCTCCAAACCTGTGTTCCTGCATGCAAAGGTGTGAATGAAAACAGTGTTCAAAGAATATATTTTAGAAATGAAAAGTATTATAAATGTATTATTGTTTACCTATGACATCTTTACTACCAAAACACTTTGGTAGAGATTTTAAAAAGTCATAAGAAAATCAGAATTGTTACTTTTTCTTGTACAACTTAGACTTTATTCTCACTATATTTCCTCAACATATTGACTTGTTAGTGGATTCACTCAAGTCATTATCATAATATTTGCTTTTTTAACAAATGATAATTTTCACAGCTTGACAATATCGAGATTTTATCATAAAATAGCTTTTTTTAAATCATAATTTTGACTTTAATAGAAAAGATTATTTTTTTCTCATATTTATCTATAATGTATTATAATATTGACTTGTAAAATATTATAATTATCTGAATTGAATAATCTATTTGTACTGTATTTCAATGAAACAATGAAAAAACAACCCTGGAATAAACGAGTTTTAATGAAGAGTGTTCCTCTCGACCCAGATCTCCTCCAGTCCGTCTAAATTTAGTTTCCTCTCTGGTTCAGACATTTATCTG
Source organism: Champsocephalus esox (assembly GCA_036324585.1). Taxonomy (NCBI): domain Eukaryota; kingdom Metazoa; phylum Chordata; class Actinopteri; order Perciformes; family Channichthyidae; genus Champsocephalus; species Champsocephalus esox. The sequence continues at coordinate 40,508,157 of CM070476.1, read as the reverse complement.
AATATTATACAACTTTTCTAATAGATTACATCTCAGTGTTTTTCTGCACACACACAACGAGCGTCCCAACAATATTTAGCTGACAACGTAAATATGTTAAACGTGTTTCTATAACACAGACGGATCAATTACAGTATATTGGGAAAAAAGAAAACAAGATTTAGCCGCTGCTGATGTGACAAATGTTACTCCTGCTGCATCAGATCAATAACAGATCAATAACGGATCACAACAGATCACAACAGATCAATAACGGATCACAACAGATCAATAACAGATCACAACATGTTTCCGTGCCGACAACATGTTTGTGATCACAGATTAATATCAAAGACACAGAGCTGACGGATAACAGATCAATAGGAAAGTGAACAGGACGTTTTAACTTTAAGAGATTTTAAGCAGTTTTATTGTGAAAACGTTTCTTTAAATAACTGATTCTGACTTTATTTAAAAATAAATATTTATCTCGACCTCCATTTTCTCTCTAACTGTCCTTTTATCATTATGAATTTGCTGTCATCAGTTGTCTACATGTATTCAAGTTGTGTATTTCAGTGTTGAACCACCTGCATATTACGGCCATTTTCAGCTACTTAATACTTCTAATTCACTACACCTCAAAGTAAAAACAATACTCTTTTTACTCCACTAAATTGATTCGATATCTTTAGTTACATTGCAGATAAATATAAATAATTAAAAACATTAAAAACGAATAAACTCTGATGTAAATGTATAGATTATATTTCCCAGCAGTATTACAAGTAATCAAAGGGGGGGTCCACTTACAGTACAGCAGCTGCAACATTAAAGTTATTAATATTAAACACATTATGAATAAATCATTATAATCCAATAATATTTCATATATAACGTTACATCATGAGTACGACTTTACGTACTCCTCCAGCCGTCTGCTTTGTGTTTGTTTGTGTGTTCTCCCGTGCCTGTGTGTTGTTTGTGTGGGCGTGGTGGCTGTCCCTCCTGGCTCCCGGCTCAACCCCCACTCACCTGCTGCAATCAGCTGTGCTCCCTCCCCGACTACACACCTGCTTCCCATCAAGCCATTTAACAACAGCAACAACTGACGCTCCCCAACCTTTCTACGCCAGATCGCTGAACAACCATAGAGTGCCGCAGGGACGCGTCCTAAAACCCGGAAGTAAACTCTTTCCGGTTCCTTCGACAAAAACGCAATGCAATCTCTCCATAGGGTCAGGGCCGGCCCTGACCAATTTGCCGCCCTAGGCAAGATTTTAGCCGCCCTTGCAAGATTTTAGCTGCCCCCCCACCCCCCCCCAAATGCAGACACTCACTATGATGCACGGTTGTGGCATGACCACCAACACAGAAAGATATTGACACAAGATGTGTGCAACTGTATTTAGTTTCCTATCCATGTGAACATGATTTAAGTGGGGGAGGGGGGGAACCTCACCTCCTCTAGGGGGGTCCGGGGGGCATGCACCCCTGGGAAGACTTGAAGTTAAAAGCATTTAAAAAAAATTAACGCACTTTAATCGCACTTATGTTTGCACAGCGGAACGTTTCTCACTGGATGAGTTTCAGGCGTACCGATTATACTGGAGCACCAACTAACGTTCATGACTTCAGCATGGGACTTCAAACAACAACAAACCACGGTGAACAATAGTCAAACATGAACGAACAAGCTGATGAGACCGCTTTGGTCGGCCCCGCGGATGGGACATTTTGTTTTAAAAAACGGACGGATGGAAGCGTCGATGAGAGCACGGCTGTGTGCAAATTATGCAAAAAAGAATTTGCATATCACCGCAGCACATCAAGCCTAAAGTATCACCTAAATGCAAAGCATGTAGCAGCTAGCGTGGACGTTAGCCCGACTCCGAGTGCAAGGAACCACACCCTGACCCAACCCACACTCAACCAAATGACTGGCTTCAGGGCCAGGATAAGTAAGTCCACGTCTGAGAAAATAACCAGCTCCCTGGCTCACTTAGGGCTCGACATTAAGGACTGCCCGATGGCCCGGGGCCATCTAGCATTTAGCTCGGGCAATGAAGCCTCACCTGCTGGTTGCCCGATCGGGCAATCTATTATGCCAGTATCATGCAGCTCGCGGTTCCAGTAATGAGTGACCCGACAGTAAAACTAAAGATATATATATAACTAGTTATGGTAGTTTGAGAGGTAATTAAAATAGCTACATGTGATATTCTAACCTGAAGTGTGTGTTTTGTTCCGCTCACCGCGGCATGTGATGCAGAGCTGCGTGTCGAGTCTCGACTCGTCAGCAGCAGCTGTTCTCTCTCTCCCGTCAGATCAGACTTCACTCGCGTTTATGTCCATATCGATCAGATGCAGCTAGTTCTAGCTAATGATATGACTACCTGCTTATTAAAAGACAACTACACAATAAGTGTCGCTATGCAACTGGATGAGGCCACAAAGTATAGCGCAGCATTATGCATGTGTTTACATGCCCACCGGAACCCCGAGGCATTACCAACAGATCAACGCACAATCAACCCACACAGGACATCTCTTTCTCCACATTAAGTGTTAGACATTAGAGTTGACTATTCTTGTCTGTCACATACTCTTCTTGTCTGTCACATAAGTGGCGCAACTGAAGCGGTATTGCTCGAAAGGGAAATTATTTTGACCGAAGATATTTAGATTTGCCGGCTAACGGGAACTCTGACGTGTGCTTCGCGGATGCGCTCGGCTCCTCTCGACTGCTGCTCGGGTCTGCTCGGTCAGCTTCCGGATGAGGAGCCATTCGTTCGACCAACTTACAGTAGTTAACATTACAAACATACATAATGTGGCCCTGTGCTTAAAAATGCGATTAAAAATGCGATTAATTTCGATTAATTAATTAAAAAGCCTCTAATTAATTAGATTAATTGTTTTAATCGAGTCCCGGCTCTAATTATTTTATACCTGTTTTTCACCTATTCTCTTATTTTTTATAACTATAATGATCATATAGAGGTGTGCCTTTACCTCACTGAGCTGAGGTTATCAGAGCCTCTCAGTCTTTCAGGAGAAAGCTCTCTAAAGCTCTCCCCCCGCGGCCGCTTACACAGTAAATTCCAATGTTAATAAAAGCACACAGAAGCTGTGTACGTTTTTTGGGAGTTTGATTTATTTTAAATGAATACGAATACAAAATTAAAACCTATAATTGCACACTAAAAACCATTATTTCAAAAAAAGAACAATTTCACATAAACCTCTGGTTTTTACTGGGACTGGGGCAGTTCAACTTGATTTGGGGAGGGGTGCCATAGTTTATGGGCGCTGTACGCAATATATACGTAGTTCTGTTAGTATAAGATAATAAGATGTACTTTGTTGAGCCAAAATCGGGAAATCGTGTTGTTATGAAATTTAAAAACATTTTTTTTTAAATTTCTAACTTTTGGGTTGATGCGCCCTGAGCATTCGCCGATACTGCCTATGCCGAGGGCCGGCCCTGCATAGGGTTTAGGAAAACAGCTGGAAATAAGGTCTGTGGTTGAGACACATTTAAGAGAGGGGTCACGTTTTGTTCAGCCGGATAATCTCCACATGTCTACCCTACTTTTATCCTTTTCTAATCATAAATCTAAGCTTCATCCCAATACCCCTCCTTGACTCCTCCTTTCCCTCACTCGCTTCCCTTCCTTGCGTCTTAGCTCCGCCTCCGTAAGATGCGAGCGAGAGACACGAGGAGGTGACGCGAGGACAGAGGAGTCCTCAGGTATTAATTGGGATGTCCTCGTTCACTCAAACGTCACTTTTAAACGACGTCTGTTAATGATGACATGTGCACAGCTGTATCCCCTCTCATTGCGCTGAACTGAGTAACCCTTTAGAACCGGCCCATTTCTGGTTAAATATGTATTTAAATGAATTAATCTTTCTCTTGTTATTCAAGGAATTCAATGTATGATGGTTGGTCCTGCTTTTGTGTTCCGTTTTGGTGTAAAATGTAGCCTACATTTAAATAAATATATAATTATAGTAATGTGAAAGCCTTTTAGAAATGAATTGCACATAATACTTCCCACAGAGCTGTGAGCACTTTATTTAAATGTATGTGACGCTTTTCCACTCATCTTCCAGTTGTCGGTTTTCCTCTGTTGAAATCGACCAGCTGTGAAGGTGGGGGCGGGGCTTTTATACGCGAGTAGTGAAAACTATTTTGCGTAGTCTGCTCGCAATACCCCTCCTCGACTCCTCTGTGTGAATTTCAGCTATTGGGACGTCCTTCAACATGGCAAAACGTGATCCGTCTCTTCAATGTGTCTCAACCACAGACCTCATTTCAGCTACTTTCCTAAATCCTATGGAGAGATCCCATTGGCTCTGAGACGAGGGAACAGGAAGTGGTGAAATGCTAATGGTTTTAAGACGCGTCACTGTGGCTCTCTATTGTGGTTTAACTTCAAGGCTACTTAGCGTTATAGCTATTTTCTCCTACCGGGGCGTTTTAGCGTCTAACGTGTTTATTTTCTTGTACTCCAGGACCATTCTCCAACCACCACGTTCCCGTCCCCAGCCGGATTCTAATCCCTGCACCTCGTCGACTAATAAAACCGTTTGTGAAAACACTGCCGTGTCCTGCGTTTGGGTCCTCTCTGATATCGTAACAGTTGTAGTCTTTATATATGGTGGTAAACTTAAAAGCGGAATGAGTACGATTTTCCTAAAAAACAAAGTGACTGTATTGATCAAATAATCCCTTTTCAATCATCAGTAATGACCGACTAGAAGTGTGTGCCCATACAGCTCTGTATTTATAAAATGCTTTTCTGACCCAAATATATCCAGTCGTTGGTGAAAAAAGTGCCAAAAATAGCGTGACGTCGAGAGTTATTGGAGGAGGGACAACTTGTAATGCTGTTGTGACACTCAGTTAGAATTGATCATTAAAATATTGTAGTTATTGTAGTTTCTTTTTTGAATTTAAATGTCTTGTCAATAATTGTCTTTATTATTTTTTTAGACGCTAAACCGTTTTTTTTCTTATTTCCTTGTTGTTTATGTTTGCACTGTCATACACACACGCTAATTCCTTGTATGTGTAAGCGTACCTGGCACTAGACAGCAAACACTGCTCCTTTAATCTAAAAAAGGAAACGTGCCGTCACTCAGGCTGAATGTAATAAGTAAGGAGAAGAAGAAAGTGTTCCTGCTGGAGTGGAAACTGCTGTTGCGTGCGTGCACACACACACACACACCACACACACACACACCACACACACACACACACACACACACACACACACACACAAAGTGATGGGGGGAATCACATGGCCAGTCAGACCGAGGGTTTGTGTGAAACCATTAGACGACCATCAGTGAGCAGCACTTCTCTGCAGCAAACACACTGACACACACACACACATACACACACACAGACACACACACACCTAGTTCAAATACAGTATCAAAACAGGACACTGTAGAATACAATAGAAGCAGATGGAACAGTAGGAAAAAGTAACATAAACATCATCGAGCCCAACATTAGCCGCCTTTAGCTTAGCGGTGGTGACGTGAAGTCATGTGACCGTGCTGTAGTTCCTTTATAGTCCCAACATTAGCCACCTTTAGCTTAGCGGTGGTGACGTGAAGTCATGTGACCGTGCTGTAGTTCCTTTATAGCCCAACATTAGCTGCCTTTAGCTTAGCGGTGGTGACGTGAAGTCATGTGACCGTGCTGTAGTTCCTTAATAGCCTAACATTAGCTTTTTACTTTAAAAATCCTAAAGTGGTGTTCATATGTGGAGATTATCCTGCCGAACAAAACCATTCCCACCGGGGAACCGGGGAGATGCTACCTTCAGGGTCGACCGACAAAACTGCACCAGTATATGAAGCCAAATTGAAGTGCATAGTTACATGTCAAATATGACATCAATCTGCAGAAGCTCCTGTTCATCATAAGATTTCTCTCAGCGTTTGAGCAATCACAAAGTCCAGGGTGAAGCTGATTTAAGAACCGCTGACTGCTACTGAAGCATATGTTCAAGAGGAGTAAGTAATCCACAGTCAACAAAGGTATTAACCAGTCAATAAAAAAGGTTTTTCAACAATTGCAAAATCAATGCAACCTTAAAAAGCCTTTGATCATACAGTCATAAATGAGCAAAGACAAAGTAAAGCTCATGGGTCCAGTTGTAAGCAAGATGAACTGCAGACAGCATGAACACACACACGACCAAAAATAAAATCTCCCGACAAGATAATGGAGATAATTACTCGTTGCCTTAAAGCGTTTTTTCTGTTTAACAAACGTTATCGGATCAGCGGTTGCAACACCATAAAGAAGGTATCCGTTACAGCCTGATATTTAAATTGATGATACCTACTTCATAATAATATATATAATAGAATACCTAAGTCAAACTCCATTAATGACGCTATTTAGGATCTGTAGTTATGTTGTAATCACCATTCAATATAAAAAACTAATTAAATGTCCCTACTTTTACCGGAAGAGTCCGCTATATCTGTATAGATTCAAATATACACACATTAGAGATCGACAGGTAGCGATGTATTTTTTGCGCAGTGATTGGCTGGACGTTTTTTTCAATTTTGATAAGAGCTGTCTTCCATTGACTCTCCTGCAGCAGTATACAAGCAGGATAAATTAGCTGCTAACGCTAACGGAACTAATGCTAACTTCTGTTTTACATTGAAAGACTTCCAATGGAAAGGACACTGAAGGTGGAGTTGAATCAGGCTCAGAAAGGTGGCGACGACACTGATCTATCATGAAAAACAACAGTCGTTTTGGTGGCATTTTCCCAGCTGATTGACTTCTTGATTAAAACACGAGTCTTTTTGGGCACTCGACAAAATGATAAACCAGCTGCTATGATATTGAATTCAAGTAGCAGCTTGAAATACTGCCTGCTACACGGAAATAAAACGGATTCTCGACTTTAGCGTCTTGTGGGCTTCGTCTCTTCAGAGCGCTTACTCACAAGGTCATGCAATGTTTAAGAATGAGTGGTTTGCAACGGTAAATATACAATAGAGGAAACATGAATCGGTTATGTCGATTCAGTAATTGGAAAACTGTTGGTATGTAAGGATGAAAAATGAAAGAATGTAAAAGAATACGTCCGTGACAAGAGGCGTTCATGTTAGTTACGTTTTAGGACATTCTGTCTTAATGTCTTTGCCACATTGGACGCGACGTTTCTTACCACAAGACAGAAACTGGTAATAATGATACAGCAACATAATGCGTCATAAACTGAAAAGCTTTCCATTCTGCCTCCCTTGGAACGCAATTTCAAAGACATTTCCTAATGGATAGATCTGCTCATATTCTCCACGTTTCTTTACTCAAACCAAGAGATGAACCATCTGCCCTGTGAACGTGTATGGGCTCTTCCTTGGCCCACGCTACACCCTTACAACACGTTGCATGGGAATCAAACCAGTAGTTTTTCCGTGATCCTGCAGGCAACAAACAACTCGACAAACCGAATGAAAAACAATCCTGAATCCTTCTTCCTCAGCGCTCCATTGTTGTCCAAAAACACAGCGATGAGTTTCACTGTTGCACTCTGTGGCATGTTCCTCATTATGAACGCCCACACACTGTCGTCTATTCTCACACAACCCCATTAACACCATCGTGCTGCCACACATACTCACTCGAGCACCAAATGTGGATTCATCCGCCGCTGAAATTAGTCCCCAACAAAAGCACTATCCTTCATGTTTTTGCAAGAACTAAAGTGACTTTTATAGGAAATGTAGGAGACTTTTGAAACATGAAACTATATATGTGTGTTTTAAAAGACCTTAACGCTGCATATCTTCAAAAGCAACCAATGGGTTTGGAGCTGAGAGCCACAGACAGGAAGTCAGACAGTGCCGAGACAACGAAACGAAAAGAGATCCCAGCTGACGTCCGACACTCGTCACGACTCGACATGAAACCAGAACTGTGACACTTGTGCACCTAAACCCATCTTCAAAACACATTTGAATTACTTTAAAGTGGAATAAAAACTTCCACAAATAAAATAAAATATCGTTAGTAGGACAACAGGAGTGGCAGGTGTGTACTGTATATATTAATGAGCGCAATGTGTGTGTGTGTGTGTGGTGTGTGTGTGTGTGTGTGTGGTGGTGCAAGGCATGCAGGTGTGTGTTTCTGAATGCTAACCACCATTAATAGCACACACACACACACACACACACACACACATCACTTCATTACTAATTCATACCGCCGAATTACGTCAACTTCAACACACACGCACACACACATGCAGATGCACACACACTCCAAATGAGCTATGCCGGTCGACTGCACTTCTACCTGTCTGTCCATTATTTCTTAAAATGCATTTTTGTAAGTTTTTAACACAAACTGAAATGACTCTCTTCGATGTTGTTCTGATATTCCACTTCTCCCTCTCTTCTATCTTTCTGATCGTTCTACCTCCTCGTCCTCACTTTATGTCAAGTTGTAACCCTGTTCTTCTTCATCTTTTTAGTCTTTAGTCTCCAAACTCTTCCCTCTCTCCTCCCCTTCGTCCCGTCCTGCTCTTCCTCCTCCTCATCATCCTCTCGACTTCTCCGCTCCCTTTCCTTTTTCTATTCTCAGCGGCAGCAGAGGCATGCAAGCGTTTGTAACTGGAGCAATTTCCATCCTACTTACCACAGCTCATGAAGGTGGTGATGATGATGAAGGTGTGGAAGTAGAAGCAGAAGAAGAAGAAGAAGAAGATGAAGCAGGTTTTTTTAGTTTTGGTTCCAGGTGGAAATAGGACGGACGGACGGACGACGGACGGACGACGGACGGAGGAGAGATGGAGGAATAATAATAAAAAAGAAGGAGGAAGAGGAGGAGTTGTATTTCTATCTTAGATCAGTCCTGCTCTGCTGCCGCTGCAACAACTACATCTCCTGTCATCCCTCCCTCCCCTCTCTCTCTCTCTCTCTCTCTCTCTCTCGCTCTCTCGCTCTCTCTCTCTCTCTCTCGCTCTCTCTCTCTCTCTCTCTCTCTCACACACACACACACACACACACACACACACACACACACACTCTCTGGCTCCACCTCCCATTTGCTTGCTCGACCCTCCCCTCCATCTCCCTTTTTCTCACTCTCCCTCTCTCCCGCTCTCTGTTCGTTGTCACTCTCTTCTTCTTTCCCTTGTGTCCCTCACACACACACACACACACACACACACACACACACACACACACACACACACACACACACATAGACACACACACACACACACACACACACACACACACACACACACACACTGCTCCACATTAAACAGACGGAGTTTCATGTAGAGAGAAAGGAAAGAGAGAGAGAGGGAGACTGAAGCCGGTTTCCATCCACCTGTTTTTTGGCTCATTTTCAATGAGCGAATTAAAAAACAAAACAAAGTGGAAACATTTCACAAAAATATTAAACGTTTTCAAACTTAGGTGAAGTGGATAAGTAAGAATATCCATAAAAGTTACAAACTAAATGGAAAAAAATACTTAAACTGGACATATAATGCTGATGTTCAGGTGTATATCAGTATGTAGTGTCTCTACTTTAAAGAGTCCTCTCCTGCTGATGTTCAGGTGTATATCAGTATGTAGTGTCTCTACTTTAAAGAGTCCTCTCCTGCTGATGTTCAGGTGTATATCAGTATGTAGTGTCTCTACTTTAAAGAGTCCTCTCCTGCTGATGTTCAGGTGTATATCAGTATGTAGTGTCTCTACTTTAAAGAGTCCTCTCCTGCTGATGTTCAGGTGTATATCAGTATGTAGTGTCTCTACTTTAAATCAATCAATCAATCAATGATGTTTATTTATATAGCCCAATATCACAAATGTTACATTTGTCTCAGTGGTCTTCACAGTGTGTACAGAATATCAGTGTGACAATACGACACCCTCTGTCCTCAGACCCTCTGTCCTTAGACCCTCTGTCCTTAGACCCTCTGTCCTTAGACCCTCACATCGTACAAGGAAAAACTTCCAAAGAAAACCCAGTTTAAAGGGAACATGGAGAAACCTCAGGGAGAGCAGCAGAGGAGGGATCCCTCTCCCAGGACGGACAGACGTGCAATAGATGCCGTGTGTAAATTGAAAAGATAATACATTTGCAACATAGGTAGTCCAAATGTTTGGAAATGCATGTGTGTATAATAGGAAGATGAATCCACGAGGATATCCATCCAGGACCGATGATCCAGGACCACAGCCACGACTCAAGATCCAGGGCTCGCGATCCAGGACACAAGACCGCAGGATCATCCATGACTCCGGATCCCAGCGTATATAGACACCAAAAGGAAAGACATTTGGGGAAGCTGGGTTAATGGAACATGAGAGTACACAGGTATAGACAGCGAGAAGGAAGAAGTGAGATGTCCCCCGACAAACTAAGCCTATATCAGCAAAACTAGGGGCTGAATCTAATCAGCCCTAACTATAAGCTTTATCAAAAAGGAAGGTCTTAAGCGCACTCTTAAAAACGGATAGGGTGTCTGCCGCCCGAACACAAACTGGAAGCTGATTCCACAAATGTGGAGCTTGATAAGAAAAGGCTCTGGCTCCCGTTGTACTTTTAGAGACTCTAGGAACAACCAACAACCCTGCATTCTTGGAACGCAATGCCCACTTTAAAGAGTTATCTCCTGCTGATGTTCAGGTGTATATCAGTCTGTAGTGTCTCTACTTTAAAGAGTCCTCTCCTGCTGATGTTCAGGTGTATATCAGTATGTAGTGTCTCTACTTTAAAGAGTCCTCTCCTGCTGATGTTCAGGTGTATATCAGTATGCATTGTCTCTACTTTAAAGAGTTATCTCCTGCTGATGTTCAGGTGTATATCAGTCTGTAGTGTCTCTACTTTAAAGAGTCCTCTCCTGCTGATGTTCAGGTGTATATCAGTATGTAGTGTCTCTACTTTAAAGAGTCCTCTCCTGCTGATGTTCAGGTGTATATCAGTATGTAGTGTCTCTACTTTAAAGAGTCCTCTCCTGCTGATATTCAGGTGTATATCAGTATGTATTGTCTCTACTTTAAAGAGTTCTCTCCTGCTGATGTTCAGGTGTATATCAGTCTGTAGTGTCTCTACTTTAAAGAGACCTCTCCTGCTGATGTTCAGGTTTATATCAGTATGTAGTGTCTCTACTTTAAAGAGTCCTTTCCTGCTGATGTTCAGGTGTATATCAGTCTGTAGTGTCTCTACTTTAAAGAGTCCTCTCCTGCTGATGTTCAGGTGTATATCAGTATGTAGTGTCTCTACTTTAAAGAGTCCTCTCCTGCTGATGTTCAGGTGTATATCAGTATGTAGTGTCTCTACTTTAAAGAGTCCTCTCCTGCTGATGTTCAGGTGTATATCAGTATGTATTGTCTCTACTTTAAAGAGTTCTCTCCTGCTGATGTTCAGGTGTATATCAGTCTGTAGTGTCTCTACTTTAAAGAGTCCTCTCCTGCTGATGTTCAGGTGTATATCAGTATGTAGTGTCTCTACTTTAAAGAGTCCTCTCCTGCTGATGTTCAGGTGTATATCAGTCTGTAGTGTCTCTACTTTAAAGAGTCCTCTCCTGCTGATGTTCAGGTGTATATCAGTCTGTAGTGTCTCTACTTTAAAGAGTTATCTCCTGCTGATGTTCAGGTGTATATCAGTCTGTAGTGTCTCTACTTTAAAGAGTCCTCTCCTGCTGATGTTCAGGTGTATATCAGTATGTAGTGTCTCTACTTTAAAGAGTCCTCTCCTGCTGATGTTCAGGTGTATATCAGTATGCAGTGTCTCTACTTTAAAGAGTCCTCTCCTGCTGATGTTCAGGTGTATATCAGTATGTATTGTCTCTACTTTAAAGAGTTCTCTCCTGCTGATGTTCAGGTGTATATTAGTCTGTAGTGTCTCTACTTTAAAGAGTCCTCTCCTGCTGATGTTCAGGTGTATATCAGTATGTAGTGTCTATACTTTAAAGAGTCCTCTCCTGCTGATGTTCAGGTGTATATCAGTATGTAGTGTCTCTACTTTAAAGAGTCCTCTCCTGCTGATGTTCAGGTGTATATCAGTCTGTAGTGTCTCTACTTTAAAGAGTCCTCTCCTGCTGATGTTCAGGTGTATATCAGTATGTATTGTCTCTACTTTAAAGAGACCTCTCCTGCTGATGTTCAGGTGTATATCAGTCTGTAGTGTCTCTACTTTAAAGAGTCCTCTCCTGCTGATGTCCAGGTGTATATCAGTATGTAGTGTCTCTACTTTAAAGAGTCCTCTCCTGCTGATGTTCAGGTGTATATCAGTATGTAGTGTCTCTACTTTAAAGAGTCCTTTCCTGCTGATGTTCAGGTGTATATCAGTCTGTAGTGTCTCTACTTTAAAGAGTCCTTTCCTGCTGATGTTCAGGTGTATATCAGTCTGTAGTGTCTCTACTTTAAAGAGTCCTCTCCTGCTGATGTTCAGGTGTATATCAGCATGCCTTGTCTCTACTTTAAAGAGTGCTCCCTGAGGTACAGCACCTCTTTTCACCCTCTGTCTGAAACCAGAACCCAGTCTGCTCTGAATAGGCGCTTTCACACCGGAGTACTTTTCCCAGAAATAGTTCCGATAGTTCCTGGGATTACGTTTTTATTTATTATTTTTTTTTCGGGAACCTTTTCACCCCTTTTTAGTCCCTGCTAGAAAGAGGAGAAAAAGGTTCACATTTCTGATTGGCTGGGCGAATTGCCAACCACGCCCCGTAAAACTCTGAACGTTTGTGTGAAGCCGCCATCTTATTTCCTCGCATTAGCATTATTAGCATTAGCCCAGCGCACCAACGGAGAGAGACTAACTTATAGCAACACAAAATAAAACGTGGGATCGGTGGAGTGATGAGGAGGTTTCGGCGCTTCTGGCGACTTACCCGGGGGGCTCCGGGATTTTGGGCGGCAGTATACGCTGTGAAGTTGTTTGCGGCCTGCCAGTAAACCCAAAGCAGAAGAAGAAGTGAAGCTACGCCAAGGAGGAAGTGGAGCACACAGGAGACAACAATTTCATTGCAGACTGTTACGTTTACGTGGGGAAATGACAGGGCATACGTTATTTGAGATATATTTCGAACTCAGACTTAATTTTAAAGGGGACCTATCATGCAAAATGCACTTTTTGATGTCTTGTATACATCAACATGTGTCCCCGGTGTGTCGGGGAACTCACGCAGCGTCAGAAAATAAAACCCTCTCTCTTTTCCTCCGTACCCAAATCTCTAAAAACGGGGAACAACGGAGCTGATCCAGATTTGCGTCCGATATGACGTAATATCTGAAATGTAGGCTGGCTTTACACCCACGGGCCTATGAGAAACGTTGCTATCAGAAACAATGCCCGACTGTTTTGGACGCAATATGGTCAGTACATGTTTACATTAGCATGGCGTTTCCTCACGGCAGTATTTAGTTTAGACGGTAGCTGCCGGGTCCCGCATGAGCTCAGAGCCCTCCTTTTTTATTTATTTTTTAAAGCGTTATACCCAAAATCAGCACTTTAGAAACAGGAAGTGAAATAGAGGGATATGAGGCATGGCTAGAACGGGTGATCTGTTTGGTATTTTGAGCAAAACACTTCATAGACATGTTTTTTATATATATATTTTTTTATATATGAGACCTGTGCTATTGCCTAAAAATAGCATGATAGGTGACCTTTAAGGACATTTCGGCCAGGGGTGTAGAGCTATTTGTTTAAGCACCATATTGGCAAAACAGGAGAGTCTGTAAACCAGTCTGCTTTGATCTATGAATTAATGTCCGTGACTCTCAGAGTACCTGCTGCCCGCAGCTGGTTTAAAGGGAACACACACTCAGAACACACACACACACACACACACACACACACACACACACACACACACACACACACACACACACACACGCATACACACACACACACACAGAGCCGAGCACAAAAAGACTCACATCATGCCCCCTGGTGACCGGACATCTCCTTCATAAAACGAATAAAAGGGGGAGTAATCGATGTGTCTAGAGGGTGTGTGTGTGTGTGTGGGTGTGTGTGTGTGTGTGTGTGTGTGTGTGTGTGTGTGTGTGTGTGTGTGTGTGTGTGTGTGTGTGTGTGTGTGTGTGTGTGTGGCGGACTGGCCATCTGTAGAATCTGGAGAATCACAGAACGGCCAGTCATTTTGTCTTTCTCTTTTTTTCCCATGTCCCTTTAGAACAGGGGTGGAGAACCTTTTTCCTCTCAAGGGCCATTTCAATTTTTACAACATCCTCCGAGGGCCGTACAAATTATTGACCTCTGCTTAAAAATACTAAAATCACAGCCCATTCATTTGGTCTTTCTTTCATGCTGTGCAAAGAAAAAGCAACCTCTTAATCCAGATATCTTACCATGACTCGCGCATGCACGTGCACGGTGTGGCGTGACCACCAAACAGAAAGATATGGACACAAGATGCGTGCAAATGTATTTAGTTTCCTATCCATGTGAACATGATTTAAGTGGGGGGGGGGCCTCACCTCCTCTAGGGGGGTCCGGGGGGCATGCTCCCCCGGGAAGATTTTGTTTTTAAATGTTGAAGTTAAAAGCATCAATCTGGTGCACTTTGAGAGCAACATTAGGAGCTCTATGGACACATCTCTCAGCACCCAGATGAAACAGAACTGGAAGCCGGTTTCTATTTTTCTTTATGGATATTTTACAAATCACTCCCCTTTCAAACTGTATTCTTGTTTATTAATTACCATTTTTTTTTACTGTCATATAGTATTTTATACTTGTTTTGTACAACTATAATGATCAGTATGTCAGATGAGCAGATCGCCACTGGGCTTTGAACTAAAGACACAGCCACGCAAAAACTGCAGTCTTTTAAGCGCCCGAGCGGCGTTCTGGTGCTCTCCGTCAGAACTGCACCCCTTTCAGACGAGACATACCACCTGATGACACGTTAGGCTCGTGTTGTGTTCAAGGACCCTGACCTTGGCCAGGAAAAATAGGCTAGATTTCTTTAATTATTTTTTTTTGCGTGTGTTTATAAATTACCGAGGTATAGACCGGAGGTTCCCCACCCCGCTTTAGGGGCTCCGTAAGAACGCCTGTACTGCCGCTGTTTCTGTTCTCTGGCTTACGTTTGTTGCTTCAGTTCATTCATACATCATGATGTGTGAGAAAAGCAATTCCGTTAACTCATTATTTACAATATTAAATTAAACATGTTTTGATGTTTTCATTTGAAATATGTTTTCATTTTAGATTAACTGATTGTCCAGTGTGAACAGAGAGGTTTGGTTTGCAGCTCGTGAAGGAGGTCAAGTTTCATCTGTTCCCTTAGACACGTGAGAGAAACACACCAGCTGAAACATTTAGTGAGACAAAACACACACACACACACACACACACACACACACACACACACACACACACACACACACACACACACACACACATACACACATACACACACACACACACACACACATACACACACACACACACACACACACACACACACACACACACAGCTGGACTCTGGAGCTTTAACATTTAAACAGCAAACGTATTGCTTTCAACTAACCTAATGCAGTTGTGGGACATTTGTTGACATAATACATTTAAATAGAGTCAGCGGTTCAATGTTTCAGTGCAGCATAGAGTACAGTACATCTCATTCTTATACTATATGTTATGCGTACAAACAACAGCCTAATTTGTCCAAAAAACATATTAACACAAAGTGAGCATGCTCAGCGATTTGCTACCAACATTAATCTGAAAAACAATATTCTCCAGGAAAAATATAGATTTCATCCACATTAGTGAGGAAATGTAGAAGATGTATTCTCACACACACACACACACACACACACACACACACACACACACACACACACACACACACACTGCCTGGAGGTACATGTGCAGCATGTCTATCCGCCCACACACAGACACACAACGAGCTGCATTCCATGATGGATGTGAATTCACACACACACACACACACACACACACACACACACACACACACACAGACATACATGGAGACTGAGACACACACACACAGGGCAGCTGGACAATGTATCAATTGTTTATGTTTTTGAAACATCCTCAGTTCTTCGTGAATAAATAAAGAGTGTTTTCCCTAAATAAGACACATTGGGAAGGAACCCCTCATTTAATCATTGTTGCAACTCATTTAATTTAATTGATTCTATGCTTTTATGTGTTTTTTTACATACTGTAAATGCTTGCCGTTACTGTTTAGTACCATCTAAAGTTCCTTTATGTAGAGCACTGAAAATACATATTCAGAATTAGACTCAGGGTTATTGCGAAGTAGGTTAACAAGGAATTTGCTTCGGTGTATGCTGGTGTTTACACAAATACATAAAGAGGATTAGGTTGTAAAAGAAAAAAATATAGAAATATTGGTCATAAAATAATAATAAAAAATATATATATTTGAATTTTTTTGTAAAGAAATTAAGGAATGTAAAAATGTAATAAAATGAATCACTTAAAATGATATAATAATACAAAAACATTTAAATAAGTGCAGTTTATCAGAAGTGGAAGAGCTGTTTAGTTAAAAGTAATAGTTATGGTAATTTCTCTCAATATTTTTTATTATTCTGCATTTATTCGTCCACGTTTTTTCGATATATTTCTCTATTTTGGTGAATTTTTTTGATTTGATTCTTGTTTAGAAACACCTGTTTTCTCGCCTCTCCTCCAGGCTTCTTTGTTGTGTTTTCTCTTTGCTTTTCATTGCGTCTGTTTTCTGTCCTTTTGCCTCAAACTGCTTCCACGCAGACTTTTTGGTGCAGAAACAAAGATGAACAACAGTACATGTGTGTGTGTGTGTGTGTGTGTGTGTGTGTGTGTGTGTGTGTGTGTGTGTGTGTTACTGTCCTCCTGAGTGTTGGTTACCTGCTGTACACACAGAAGATGATGTAGCACTGACACCTGAACACATATGCCTTGAAGGAAGAAAGGCAACGCAACAGACAGATGAAGTGTTTCAGAGAAACCGTCACTGCATTCATAGTTAATGGGGCGTGACATGAAAAACACGTGCATAGTCCTTTAAAAGAACATTTAATTTATTTAGTATTCCCTGCCTATAGGACAGCTTCTATAAATAGAAGAATTAAAAGACATGAAGCGAGGGTTCACTGCAATAAAAGTACCAGAACCTACACTGAAAATACTAAAGTAAAAAACCTAGTGAAATACAAGGAAACATGTATTATCAGTACTCATAAGTGAAGTGTTCTCTGTCAGTGATTTACGAATATATTATTGTTTCTACATTAATATTAAAGCTGCTTTTTGGTGCATTTGACTGCTGTAGATATGTTTACCTCCCTCTCGAGAGGCGAAGTCCCTCCCCTTCCGGTGGACCTCCATTGGACCTTATTTCGGAAAAATTATGTATTGAAGTCAATGGCGAGAGAAAAGTTATCTTTCGATCCCGTTTGAATTGTGCCACGAATTACACATATGATGTTTGTCGATTTAAAAGATAATTTTGCAACTAAAGAAAACAAATGTTTTGCCGTAAAACTGTGAAGTAAGACTTTTTTTTGTGTGAAACCGCTCAATGAACTACATCTCTGGTCTCGCACCACACACCAAGATGGCCGTCACTACTGTCTTGCCAAAAAAGGGATTGACTACCCTCACTATCACCACAATGAAACACGTCCAGAAGAATGTCAAGCTGCCTGCCTTCGATTCTCCCTGAACTGCCTGATCTTTTTAATGTTCAATGTTAACCATTTGTTCAGATAGCATGAAGTAGAAAAGATCGGCGATGCTAATGTAGCGTTAGCATGTCTCCCCCGGACTTAAATGGTGTATTATAGAATGATCACACCGGTGTGACAGTTCTGAAATCTTTTCACTGGCTTCCAGTCGGCCAAAGAATTGATTTTAAAGTACTATTGCCAGTTTTTGAATCACTAAATGGTTTAGGAACAACGTATATCAACGATCCCCTACAGACACTGAACAAAAATATAAACGCAACACTTTTGTTTTTGCTCCCATTTTTCATGAGATGAACTCAAAGATCTAAAACATTTTCTTTATACACAAAATAACCATTTCTCTCAAATATTGTTCACAAATCTGAACAAAATCTGTGATAGTGAGCACTTCTCCTTTGCCGAGATAATCCATCCCATCTCACAGGTGCGGCATATCAAGATGCTGATTAGACAGCATGATTATTGCACATGTGTGCCTTAGGCTGGCCACAATAGAAGGCCACTCTGAAACGTGCATTTTTTGCTTTATTGGGGGGGTTGGGGGGGTCCGAAAACCAGGCAGTATCTGGTGTGAGGGGTAGGGGTAGGGTTAGGGTTAGGGTAATGTTGTGAATCGAGTGGCCCATGGTGGTGGTGGGGTTATGGTATGGGCAGGCGTATGTTATGGACGACGAACACATGTTTTAGATCTTTGAGTTCATCTCATGAAAAATGGGAGCAAAAACAAAAGTGTTGCGTTTATATTTTTGTTCAGTGTATTTAGAGACGGTATTTACATAATTGTTTTAACATATTTCACATATTTTTCAGACGATTGTCACAATCTTTTTCTGAACGTTTTGACATTTACCAGAAATGTTTTTTATTTTGGTCAATTCTAAAGATTATTTAAAAAAACATTTGTAGCGGTTTTTGGACTTTATTCACATATTCTAGATGGAAAAGCTGAAGAAAAGTACTATAAACTTGTTAAACATACCTCCACCATCAAGCAAAAAAAATACGCAAAATCTTACGCATTTACGACAAGAAACCAAATGTAATCACCATAAAGAAATTAAACATTTGTCAGGTCTGATATTTTTTAATTATTACCACACATAAAATATATTTTGCAATATGAATGGGCCGTTTCAGATGTTTGTTCTCTCTTGTAACTAATCCAATGCACTCCCAAAACATAATATGAGTTACACTGGGTTTATTATAAAGAAATAACTATATTTGGACAGCCTCCTCTCTTTCTTTCTTTGTCATCCTTTTCCCCACTTGTGGTAAAGATTGAGCTGTAATTCTGTTGACTACTTTGTACTGTATTGGAAAGACGACACACACACACACACACACACACACACACAAACACACACACACACACACACACATTGAGCAGTGGAAAAATCAATGGTTAATCAGGTAGTGAGGAGGGCGTTTGAACGGTTTAAGTCCCCATTACTCTTGCATACCCCTGGGTTAACTTAATCCACACACACACACACACACACACACACGACACACAAGCACGCACACACACACCACACACACACACACACACACACACACACACCACACACCACCATTATATTCGACTAATTTCAGAACAGTTATGAGCTTTAGTTTCTGTGTGCTTTTCCTGACTCATGAGACAACTCAGGCTCAAGTTGACACAAGAGGAAAAACTGTATTCTGCTGATGTTCAGGTGTCTATCAGTATGTAGTGTCTCTACTTTAAAGAGTCCTCTCCTGCTGATGTTCAGGTGTATATCAGTATGTAGTGTCTCTACTTTAAAGAGTCCTCTCCTGCTGATGTTCAGTGTATATCAGTATGTAGTGTCTCTACTTTAAAGAGTCCTCTCCTGCTGATGTTCAGGTGTATATCAGTATGTAGTGTCTCTACTTTAAAGAGTCCTCTCCTGCTGATGTTCAGGTGTATATCAGTATGTAGTGTCTCTACTTTAAAGAGTCCTCTCCTGCTGATGTTCAGGTGTATATCAGTATGTAGTGTCTCTACTTTAAAGAGTCCTCTCCTGCTGATGTTCAGGTGTATATCAGTATGTAGTGTCTCTACTTTAAAGAGTCCTCTCCTGCTGATGTTCAGGTGTATATCAGTATGTAGTGGCTCTACTGTAAAGAGTCCTCTCCTGCTGATGTTCAGGTGTATATCAGTATGTAGTGTATCTACTTTAAAGAGTCCTCTCCTGCTGATGTTCAGGTGTATATCAGTATGTAGTGTCTCTACTTTAAAGAGTCCTCTCCTGCTGATGTTCAGGTGTATATCAGTATGTAGTGTCTCTACTTTAAAGAGTCCTCTCCTGCTGATGTTCAGGTGTATATCAGTATAGTGTCTCTACTTTAAAGAGTCCTCTCCTGCTGATGTTCAGGTGTATATCAGTATGTAGTGTCTCTACTTTAAAGAGTCCTCTCCTGCTGATGTTCAGGTGTATATCAGTATGTAGTGTCTCTACTTTAAAGAGTCCTCTCCTGCTGATGTTCAGGTGTATATCAGTATGTAGTGTCTCTACTTTAAAGAGTCCTCTCCTGCTGATGTTCAGGTGTATATCAGTATGTAGTGTCTCTACTTTAAAGAGTCCTCTCCTGCTGATGTTCAGGTGTATATCAGTATGTAGTGTCTCTACTTTAAAGAGTCCTCTCCTGCTGATGTTCAGATGTATATCAGTATGTAGTGTCTCTACTTTAAAGAGTCCTCTCCTGCTGATGTTCAGGTGTATATCAGTATGTAGTGTCTCTACTTTAAAGAGTCCTCTCCTGCTGATGTTCAGGTGTATATCAGTATGTAGTGTCTCTACTTTAAAGAGTCCTCTCCTGCTGATGTTCAGGTGTATATCAGTCTGTAGTGTCTCTACTTTAAAGAATCCTCTCCTGCTGATGTTCAGGTGTATATCAGTATGTAGTGTCTCTACTTTAAAGAGTCCTCTCCTGCTGATGTTCAGGTGTATATCAGTATGTAGTGTCTCTACTTTAAAGAGTCCTCTCCTGCTGATGTTCAGATGTATATCAGTATGTAGTGTCTCTACTTTAAAGAGTCCTCTCCTGCTGATGTTCAGGTGTATATCAGTATGTAGTGTCTCTACTTTAAAGAGTCCTCTCCTGCTGATGTTCAGGTGTATATCAGTATGTAGTGTCTCTACTTTAAAGAGTCCTCTCCTGCTGATGTTCAGGTGTATATCAGTATGTAGTGTCTCTACTTTAAAGAGTCCTCTCCTGCTGATGTTCAGGTGTATATCAGTATGTAGTGTCTCTACTTTAAAGAGTCCTCTCCTGCTGATGTTCAGGTGTATATCAGTATGTAGTGGCTCTACTTTAAAGAGTCCTCTCCTGCTGATGTTCAGGTGTATATCAGTATGTAGTGTATCTACTTTAAAGAGTCCTCTCCTGCTGATGTTCAGGTGTATATCAGTATGTAGTGTCTCTACTTTAAAGAGTCCTCTCCTGCTGATGTTCAGGTGTATATCAGTATGTAGTGTCTCTACTTTAAAGAGTCCTCTCCTGCTGATGTTCAGGTGTATATCAGTATAGTGTCTCTACTTTAAAGAGTCCTCTCCTGCTGATGTTCAGGTGTATATCAGTATGTAGTGTCTCTACTTTAAAGAGTACTCTCCTGCTGATGTTCAGGTGTATATCAGTATAGTGTCTCTACTTTAAAGAGTCCTCTCCTGCTGATGTTCAGGTGTATATCAGTATAGTGTCTCTACTTTAAAGAGTCCTCTCCTGCTGATGTTCAGGTGTATATCAGTATGTAGTGTCTCTACTTTAAAGAGTACTCTCCTGCTGATGTTCAGGTGTATATCAGTATGTAGTGTCTCTACTTTAAAGAGTCCTCTCCTGCTGATGTTCAGGTGTATATCAGTATGTAGTGTCTCTACTTTAAAGAGTCCTCTCCTGCTGATGTTCAGGTGTATATCAGTATGTAGTGTCTCTACTTTAAAGAGTCCTCTCCTGCTGATGTTCAGGTGTATATCAGTATGTAGTGTCTCTACTTTAAAGAGTCCTCTCCTGCTGATGTTCAGGTGTATATCAGTATGTATCGTCTCTACTTTAAAGAGTCCTCTCCTGCTGATGTTCAGGTGTATATCAGTATGTAGTGTCTCTACTTTAAAGAGTCCTCTCCTGCTGATGTTCAGGTGTATATCAGTATGTAGTGGCTCTACTTTAAAGAGTCCTCTCCTGCTGATGTTCAGGTGTATATCAGTATGTAGTGTATCTACTTTAAAGAGTCCTCTCCTGCTGATGTTCAGGTGTATATCAGTATGTAGTGTCTCTACTTTAAAGAGTCCTCTCCTGCTGATGTTCAGGTGTATATCAGTATGTAGTGTCTCTACTTTAAAGAGTCCTCTCCTGCTGATGTTCAGGTGTATATCAGTATAGTGTCTCTACTTTAAAGAGTCCTCTCCTGCTGATGTTCAGGTGTATATCAGTATGTAGTGTCTCTACTTTAAAGAGTACTCTCCTGCTGATGTTCAGGTGTATATCAGTATGTAGTGTCTCTACTTTAAAGAGTCCTCTCCTGCTGATGTTCAGGTGTATATCAGTATAGTGTCTCTACTTTAAAGAGTCCTCTCCTGCTGATGTTCAGGTGTATATCAGTATGTAGTGTCTCTACTTTAAAGAGTCCTCTCCTGCTGATGTTCAGGTGTATATCAGTATGTAGTGTCTCTACTTTAAAGAGTCCTCTCCTGCTGATGTTCAGGTGTATATCAGTATGTAGTGTCTCTACTTTAAAGAGTCCTCTCCTGCTGATGTTCAGGTGTATATCAGTATGTAGTGTCTCTACTTTAAAGAGTCCTCTCCTGCTGATGTTCAGGTGTATATCAGTATGTAGTGTCTCTACTTTAAAGAGTCCTCTCCTGCTGATGTTCAGGTGTATATCAGTATGTATGTCTCTACTTTAAAGAGTCCTCTCCTGCTGATGTTCAGGTGTATATCAGTATGTAGTGTCTCTACTTTAAAGAGTCCTCTCCTGCTGATGTTCAGGTGTATATCAGTATGTAGTGTCTCTACTGCAGTGGTTCTGAAAGTGGGGGGCGCGAGAGACCAGGGGGAAAAATGGTTATTAAAAAAAAATCATATTTTGAAGAATTATTGATTGAAAATAATATGATACAGTACTATTACGCCTGGGTCTCTGTGTTTCATTAAAGCTCGACTCTGTGTGTGTGTGTGTGTGTGTGTGTGTGTGTGTGTGTGTGAACGAGCCATTTTGTGTGCGTGCACGAGCGAGAGAGAGAGAGCGCACCGGTACCGGAGATCGTTGTTGTTAGCTTCTGGTGCTAGCGAGCTACGCTAACGGATATAAGGAGTCCTCTCCTGTCAGCTAAAAGGACTCTCTCTGTGTTATCTCAGTGGCTCTCAAACGTTTTGGTCACCATTAATGTAAACAATTATTTCCGAGGCACACATTTATATAGTATGATCATTATAGTTATAAAAAAACGAGTATATAATGACATACAGCTATGAAATACTATATGACATTAAAACAAGAATAAAGTTTAAAAGGGGAGTGATTTGTAAAATATCCATAAAGAAAAATTAAATCTGTTGACAGCTCTGTTTCATCTGGGTGTTGAGAGATGTCTCCATAGATCTCTTCATTTTGCTCTCAACGTGCACCAGATTGATGCTTTCAACTTCAATATTTAGAAATCAGAGCACGAGTTGGAAAAGGCTGAATGAAGAGTGATTGTGTGTTTGCTCTCTCTCAGGTTTTTCGGCGCTTTGGGTAACTTTTGTCAAATTAAGCAAACAGGTCTATATTAACATTTCTATTACACTCCGCCTTAGAAAAGTAGATTGCATGAATGGGTCTCATTGCTGGAGACCATTTGCATTTCTCAGAAATCTACACAGAATGAAATATAATGGGTTTTAATTTCCTTCAAAGGCGTTTCAGGAAGAAAGAAGAGAAGAAGAAGTGAAGGGAGGGTCAGAGGAAAGGCTTTTTGTGGACGTATTGATCGTAAGAGGAGACACACTTTGACTCGGTGTGTGTGTGTGTGTGTGTGTGTGTGTGTGTGTGTGTGTCTCCGTGTGTGTGACCTCATTAATTATTCAAGACGGCCCAATGCAGTGTTGGAGGAAGTTAAAACGGAAAACTGGAATCTAGAGAAATAAGTAGGGAGGTGTGTGTGTGTGTGTGTGTGTGTGTGTGTGTGTGTGTGTGTGTGTGTGTGTGTGTGTGTGTCTATATATAGGCGGCAGTGCCGAGTGGACTGACATTTCCCAGGCAAACAGGGAACTCCCAGACGTCCTGAGAGTTCATCAGGAGGAGACACGAGTCAGACGACGAGTTAACTGACCTTCACCAGCAGACGAACAAGTACTACGATACTTTATTTAACTAGAAGTATTAATACCAGAGTGTAGAAATACTCTGTTACAAGTTAAAGTCCTGCATGCGAAACCTTAGGACTCATTTCGTCAAAAAGTGAATCTAAATTTAAAACTGGAATAATTTCCAACATCTTAAACCAGAGAGGGAAAACACAAGATGTGTAACAACACTTGGAAATCAGAATCAGGTCGGTTGACACATACGAGGAATTTGACTTGGTGTTGAAAGTAAAACAACAATTAAAAACACAGATAGAAAACTATTTTAAGAGAACTACAATGACACTAAAAAATATAGTAAAATATAGCAGTAATTACATTGAATATGGTTGAAATCGTAGAAAAAGTTATTCGTCTTATTGATCCCCAAAGAGGAAATCCAGGTGAAAAGAGATATATAGTATGAGGAATTAGAATACATTGGTATACAAAACTAAAAGTAGAATAGTAGACCGAAAACATATTTTTCTATTATTTTTTCTATAATTAGATTTCTACTATTTTAATGTTTTACTAGTGTTATTACTAGACAGACAGCAACACCACTATTGTGCAATAATCGCTGTTATATACAGTTTACCAATATACTCACATTATTTGTTTGGAATGTATTATTGTTTATTCCTTGCAGCCGTTTCAATACCTTTATACGTTCACTTAATTTTATAATAATGTGTTTATTAACGTGTGCTTGCCTCCATATTTAAAATGCTAACCTAAAGTCTGGCAGTGTTTCAGTCAGTAGGGGCTTGGCCTGTGAGCCGTAGGGTCGCCGGTTCAAGTCCCCGGTTCAAGTCCCCGGTTCAAGTCCCCGGTTCAAGTCCCCGACCAGAGCTAAAATATGGAGTGTGGACTGCTACTTAGAGAGGTCCCAGTTCACCTCCTGCCCTGCCGTGGTGCCCTTGAGCAAGGCACCGGACACCCCCCTTCCCCCCTCACTCCCCGGGCGCTGTCCAATAGCTGCCCACTGCTCCTAGTACTAGGATGGGTTAAAAGCAGTACTGATTTCTGAAGTAAAAGTACCGAAATGTCAGAATCAAAATACAATTAAAGTACCAAAAGTTAAACTAGTCACTAAGCAGAATAGTTTAAAATGATATAGATTATAGTAATGGATTATAATTATTGACGTGTTCACAAAATAGTTCTCTGCTCGGTGAAGCCGTTAAAGTGAATTAAATGACATTTATTTTGGCTTCAGCTACTATCCAAAGGGACTTAATAAAAGTGCAACAGCTTGAGCCTCCTTTATAAAACCACCACACGTCAGAAAGATATTCCGGTGTTTGTTTGCATGAATAAATCCATCAGAAAAACGCCTAATTTATATTTTTAGAGGGATTCCGTCCTTCTTCACAGCTTCTGCAGGCATTCCATTCTCCTCCCAACATAGTGGAGCCACTTCCTGTCGTCGCTCATAAGTTTAAAACTCATCTCATGAACAAACAGAACAACGTTTCCCTGTTGGATCACAATCTCCATCTCCAATATCTTCCTCTTCCTCTCTGTCTGGTCCGAAGCCTCCGGAGAGGAAAACTAATAAACTCACTGACTGGGTGTATATAATGATATATAATGTAAGGATGATGTATGAAGGGAAGTGTATTTAACTCTGTACAGGTAGGTAGGTAGGTAGGTAGGTAGGTAGGTAGGTAGGTAGGTAGGTAGTAGGTAGGTAGGTAGGTAGGTAGGTAGGTAGGTAGGTAGGTAGGTAGGTAGGTAGGTAGGTAGGTAGGTAGGTAGGTAGGTAGGTAGGTAGGTAGGTAGGTAGGTAGTAGGTAGGTAGGTAGGTAGTAGGTAGGTAGGTAGGTAGTAGGTAGGTACGTAGGTAGGTAGGTAGGTAGGTATACTTTATTGATCCCAATTTGGGAGATGATTTCGTTACAAAAGCAGCAGTGTGTTCACACATTAAAATACAAATACTTAGAAAGTGTGAAACATTATATCAAATATAAGCAATAGGAAATATTATAAAGATAATGTCTTAAATTAGCCAACAGACGCTGCAGAGGGAGTTTCTCTCCCACTCCCCCCTGCCTGAAACGCCTCCATTGGACTCCTTTGTTTACTTCCTGAACGTATTGGCTAGCGCTCCAACACATTGTACATGACAGGCTAAGGGGCGGGACATCTCTAAGCGGTTGACCAATCACAACAGAGCCGGCCAGCTAACCAATCAGAGCAGACTGGGCTCTGGTTTCAGACAGAGGGTGAGAACCAATGTGCAGAATGAATGAAATTAAAGCAAATTACTCACATTCGCAACGTCTTCCAGTAATTCTGGCTTTGTCGTTGCTTTAGCTTCGGGTTGAGAAATTGTCGGACTTTAAGCCAATATTTCATGTTATAATGACGATAAAAAACCCTCTGATTTCTCTCACCAGTGTCATGCATTTCTTTATCAGACCACCACACCTGTATTTGTTTAATCTCCCCCCAAAATATAAGTAAATACTAACTTAAACTCTAAATATATAATAATCAATGACACCGCGAGGTATAACCAATCAGAGGATATTTTGATTTGTTATTAATCTCGGATATGTCCTTGTTTTTTATCGGCAGTGGATTCAGGGCCCTTTAAACCCTGACACTGGTGCTCGCTCGGCGTGTAGCCAGCAGGTTAGTGTTGGTTTCGTGTCAAATTTACAAGATCCCCCCCCATGAATGATTCATGCAGAGGTGTAAATTGTTCAGCTTAGCGCTGCTCTGAGTCACCTGAGTGCTGCTCCACATCCAGAGCAGTCGGGTGTTATTAAGGTCTGACGGAACACTGCACGTCTTCAAGGGGCGGAAGCTACATTTAGATATGTCTATATGATCAGGGAAATAACATAATGATGAGATTGGACATTGTGCTTCCCCCTAATAACTGTGAATAGAAAATAATGCTTGAAATAGCTGTATTATTATTGCATTTATTATTAAAAAGAAAGACATTATGGTATTATGGTGATGCGGTTAGCCTAGCTTAGCATAAAGGCTAGTTTGGTTTGTAACATCGTGAGGAAACGTACTATATGCTAAAGTCTCTATGCCGATGACACAAAACTAAAAACTGCTAAAGGATACATTCATACACATTATTACATCTTATTAAACATAAATGATACTTAGTTGTAGTAGATAAATACTTAAGTGCATCCAAATAAAGAGCATTTTCAGTGTTTTTCTGTCACTAAGGACACAGATACACCTCTTGTGGCCTGTCACCTGATGCGTTTTAATGACTTTATTTGTAATGAAATGTGCTTAATATAAGATGTTCTCTCCTTTACAGCCAACACAACACTGTGCCATCAAGTATTCGAGTTATTTTTGCTTGCTTGTAATTTCGGCTTTTTATTGAAGTTATCGTGTAAAAGTTGGCGAAAGGACTGCCGGGTAAGCAGATTAGTTGTTTATTCCAAGGTAGATGGTTTTTCTGGGAAGCCGGTATGCGGTAAGATCTTTGAGGATACATTTGAATGCGTCTCTTCGGTCTTTAGTGAGATGGCACACACTGAAGACGCAGCTATTGTTACAGACAATGTTTTAATTCAATTCTATATTTTTAGCTTGCAAATAAAAAGGACTTTCCTGAGTGTTGAAAAGCGGCTGCAGGTACTGGGTGGTGGAAATGTAAGATGCTGCAGCAGCACACAAATAAGTACAGATATAACGGGAGGTAACCCAAAGAAGAAAATAAATTAATAAAAGTAGAATAATTGTTATGTTGAATGTCTGTTTCCTTGTTTTGTGTCTTACATAATGAAATTGCGGAGATGCAAGAACATTTTAAGACTTGAACTGGACAATGAAGTCTTATCGTCTCGTAATAAGTAAGGTCCTAAAAAACAGAATATTTGTTATCTTATCTTATTTGCAAAAGGGATCTTGTATATATTATGCAAATAAATCATATCTTATGCGTAGAAGATAAAGAATAAATCAACTTTCAGGGGTTTGTGTGCTTTGAAGAATGAGTCATATCGGAAAAGATGAAAACATCCTGAAGAAGAAAAGCTGTTTGATACTTCGAGGGCAGAACACTTCAGAGTGTCCTGATACCATCCACACTTGATATCCATCTACTGTGTGTGTGTGTGTGTGTGTGTGTGTGTGTGTGTGTGTGTGTGTGTGTGCGTGCGTGTGCCGATGTGTTTAAGTGTGTGTGTGTGTGTGTGTGCGTGTGTGTGTGTGTGTGCGTGCGTGTGTGTGCCGATGTGTTTAAGTGTGTGTGTGCGTAGCCTGTCCCAATGGAATCTGTAAAAGACCCTTGATGATGGGGGGATGCAGTGCAATGATAAATAATTAAAACAATCTCCCCAGTAATATTAATTTAAAAAGTAAAGGGAGTGTTAAAACTAACTAATAATAAAATAAAGGAAGGCACACTGGGTTAGTAAGATCGTATAAAATGAACTGGATGTCACTGCAAAATAAAAACCACTAAAATCGAGTTGAAAAGATTCCAAAGGGAAGCTGTCGTTGTTTGGAGTTCCTCTCTTTGGTTTTCTGGCCTCCAGGTAACAAAATAATTTAAAATAAATATAAATAAACAAATAAATCGTCCCTCCTCATGTGGCTTTGATTAGTATCAGATAAAAACATACACATATATACATTACAAATATAAAACATGTAAGAAGTAATAAAAACACAAATATGAACACCATTAAGATAGTGCTAAAAACATGCGATACAAATGTAGCACACCGATAAAAGTCCAGATGAGGAGGATCTATAAATAATTAATACATAAATATAAGTGCTAAAATACGTGGAGGGCGGATTAAAACAGGCCGACACACCCGCAGAGAAGGGAATTAAGAGCAGGGGAGAGACCCTGGGGCGAGAGGAGATCGCACAGGTTATTAAAGTTAATAAAACATGCTTTAAGTCGTGGGAGGCGGACCCATCAATTGTATTTTTCATTTAGTCCGCCCGGGTCAATGGCGCCCAGGCGATGGATCGCGCCCTCCCCGTCTCTAATTCTATATTGATGTTGTTTAATTGTGAGGCTGATCTCATTGCGCGTTTCCCCCACATAGAGTCTCTGGCAGGCCTTGCAGCTAATTGCATAGATAGCGTTTTTGTGTTAGGTGTCAAGGCCTGCCGTACATTGCTCCCCTCTCGAGAGAAGGGATTGAACGTGTGGGGGAGGCGAACGAAACCAACCTCAGAGACCAACACGCGTTAGGCATGCGTTGGTTATGGTTAAGGTTAGGATAAGTCTCCAGGAAATGCATGTAAGTCAATGCAATGTCCCCTGAAGTGATGTATACATGGTAAGTGTGTGTGTGTCTCTGTGTGTGTGTATGTCTGTATCTGTGTGTATGTCTGTCTCTGTCTGTGTGTGTGTGTGTGTAGTCGTCGTGTGTGTGTGTTGTGCGTGTGTGTGTGTGTGTGTGTGTGTGTGCGCGTCGCTCTCACGGAGACAGAGAGTTTTAGCTGAGGGCGGCGCAGTGACCCACAGTTTATAATGTAACACTCGTGCATGATAGATGAGACACTCACACAGAATGAGCCAAGTTCAGACACAAAGTTGTGGATGTAAAAGCTGAAAGAGGGTGAGAGTGAAGAGGGGGGAGAAAGAGAGAGGGGGAGGTAAGAAGATATGGATTTATAGAGAGGAAGGAAATGGACTGGGAGAAAGGGGAGACACAGTAAGTGGATAAAGAGTAGGAGTTTTACATGGTTTTAGAACTGTGTTTAAAAGCAGGAAGGACGGGCGAGCGAATATATATAACTATAAGTAGGTTTATATGTTTATGAATTCAAAGGGAGGAGGAAGTGAAAAGGGAGGAGGGAGGGAGGAGGAAGTGAAGATGAGAGGTCAGGGGGAAATGAAAAGGGAAGAGGAAAGGAGGAGGAAGTGAAGATGAGAGGTCGGGGGGAAATGAAAAGGGAAGAGGAAAGGAGGAGGAAGTGAAGATGAGAGGTCGGGGGGAAATGAAAAGGGAAGAGGAAGGGAGGAGGAAGTGAAGATGAGAGGTCAGGGGGAAATGCAAAGGGAAGAGGAAAGGAGGAGGAAGTGAAGATGAGAGGTCGGGGGGAAATGAAAAGGGAAGAGGAAAGGAGGAGGAAGTGAAGATGAGAGGTCGGGGGGAAATGAAAAGGGAAGAGGAAGGGAGGAGGAAGTGAAGATGAGAGGTCAGGGGGAAATGCAAAGGGAAGAGGAAAGGAGGAGGAAGTGAAGATGAGAGGTCAGGGGGAAATGAAAAGGGAAGATGAAGGGAGGAGGAAGTGAAGATGAGAGGTCAGGGGGAAATGAAAAGGGAAGAGGAAAGGAGGAGGAAGTGAAGATGAGAGGTCAGGGGGAAGTGAAAAGGGAAGAGGAAAGGGAGGAGGAAGTGAAGATGAGAGGTCAGGGGGAAATGAAAAGGGAAGAGGAAGGGAAGATGAGAGGTCAGGGGGAAATGAAAAGGGAAGAGGAAGGGAGGAGGAAGTGAAGATGAGAGGTCAGGGGGAAATGAAAAGGGAAGAGTAAAGGGAGGAGGAAGTGAAGATGAGAGGTCAGGGGGAAGTGAAAAGGGAGGAGGAAGTGAAGATGAGAGGTCAGGGGGAAATGAAAAGGGAAGGGGAAAGGGAGGAGGAAGTGAAGATGAGAGGTCAGGGGGAAATGAAAAGGGAGGAGGAAGTGAAGATGAGAGGTCAGGGGGAAATGAAAAGGGAAGAGGAAAGGGAGGAGGAAGTGAAGATGAGAGGTCAGGGGGAAATGAAAAGGGAAGAGGAAAGGGAGGAGGAAGTGAAGATGAGAGGTCAGGGGGAAATGAAAAGGGAAGAGGAAAGGGAGGAGGAAGAGGGGTTTGACTATTTGTGGGTTTGAGTATTTAAAAGCAGGAGGAAATGAAAATGAGGTGAGAACATTTTTATTTACTGTATTTATGTAGGAGAAGGCTAGAGTGGAGGAAATAGGAAAGGGGATGAGGTGAGGAAAGGAGGAAGAAAAGGAGTTTGATGAAAAGTCTGCACATCATACATGTTGGGGTTTACATGAAGATACAAACAGGTGATCCGATGCAGACGCAGAAAAACTGACTGAAACCTTAAAACAGACACAAAGATACAGGAACACACACACAGCTCTCTCACACACACACACACACAGCTCTCACACACACACACACACAGCTCACACACACACACACACACACACAGCTCTCACACACACACACACAGCTCTCACACACACACACACACACACACACCTCACACATACACACTAAGAGCACAATATGTGAGTGTGCAGTCAGACAGATCTTCACACACACACACACACACACACACACACACACACAACTGAAGGTCAGCGGGTGGTCAAGTTAGATTAAATAGAGCTAGTCGGCACTTCCTTCTCATGCAATCCACACACACACACACACACACACACACACCACACACACACACACACACACACACAGACAGACACACTCACACACAGACAGAGATACACACACACACACACGCACACGCACACACACACACACACACACACACACACACACACACACACACACAGATGAACAGACAAACACTCACACACACAAACACTCACACACACAAACAGACACA
This sequence comes from Champsocephalus esox, assembly GCA_036324585.1. Lineage (NCBI taxonomy): Eukaryota > Metazoa > Chordata > Actinopteri > Perciformes > Channichthyidae > Champsocephalus > Champsocephalus esox. Next base: position 40,476,504 of record CM070476.1, on the reverse strand, counting down.
CACTCACACACATTCATAAACAGAGGTTTCACTCACTCGTGTTCTGAAAGTCTTGCTGTGCAGAACCACGAGTCCACAGCTCTTTTCTTTACCCCGTTACCCAGAATGCATCAGTGTGAAAGAGGCATCGGTTGTAATGTTTCACACAATATCTCAGCTGGTTGTGTGTGTCCTGTCCTGTGGTATTTCCTTGTCAGTTTTGATCATATATAGATTCTTTGTTGACATGAAGCGTTACATTTTTCTCTGCTCAAACACCACCGCTCCAGGGCCTTTTTGTTGGCATTGTTCACTTTCATTTAAAATAGTCGGTGACCCATTGTGTGTCTGTTTGAGCTCGTCACGGCGGTCCAACGTTTTGAGCATCATTGATAGTTAATTTCCCGTTTTAAAGTTTATTTGTCTCGTCTTCACGTAAACCCACAACACAACTTCTGCGTGTCGGGTACCTTTCCTCTTTGCTCCATGTGTCCGTCTCCTTTCCTAATGCTTGCTCATCATCACTTCCTCTTCAGCTCTACGGAACACAAACAGAAGATAAACTGGAGGAAGACTCTGCAGTAAATCCACTTTCATCAACCGTGTTCTTCTTTGAGCTGCCATGAAAAGGGTCTGGTAGTAGCCAAAGAGAAAGTGCTTCATTCACACATCTATTCTGACACTATAATTAAATCCATCGACTGTTCAACAAGACGTCTTAAAATAACTCTGAATAACCATAATATGTATGCAATGCATTTATTAACGTTTACATGCATCGATATGTCAGTAGGGCTGCTCGATTATGGCAAAAATCATAATCTCGATTATTTGGGTCGATAATTAATATCACGATTATTAAAAACGATTATCCGTTTACTTTGAAAACATCCATTTATTGGAAAACAATTGAACAGTATGTTTTTAAGAGTTGATCACCCTGAACTTTAAGTTTAACTCAACTGAAAAACGATTTCAAAAATCAAATCAAGCCGTTGTGTTTGTGTCCTCTGAGTTCCTGTACACTTCATTAAGTCAGTTAGAAACTGTGCGACAGAGTCATCCATTAAAGTCCTGATCAGGAGTCGGTGTGAACATGAACCAGACGGAACCTCAAATGAACCGAACCCTAGGTGTGCACAGACAATGGGGATAAAGAAACACATCTCATATTTCATTTGAAAGATAAGGTCCAGAAAAAGTGTATAACTCCATGCTGGATTCTACGTTTCCATTACAATTGAATTTGATAGTAAGTTTATAAATTAATGAAATATTATTTCTGCTTTTTCTTTGCAGGATATTAATTTAAACTCCTTAAGTTGACATGAAGGCTGTGATATGTGTACATAATAACACAATAGCACATGTTGGCTTGTTATGTGTAGCTAGAAAATATGGGTTATATTGTTTGATTTCAAATGATGTAACATTTCATCACTTTAGTATTAATTATAATTTATTTAATTTATTTAGCACTTTTTGAAATAATCAAGGATTAGAAAACAAATAGAAACCATGTAAACAGAAGACTGGGAACAAAAGCACAACAAATGTTACATTTTCATAAGATAAGAACTCCCCTTTAAAGATAATGAAGTCGGCATCAGAAGGAACTCTGAAGGACAAGAAGTAAAACACAGGTTAAACCAAACTTTATTTGTAATTGTTAAACGTTAAATGTTAGAATCAAAAGATGGAACATAACTAGTTGGAAAGAGCGACATGTTGGGTCACGTGGCTACGGCCCGGAGAAAGTGACGCTAGATGACGCTTTGATTTCGGAGGTGATGGAGTTCGGAGATGAACGATGGCAGGGGGCTCCCTCATCGCCCGGGAAACCAGGGGGGGTTGCCACGGAGATCCCCGCATCTCTGACGGAGACGGAGAGAGTGAGGTGGACGTCGGGTTACAGAGTTAAAAAATTCACGAGTTTTCATCTGCTGCGGCACGCTAAATATAGATTGTGTGTGTGTGTGTGTGTGTCCTATTGTTCTAGCAACATGTCTGACAACACGCCTCATAAGTAAGCACGCCTTATCGTCTTATCTTCCAGGAGGACAGTAAACACATCACAACAGAGGACAGTAGACGCATTCAAAGACATAACGGCATCACGATCGGACAGTGAACGCACCACTAGTTGAGGTCAGTAAACGCATTTCAGACAAGGACAGTGAACGCATCACCAGAGAGAACATTAAACACATATCGAGAGGACAAAGGAAATGCATAAAAACACAGTGAAGGCATCAACACGGGACAGTGAACGCATCACAAGAGAGGACAGTGAACGCATCACAAGAGAGGACAGTGAACGCATCAGAGGAGGACAGTGAACGCATCACTTTGTTGTCCTCTATTGGGTTGTTTTGTTGTTTAAAGCCGAAAAGTGTGAGCTCAGGTCAACTTTACACTGCCCGCCTTAAACAGACTTCACACACACGTACACACACACACACACACACACACACACACACACACACACACACACACACACACACACACACACTCTCTCTCACTTAGAGTGCAGTGTTGGCCCCCAGAGGCCCCGGTGTATTGATTGGATGGTGAGTGTGTGTGTGTGTGTGTGTGTGTGTGTGTGTGTGTGTAATGAGAGCTGCGCTGCATTTGTTTTTAGCTTCAGAGTGGGAGGAGATGTGGCACTGCGGCAAGAAACACACACACACATTAATACACACACAACAACACAAACACGTATAGGTCCAATCAAAGACGTCCATGTCTTTATATAGACACACACACACACGCACACACACACACACACGCACACACACACACGCACACACACACACACAGTAGGAGTCTGTAATGAAGAAGAAACAGCTTTAGCTCTGATTACAGCCTCACTCTTATAATCATTCTTTCTTTGAGTAATATGTTCATTTATTTCCGTCTGAATTCGATTACGTTGTTCTTCTAGATCTTTCTCTGTGTGTCTGTTTGTGATCCGATCACTTCCAGGCTCTTTGTAACCATTCTGCTGTTGGTCCTGTTCAGTTCACCACAGCCTGCTGCAGACTGAAACGTCTCAACACCTGTGTGACGGAGAGTTCAATATTCGTGTTGCCCTGACGATCCATTGTTATTCTAATGTGTTCAAATACCTGCAGACCATTTGCATTCCCGCCGGCCTCGGCTGGAGAAGGGCTTTCTACAAATTGGTGCTTAAACGTTTAACAATTTATTCGATTTTCGTGAAACACAAACGTTTCCTCTAATCCCAGTTTGAATCCACGCTTTATTTCTACTTCCTTTGACGTTCTAAACAGAGCCTCGGCGTGCCCTTCATGTTACTATAGGTGAGTGTGTGTTGTTGGCTCTATTGTTGAGTGTGTGTTCCGACATAAGAGCCAGACTGACCTGACCACCAGGTCACATGACCCTGCTCCCCGTCTACCCCCCTCTCTCTCTTTGCTATGTGATCTGATTGGTTTTAATGAGGTTCATCGGTGCAGTGGGATCCAGTTCCCCTCCTGCTGACACTCTACGGACGCTAACCGTTACCTTTTTCTCATAAAAATGTAACATTTAAAAAAAATATATATACATATTTATGTAATAGTCTTCATTTGAAGGGTCGACTGATGTTTTCTCCATGTTATAACTGAGTGAGAATCCGATCTGAATGGGATGTTGTACCTTGATAACCATCCCGGGTCAGTTTCCATCCGGTCACAGGTCAGCGGAAACAGGCTGGACATGTTCCACTGCTGCAAACAGAACGTGGAGAGAGAGTCGAAACGCTTACAAATACATCTGTGGGAAGTAGTATGTGTGTGCATCTCACGAAAACACATTCAAGTAAAGAATACAAGACCAGGGAGCCTGTCAGAGCTACACTGCTGACTCGTGTCCAGCTCTTAAGACTCCTTCCACACCGCTCTATGACTAACGGGAGATGCAGGGTTATAAATGCTTTTCACAGTTTTATAAATTATAATTGTCGAGTAAAATTATCATGTAATCATTTAAAACATCAAGAATCACTTTTATCCAATGACCTATCCCTCTCTGTCTGTGTCTGTGTATTCTCTTGTTCAGATGAACCCAGCCAAACCTTTGTTCTTGTCTTGTATCTATATCTACGCCGGGACCCGGAGTCGAGGCTGATCCTCTTGCTGTGGTCCCGTGTCCTGGATCCTCTATCCTGAGTTCTGGATTAAGTCGTGGACTTCGGGTCGTGGCTGAACCTTCTCTGCGGTCCTGCCTGGGTCTCGTCGTGCTGCTTCCCTGATGGCTTCCACAGGACTGTAGCTGACATCCTCGTGGATTCATCTTCTCATTACAGACACATGCATTTCAGACACATTCGGTCTATACGCTGTAAAATGTATTATCTCTTCCATTTGCACACGGCACCTATTGCACGTCTGTCCGTCCTGGGAGAGGGATCCCTCCTCTGTTGCTCTCCCTGAGGTTTCTCCCATGTTCCCTTAAACTGTGGGTTTTCTCTGGAAGTGTGTCCTTGTACGATGTGAGGGTCTAAGGACAGAGGGTCTGAGGACAGGGTCTACGCAGAGGGTCTAGACAGGGTCTAAGGCAGAGGGTCTGAGACAGAGGGTCTAATGGCAGAGGGTCTAAGGACAGAGGGTCTAAGGACAGAGGGTCTAAGGACAGAGGGTCTGAGGACAGAGGGTCTAATGGCAGAGGGTCTAAGGACAGAGGGTCTAAGGACAGAGGGTCTAAGGACAGAGGGTCTAAGGATAGAGGGTCTAAGGACAGAGGGTCTAAGGACAGAGGGTGTCGTTTTTCTCACACTGATATTCTGAACAATCTATGCCGTTGTATTTGCTGTAAAGTGTCTCGACTGTAGGCTATTTTTATTATACGTACAGCACTTTGGCTCCACCAAACATAGTTTATAAATGTGCTATATAAATAAAACTTGATTTGATTTGAATGCGAGTACTACAGCAGTCCTGTTTCCATGTATGTATCTCTGCTGCATCACTCCAGCAGACAGCTGGCTCCTGAACGCCACACGCTGCTGCCTAATGAATGTTTAGTCAAACAAAACGCCCGAGGCTCCCAGCTGACGTCTGCCAGCCGACACGAGTTGAATCTGAGCCACGCCTCCGACAGACTGCTCCGCAGGCAGATAAGGACGACAGGTAGACCGATGGACAGACGCACAACATCATAAAGCGTTGGCTCTGAACGCCTCGCAGACAGATCTACAGCTGAGCCGACACACACGACGCAGTCAGGCTCGTTTGATGACACCAAGATTACTGGGTCATTTAGTGAGGATGGAAACCAAAATATTTAGAGATTTTAATGCAATAAAAGTACTAATAACACAATTCAACACTGTATTTAAGTAAAAGTAGTATTTAGTGAGTAGTATGTGTCCGAATAAAAGTGAAAAGTATTAATTGTGCAGTAAAATAAAGTACTTAAAGTAGGGTACTGATTGTGTTGTAAGTTATCTAAGTATCTAAGTTTGTTTAGTGCACACAAAGTAGAAGTATTGAATGTGTAGGAAAATAAAGTGAAAGTACTTAAATTAAAATAACTGATTGTGACTAAAATGTAGAAGTGCAGTTTGTGCAGAAAATAGAGGTAAAGTATTCAAAGTATCATCATGATATGCTGCATTCAAAATGTAGTGAAAGTATTTTAGGTAAAAGTACTGATTGTGAAGTAATATGTATTCAAAGTACTTAAGTTAAAAGTCTTCATTGTGCATTCAAATGTTTATTTAAAATACTTAACACATACTAAAAAGTCTTCAGTTTATCAAAAACATTCAGAATCATCCAGGGTGTTTCTGGTTTTCACTGGACAGGAATGAGAAACGGTGAAAGTAACTTAAGCTTGCAGACAAGAGTAGTGGAGTGAAAAGTACAATATTTACCTTTGAGGTGATGTGTACGACACACGGGAAATGGAAACACAGATTGAAAAAAATGTGTGTCTATAAAATCTCCAAAAATAGTAAAGAAATGTCAGAAAGGTTCACGCTAATGCCTTTACATTTCAATCAAAACTAATATTCAGTCTCCTGTGATATAAACAGAGAAACGCTGACCCTATTTAAGAGTCTGAAAACAGCAGTGTCTGCTATTATACTGTAGTTTCCAAAACATCTCGGTGGATCGACTAAACGCGTCACACAGAGTACAAAACCTTAGTTTTTTAGGTCATAGTTATTTAGAATTCAACTAAATATAAACATAAGTAGATGATTGATGGTGCCGCCGTCAGCCTGAGGACAGAGAGGAGTTGTATTTCCGTACAGTGAGTCCTGCAGACAGAGGATCAGGTTACAGACAACAACACACGGTCTGAACAGGTAGAAGGACAGGTGAGGCAACACACACATGTTGTTGTTGGTCTGTGTACACAAAGAGAGAGACATTCAGGAACACAGGGTCGGGTGTCTGTGGAGTTTCCACTGACACACACTCAAGATAATACAGTACAGGTAAAAGCATCACATTCAAAATCTCAATTATCAGATACATATACTCAGAGTAACACAAGTGAAATCATTATTCTGCAGAAAAGAGGCCTCTATTTGTCAGAGGTGTAAAGTCACTAAGTAGATTTACTCTGCACTTTTGAGAGACTTGTACTTTACTTGAGAATTTCCCTTTTGTGCTTCGTTGTACTTTTACTCCACTACATGTATGTAATACCTTTAGTTACTTAACATATTTGGATTAATGATGTGAAATATAATCATATATTATTCTGAAATGGACCAATCTGCTCAATGACTATTTTTACTGTCGCTACTTTAACTATATTTTGATGATACTTTTCTACTTTTACTTGAGTAACATTTTGAATGCAGGACTTTTACTGTAACAGAGTATTCCTACACTCTGGTACTTCTACTTTTACTCAAGTTCAACATCTGTGTCCTTTTTCCAGTGGTGGGAAAAAGTATTCATGTTCTTTACTTGAATTAAAGTAATAATAGTACCACACTGTGTTGACCCATAACCCCAGTAGACGGACAGCAGGTGTATCTGACCTACCTTTGTTATTTAAAAAGTGTTCCTCTCTTCTCAGCGGAGGTGAAGCCGTTAGTATCCGTCTCTCAGCATCTGTTTTCCGGCGGTTTTTTGACACTCCCTTCTTCATCACTGTTAGCAAGCTAACCCGGAGCTAATGCTAATAGCAACACCTGTATGCTAACGTTCACCAACGGCCCGAAGTTACCACTAACTTTTGTTTTATTATCATCACAATGAGAGTAACAGAACCCTTTTAGTATTTTGTCTTAATCATCACATTTTGTGTGGCATTAAACAATATATTTGACTGGTTTTGAGAGTTTTTGTATATAACGTAGCCTACAGTAAATAGCTTCACATGCTCCAACTGTCACCTGTCCGGGTGCAGTACCACTTCTCACCATATAATTAACACTATCACTCTCAATCACAAGCCAGGGGGCGCTATTTCACCACTTTAAACTAGAACAACTGGGGGGGAACTTTCTCTACGTCATTTGGTTACCTACAGATTGAGGTTGTTAGTAAAAAATCAAACTAACTGATACATTAAATGATATATGTGTAGACAAGACTCATTAATCCTAGTTGGAATCTACCTTAGCTGCAAAATCAAATACCTGATAACATAAAATAAATATTTAAACTCAATGTGCTGAGATTCATGACCTGATTCAAGAGGAAACATGTTCCTTGAACCCCAACTGTGTGTGTGTGTGTGTGTGTGTGTGTGTGTGTGTGTGTGTGTGTGTGTGTGTGTGTGTGTGTGTGACAATACAGGAAGGACATACTTGTGTCTGTGTCTCATGCAGCTGCACTCTGATCCTGGAAGGATGACAGTTTAATTATAGAACGAGATACATGTCGAGATAATATCTGTTGCTGTCTCTCTCTCTCTCTGTGTGTGTGTGTGTGTGCGTGTGTGTGTGTGTGTGTGTGTGGTGTGTGTGTGTGGTGTGTGTGTGTGTGTGTGTGTGTGTGTGTGTGTGTGTGCGTGTGTGATCTTGAATTTCTGTGATCTAACCTCCACCCAAGGTGACTGTTATATTTCTTGGATATACATGCACAAAAAATAGATACAAACAGAGCCCCAACTTGACACCCACAACCAATAAGATATTCAAAATACTTACTTAAAATAAAAAATAAAAGAGACCCAAAATGACGATATAGACACAACAAAGTGATCCCAAAGGAGACACAAAGCAATAACAGGAGGAGATTGGCTATTACAAAAAAACTACAAAGAGACACAACATGAAATCGAGATACAACATTACAACAAACGGACAGAAAGACAGTATGAATGACCATACTCAACATAGACTCAAAACAACTTCAAAAAGACTCAAATTGACTGAAAACAGAATTAAAAAAACTGCAAAGACACTCCTAATGACACAAGATGAGGAAAATGACCACTAGACAGAAAATGACAAAGAAATAACAAAAATGTTCCCCGAAGACAGACAGACAGACAGACCTGCTTCCTCTGAGCGTTCCTTTTAATTAAAACCATATTTCTTATTTCTTAGAACTCATCATCCACTTCCTCCCCTTCAATTAACCCCGTCACCGGCCAATCAGGCGCTATCTCGTTAAGGCGGACCCCGTCACCCCTCTAATCTGTCTCTCTCTCTGTGGGACAGGAAGTGCCCTGCAGCTAATTAGAGCCCCCCTCCCCCCTCTGAGGGCCCCAAACTCCTTCACCTCCATCACTAAAACTTTACTGAGAGCAGGAAGAGTTTGTAATCAACAAAAACAGAGAGCATTGTGGGAGCTGATGTATTGTCACCTGCAGAGAAAAACAAATGGAAACTTCGTTTCCGCCGATTTGATGAGAAAAATTAACCCTCACTTTAAGACAATAACACCAAAAATGCTTCTTCTCCCTTCATTCCTCACTCCTTTATTAAGCATTCATTCCAGGAAGTAGACAGAGCCCGTCAGAAATACAATTGATTCTTGTTAATTTGTTCTGCTTTTTTTTTACATAATAAACTTTACTTAATTCAAAAACATAACATACATATATATATATTCTAAGCCCAGACTCATATAAATCTGGTCTTTATTTTATCAATTAAAAAGTTTAAACTTCAGAGGAACCAGAAATACAATTTCAAAAGTAGGATGTTTGACAAAAAAAAACTGTTCATATGTCTTGAGCTTATCTTACATTGTTTTTGTATCGCATTCATTTTTGTAAAACTTCTTATACACTTTATTTTTGCTCCTTCTTATTCATATATTGTTGTAATTTGCTTATCCCTTTTAGTCCCTGGTTAGTGTTCCTTCTTGCCAAATGTATATATAAAATTAATGTTTGTTTTAAAATCTCATTATCTGGCAAAAGATTTTCCCACAAGGTTAATAAAGTAACATCTTATCTAGTAACATCTAATAACCCTAAAAACCACAGAAAATATTGATAGTAAAGGTATTAAAAGGATAATCATTAGCTCTGTTTAACTTGGGCTACTGTTGATCATTGATAATTCACTCAAACTTGATTTAAGTTCAATGTTTTTAAGTTCACATTTGTAGAAAACAATCTGTCCTGAAATGTGTGAACAAGCAAAGGAGAACACGGACTCATCGTCTCCAGACAATCATTTTTATATCATATTTTCTCATGTTACAATAATTAGCGTCATAATCATCAGTCTCATAAATAGATCGGTTGATTCTTCACACAGTTAGAAGTCATATCACGGCGTGTATATATATACAGATTTAAACAAACAAAGCAACGTGCCGAGTCACTGTCCAGCACATAGACCGATCCCGCTCAGTCAGTCTCAGTGAAAGAGGGAAAAGTTTTAAGCGTTTTCAGTGCAGCTGAAACCTTAATTGTTAAGTCATTAAAATTTGATTTACAGTATGACATCAAGATCATATTTCTCTACATTTAAATATTTAATAATGGCTTCAAGTTTGGGTCTAAAGGATCATAAAAGCTGCCTGAAAACAAGTCGAGTTTTTCTCACTCGCTCTGAGAAGTTCAGACTGAAATGTATATTCCTTTGCCGTGTACAAACAAAAAAATAAAGCAGAAATGTTCAGGTAGTTACAACATAATGCTACAAGCATAATATCCAGGATTTAGTCAGAGCCGGTCACCAGAAGCAGCCAGTGCAATAGGTTCAGTCCAGGATGTAGTCAGGGTCCAAGTAGCAAACAAAGGTAAAGCCAACAGGAAGTGTGTGTTAAAAAGTCTATTCATCCATTTGTGTTACAGATTTCAAGATACAGTCAAAATAATAAGATGCGTTGTTTCAAGCAGGAAGTAGACTGAGCCCAACAGAAAACATGGAATAGCAGGCTGACAGTTTAACTTTTTTTGTTTGTTGTTCCCAGTCGGGATGGAAACAGGTCACAACAACATTAATAGTGCAAGACAAACAGTTCTTGTGATTCAAGAGAGCAGAATTATACAAAACAAACAAAGCAAAGAGACAAGACAATCATTTCAGTTTTCATTTTCCAACCCAGACTTAAATAAACCAGACGCCCCTGAGGACTGACTTTAAAAAAAAAGGGCACATTTCTTTAACTAATTGTATTCTCATACATCAGAAGAATAGTTTATGTGTCATTTTTGCATGCACTTATATTCTAATTATTCTGATATATATATGACTTCTTTCTTTTTGGATAAAACCCCAAAAAACACAGAGTCTTAAATGCATTACAGTGATGAGGACAGGCTTTAAAATCCAGCAAATAGCCTGAGCCATGTCACATTCCTGTAATGAAACGTATTCAGTGACAGGAGACGGAGGTGGAATTCCAACAAGGATTTGTTTTTCATTGCAGATTTTGGAACATGAATAAAAAAAAAGTAAAAGTTCCACATAATAACCGGGAAACAAAAACATGTCTTTCCAACAAACCAAAAGACACAAAACATGTTCAGGAAATACCCATGGCCCAGAAACAACCACAACAACAATATTCAATCAATTAACATAAGAGTGTTTTTGCTCCATGACATAGCCTAGGCCGATGAACACACATTGATTAACTGAGTTCAAGTGAGTTTTTAGAAAATGTGTCGCACATTATAATTTGCGTTGAATGTTGTTAGCAGGAGATAGCTTAACATGTTTCATGTTTAGAGAAACAAGAGTTGTTATTTCTGCAAAGCTACAGACTTTTCGTACATTTCTCGGTCACTGATTATTTGTTGATGTAGCTAGTTATAGTAGCTCGACTAACTGCCATGTATAAATGGAAATCTTACTAAGAGATGAAACGGGGCAAGCGTTTATCCAATATCGATAAAAAAATGTCATACTATCAAATCACTTTGGCAGAAAAACATAAGAAAATAGAGCCAAGGTGAACAAAAACCGTTTTGTCATTTAACAAACAGCTCCACTAACTTATTATCTGTTACTTTAGGTTTCTGTCACATTGCATGGCTTTCATCATAAGGAAGAAGAACTGAAATAATCTCTGTTACATCTGAGGAGATATTATGAAATGTGGCTTACATCTTGGGTCAAATTTCAGTTTTGAAGAAGGGAAAAATTATCTTAAAACGTCAATGAAATCGTAGTTATAGTCGGTTATGAATCTCTGCAATCCAGGTCATAGACAGACCCCCCCGGGGCATTTACGACTGAAGCGTTTAGTTGCGGACAGGAAGCCCAGTAAATAGCCAGATCACAACAGAGTTACTGCACATAAACAATGAAATAAATCATTCATTCAGTTATACCAGGCAACTGTTTTCCAGGACATAGCCCTGGACTCATAAGCCAGACATTAGTGCTTTTCTGAAATCACCTTCAGACAGAAACAAGCATAAAGTAAAGCGTCAGTTACAATGTTTGTTTTCCAGGTTACAGCCAGGGCTCAGAGGAACCGAGTGGTGCAGTCTAATTACGGTACATTCAATAGCAACACAAATGAGCTGACCAAACTTTTCCATTCCCGTCTTGTCTTTAGTTTCTTCTTCTACACCTTGCAAAACCGGTCTGAGGTCACAAACGCAGGGAATGAAAGAGGAAGAAATGTTGTTTCCAGGTGTTAGTCTGAGCCCAGCCCAAACTCTCCAGCTGAGGGGATCAACAGTAGTGAGAAGGAAGGGAAGGGACGGATGTTTCCAGGCGATAGTCTCATCCCGACCCGGCAGCACCGCCAACAGGATTCTCTTTACTGAGACAGACTAATTCCTGGGACAAAAGCTCCAGGTCCTGCAGAGAAAGTGGTTATTTTACAATTGAGCTTCCACTTACAAATATTCTGTCTGTTGATTTATCTGTTTTGATTGATTTCTGGTGTCTATAATATGTCGGACAAGTGGAAAAAGTGTCAAATGTCTTGTTTATTCTTAGCGTTGATTTAGTGATATTTCAAAAATCCATGAATATATTAAAGTACGAGCTGACCAATATTATGATTCTTCGTGAGACTTGCATTTATGTGAGATAGACAAAGTGTTCATCAAAGCCACAAACAGAAAGAAACAGAAACCGTGTATCTCGTCTGTTAACTGCAGTCTGTGTGTGTGTGTGTGTTGTGTGTGTGTGTGGTGTTGTGTGGTGTGTGTGTGTGTGTGTGTAACCTGGACCTCCCTCTGGGTGATGTGTCCTCCTACACACTCCTCAAACACGGCTACACCCCCCACTTCACACACCAGACATGTTTAAAACTGTGCAGTTCTTGCTCATTGTCATGGGAACAGCTACCACCACCACTTAACTACGCTTTACATTAACACACACACACACACACACACACACACACACACACACACACACACACACACACACACCACACACACACACACACACACACACACACACACACACACACACACACACACACCACACACACACACACACACACACACACACACACACACACACACACACACACACACACACACACACACACACACACACACACACACACACACACACACACAGTGCTGATTTAAAGCCGTTAGGTAACGTTGTCTAGCATTGAACTACATTACCCAGAAACCCTTTGATGCAGTGATGTCACACTGCTCAGTTCACTCATTTATTTATGTTTCTGTGTATTGAATGTTTGTATGTAATGCTTAAACAATAAATCAATGACATAACATGTATTGATGACAATGTTTGCAACAAAATACAAATTTTAATCGACAAAAATTAAATATTTTGAGTGTGTGTGTCTGTGTGTGTAGGGGTGTGTGTGTGTGTGTGTGTGTGTGTGTGTGTGTGTGTGTGTTACCTTCTGCAGGTGCATGTTCTTGGTCAGCTGCTCCTCCAACATGTTCTGCAGCTTCTTGTTCATCTCTCTCAGGTTCTCGTCTCCCGGCTTCACTAGATCTCGCAGCACCGAACCCAGACCGCCTCTCTCCGCCAGAACGCCTCCGTAACCTCCGTGACCTCCAACCGCACCACCCGAAAATCCTAGGAAACGAGAAGAGGACTGAGTGTCTCCGGCAGAATCGATAAGAAGCTCTCTCAGTTTGCTCTTGAGAGATTTCCACTGAGACGAGTGGAAGGTCCTCTGCAGTCAGACCGTGAGAAGTTCATTTGGTCGTATCGTTCTCCTAAATCTCACTTCTGTTGGAAAAGTTCCAAATTGGAGATGTCCTGATGCACCATTACGTTCTTAACCTTAATCCCACTTTGATCATGAATTGGAGGCGTGTGGAAGACTACCAGCACAAGTCACGCCCCCTAAAGAACACATAACACGATGTGTGTAAATAGGCTGTAAGAAGTAGAAGAACTAAGGTCTGGTTCCTCAAACGAATACAATGACATGTTTCGTTGCTATGGACAAACAGTTTAAGGTACTGTTCAAACTTGACTTTATATTGACTGCTTTCTTCTCAGACTTAAGAGAAAGCAAACATAAGGAACCTTTGGAGGATCCCAGGAATCAATGTAATACTTCAGAGGGTCCGGTTATCCCTTCCTGCACCTGGCCCAATGTAATGTGCATTAAACACAATGTGAACCCGTTACCACAGTGTTCCTGCAGGTATCGGATAAAAAAAAACCTTTTCAGAACCGTTTTAAGAACAGCTGATGCTCCCTTAAAGCTCCGAGCAAATACAACCAATCGTTTACAGAGAGCTGTCCGTAGGGGATGATACAGAAATAACAGAGACACACAGTAAAGTGGGAGCTCTGTCTGAAGGGGAAGAACTCGACTGCACACAGACAATCTGTTCGTGTCCCGATGGCCTCGTTGTTAAACCATAAGCAGTGTGAACTCTCTCCTTGTGTTTCCTCAGTAAATCCATCAATCAATCAGACTGTCCTTATTGTCCTCGAGGGGTTAATTAAGCTGTCAGCCACATGGTCTCAGTCCATCAGATCAGATAACAGGACTTAGTGTTCAGTTACAGCAGCTCCGTGAGGCTCCGTTAGCACACACTGTATAGTTTAGCACGTTAGCATGCTAGTAGCTAATTAGCAGAAAGATGAAGTTTCGATGACGCAAAGCACTGTACACGAGATAATGTGGGAGGTCACCAAATTATGGATCAGTATTAATATTTACTTTGAGGGTAACGTGAATAATAAACCACATTTCCTCTCGATCCATCCAGGAGTTTGGATATTTCAGACTGGACCAAAGTAAAGACACACTTTAACATCCACAGCAACTCTAGCAGGAATAACATCACCTCCTTAAAGAGGCCCTATTCTGCTTTGTGGGGTTTCCCTCTCCTGTAGTTTGCTCTATATGTTTGTGTGCATGTAAATCAGGGGTGTCAAACTCAAGGCCCGGGGGCCAAATCCGGCCCGTGACTTCTTTTCATGCGGCCCCACAAGAGCTTGCAAAGAATATAATATGTTTATTATACGGTTACAGGCCGATTTACAGAAGCACGTTGCCCATAAACTACATGTCCCACAATGCATCTGGAATTTGACTTTTTTCTTAGAATCTGACTTTTTCTCAGAATGTGTCCGTTTCTCAATGTCGAGGACGCTTGCTTGGTAGCACATGTCTTCCGAGTCACTTCCTTCAGAAGCGAGGCAAGAATCCTTCCTGGCATTCGGAAAACGAAGAGTGGAACAGGCTAGCAAGTGTGCGTCATATGAGAGGCCCCGCCTTACATTTTCCGCCACAGATTTGGGGAAATTGGTCCGTGCGCAAAGCATCGTGGGGATTTGAAGGACGCGAAGTCTACCCATGTACAGCCTCGAAATGACTCCCAAACCCAAGTTGGAATTCTAAGTATGCTGGAGATTGGAACAGTCCTTCGGCGGCACTCGATGACGTAGCATCCTTGAAATATTGGCTTGGAAGCCAGTATCCTTGAGATTGAGAAACGGCCTCTGACTTTTTTTTTCAAAATGTCATTTCTTTTTTTTTCTTGGACTTTTTTTTCTGAATTCTTGTCAAATCATTTGGTGACATTCTCACTGAAGAGACTTATGAAGTTATTACCCTATCCGATAACAATCCAATGCAGAGGCAATCATGTCATACATTATTTTATATATCTTAAATATTTATATATGTATTTTTATATAGTCTTATATATAAAACTGGCCCTTTGAGTGCAACCATGATGCGAATGTGGCCGAGACGAAATTGAGTTTGACCCCCCTGATGTAAAAGGACTTCAGAGGCTAAAAGGGGTTTTTATTGTATTTTGTGTTTGTATTCCAGCAGGAAGCACGAAGACACGACAGATGGCACGTGTACAAATAAGTTTATTGTACAACTCAGTACTTCACGTGATATCCCAAATTAAGTGACTGCATCTTTTGACATTTTATCCTACCGTTTATTGCTGCTCTGAATGTGTCGAAAATGTGTGTGTGTGTGTGTGTGTGTGTCCTCGTTGTAAACGTGCAGAAAACCGAACGTAGGGGATAGTTTAACTTCTGGCATGTAAACAGATCTTAGGTATGTACGTAGGTAAGTATGTTTATCCACCTGGGAGTCTGATAATCTGTCCGTCTACGTTGGGCCACATGCTGTGTACGCGGTTGTTCTGCAGCTTCACTAATGATCCCGTTCTCTCTGCGAGGCTCTGACCTCCCGCTGTAACGCCATGATGAATGTGATGTTTGCAGAAAGCTGGCAGTGAACAGATGTCGACGCTCCTCAGGAGTCCACTACCTGTCAGACGAGCTGAGGGGAGTCATTCAGAGAGCTGCTGATTTACAGACGGGGTACTTTTATTAAGTTGTATTCACACAGCAGGAAGTGAAGAAATAGTTTGTTTAAATGGTTGTTTTGGTTGCATGTGAGCTGAAGGAAGACGAGGGGAGGAGATACGTTGGGAGTTAAGAGAAGATAGGAAAGGATAAAAGGGTATGAGAGGAGGGTAAGGGAACGGAGGAGGCAACAGACTACAGGAGAGAGGAGAAAAGGAAACAAGTTAAGAGAGGAAAAGATTAGAGGAAAGGAACCAGAGGAGATAAGGAGACAGGTGAAGAGAGGAGAGGAAGAAAGTTAGGAAGGAGAGGAACCATGAAACAAGGAGACAGGAAGGGGAGAAAAAAGACAGTAAATGACGAGAGAAGGATACAAGAAAGGGAAGGAGATAATTTAAATAGGGAGATAAGGCAAGGAAAGAAGGGAACAAGAGAGATGAGGAAAGGAATGGAGGAGACAGAAGAAGAAAGGAGATAAGTAACAAAAGGTGGAGATAAGAGAACAGAAGAGGATACGAGACAAGGAAAGAGGTGGGATAGGAAAAGTAGAGAGATTAGGCAAGACAGGGGAGGACAGAAGTTAACGAGAGGAAAGGAAGAGACAAAAGAAGAGAGAGAAGGAGAAACTAGTAGAGGAGAAAAGTATAAACGAAAGGAGTTGACGAGGATACAAGGTAACGATGGAGAGGAGGATGTGAGGTAAGACAGGGGAGAAGGGAAGGAAACAAGAGAGGATAGGAAAGAAGGATGTTGGTTTGTTGTGTTGTGATGAAGATCAGTTTTAAATTAGACACACGCACATCATCACATCTGATCACATACAATAAGACTGTGTGCGTGTGTGTGTGTGTGTGTGTGCGTGTGTGGTAGCTGCATAAAAACCACACAAACACACACATAAATAGAGACGGATAAATTGTTTTTTATGAATCGGAGAAAAAGAGAAAATCGTTCATCTTGTGGAAGCAGAGGCCACACACACACACACACACACACACACACACACACACACACACACACACACACACCACACACACACACACACACACACACACACACACACACACACACACACACACACACACACACACACACACACACACACACACGGCGTGAAACAGAGAGACTTAAACTCCTTCTGTAACCAAGAGATTCTGCGGAAAGCCGAGAGCGTTCTGAACTCTCCAGGTCGTGAACTCTCACATGAATCTCGTCTGTTGCCATCAGGGCGAAGATATGCTCTGCCTGATCAAAGGACTAATCACTTTTCTAAATCATTCATCCCTTCTTCACTCAAACTTTTAAATTCTTGAAAAGGCTTTTAACTTGATTGATTATTTATTTATTATTGTGATGCTTTGAACTATTTATAGTGTAAATTGGAATGATCCACATCTGTGCTCCCGGGTGTATCTGTGTGTTCCTGCCTGTGTTCATGACATAAGCTGCTGCTCATAACCAATTGCCCCTTGCGGGATTAATAAAGTTGTTGATTGATTGATTGAATACCCTTACCCTAAAATTAATGATTCCCCTCATGGGGACCTCCATTTTGTCCCCACAAGGATAGTAATGCTAGGACACACACACACACACACACACACACACACACACACACACACACACACACACACACACACACACACACACCACACACACACACACACACACACACACACACACACACACACACACACACACACACACACACACACACACACACACACACACACACACACACACACACTAGAAAGCGGGTGCTGACGCTGCAGAGTGAGCTGTACATATTTTACACCTGTACCGGTGTTTCACTCAATCAGAGCCTGATTCTACTGAAGGAAATTATATTTAAAAAATGAAAAAAAGTGAGAAAATAGCCAAAGAAATTGTGAATAAAGTCTAAAGAAATTACCCGAACAATATGTTTATTATTTATTTGTATAAATCCTAACATTTACTGCAAAAACATCTGATAAAATATCCTAAAACATACGTGAAATTATTGGAAAACGGTTGTGATATAGGTGAAAATGGTTACTTTACATCAGGTTTGAAATGCAGTACTTGCAGTGGAGTATTATCCCAGCGTGGTAATTGTACTGCACTTTCTGATCTGATTATGACTTTGTTTCTGAGCATGAGCTGCTGACGAGCCCTGAAGCAAGGCACTAAACCTCCAACTGCTCTCCACAGATTACCACTGCTGCCTAGCAACGCTACAATAACGGCGACACGCTCGGTCGAGTTTTCACGACGAGTTATGACTAAATGTAAATGAACACTGGATGTATGGAGCTGTGTGTGAGAGTGTGTGTTGAATATTTGATACTGCAGCAGCTGTTTGACCACACACACACACACACACACACACACACACACACACACACGCACACACACACGCAGGAGCAGCTCTGGGTTTTACTGCCACTTAGATTTACCATTATTACAGCGTTAGTGGCAGTGGGATGGAGAGAGAGAGAGAGAGAGAGAGGAGAGTTAAACCAGTCAAACATGAAATTGAAAACAGTGGGAGAGAACAGGTGGGGGGGGGCGGGAGGTAACAGTCATTCACAGATTGATTGTTTTTTGGTAATTTACTTTTGGTCTTCCCTTCTTATGTTCCTGACGATCGACTAATCGAGCTATTATCGTCCTCGTTTCTCATCATTAACGTTCAGCCTGTTGACTCTTCAATTTGTCTCCACTGTGGTTTATTTTAACATGGTCATCAAGCGTCGAAACGAAAGGGAAAACGGCATTTGTTAAATACTGTAGTTCCTATTATTGTACAGTTTGATACAGCATGACTCACGCGTGGCTGCAGCGATGCTCATTATACAGAAGAGGGGAGAAGAAGAGGAGGAAGAGGAGGAGGAGGAGGGTATCTAATTGAAAAATAAATCAGCTGGTAGTTTGAGGAGTTATTAAAAAACACCACACACACACACACACACAATGAAATGTTGAATATGATATCTCTACTACCGGAGAGGAACCACAGCTCCATGTTTGCGTCACTGATCACATGGGGCTGTTTGGTCCACGTGAGGCCGTGTGAGGCGGTGGATTAAAGTGGTCGTAACGAAGTGTCGTGTTCAGATAAACGACGTGCTGAGGCGGCACACTTTCTGCTGACTGATGCACTTCTTATATATTACCTGCTTTTGTTCTGAACACTGTGAACCAGGGAATCGCCATTTGGCATTGCTTGAAGTCAACGGGCTATTATAAGAGCTTGTAGTAAATGATTTGTCTGCTCAATAAGATGCTGCTTAATACCAGCCATATATACTTTCTACATCACGTGGATGATTCAGTGACGAGCTCCTTTCAAATTTGAGAAGTCTGCATGTGTGCAAAGGAGGTGGACATATTCCAACTATAACTGCAAAAACACATGGTCCTACATTTCCCATAATGCAACTGAATAGTGTCTTTTGTTAGACCCTTTCTGCCTGGTGAACTTTCAAACTACTTTAAACAGAGTTGTAGCTTTTCTACCTCTATTACCTGCAGGAATTATTACTTAACACGTTGCCCAACATCCACAGGAATAATAATACACCTTTCAAATATTAGTTTCAGTCTTTATATTCTCGTCTCACATTTTCACTGACTTTCTCACCCAATCTGTGCTCATCATACGGTTACATCTCATAATGTGTGTGTGTGTGTGTGTGTGTGTGTGTGTGTGTTACCGATGCGGCTGTCCATCACGTAGGTCTCTATGATGGAGCTCTTCCTGCAGATGTCTTCAGCCATCGACGAGCAGCTCACCTCCAGATGTTTCACCTGAAGGAGACAAATTCAAACAGTGTCAGTTAGTGTTCAGTTAGTGTTCAGTTAGTGTCAGTTAGTGTTCAGTTAGTGTTCAGTTAGTGTTCAGTTAGTGTCAGTTAGTGTTCAGTTAGTGTCAGTTAGTGTTCAGTTAGTGTCAGTTAGTGTTCAGTTAGTGTTCAGTTAGTGTCAGTTAGTGTTCAGTTAGTGTCAGTTAGTGTTCAGTTAGTGTCAGTTAGTGTTCAGTTAGTGATCAGTTAGTGTCAGTTAGTGTTCAGTTAGTGTCAGTTAGTGTTCAGTTAGTGTCAGTTAGTGTTCAGTTAGTGTCAGTTAGTGTTCAGTTAGTGTTCAGTTAGTGTTCAGTTAGTGTCAGCTAGTGTTCAGTTAGTGTTCAGCTAGTGTCAGTTAGTGTCAGTTAGTGTCAGTTAGTGTTCAGTTAGTGTCAGTTAGTGTTCAGTTAGTGTTCAGTTAGTATTCAGTTAGTGTCAGTTAGTGTCAGTTAGTGTTCAGTTAGTGTCAGTTAGTGTTCAGTTAGTGTTCAGTTAGTGTCAGTTAGTGTTCAGTTAGTGTTCAGTTAGTGTTCAGTTAGTGTCAGCTAGTGTCAGCTAGTGTCAGTTAGTGTTCAGTTAGTGTCAGTTAGTGTTCAGTTAGTGTCAGTTAGTGTTCAGTTAGTGTTCAGCTAGTGTTCAGTTCGTGTTCAGTTAGTGTTCAGTCAGTGTCAGTCAGTGTCAGTTAGTGTTCAGTTAGTGTTCAGTTAGTGTCAGTTAGTGTTCAGCTAGTGTCAGTTAGTGTCAGTTAGTGTTCAGTCAGTGTTCAGTTAGTGTCAGTTAGTGTTCAGTTAGTGTTCAGTTAGTGTCAGCTAGTGTCAGCTAGTGTCAGTTAGTGTCAGTTAGTGTTCAGTTAGTGCCAGTTAGTGTTCAGTTAGTGTCAGTTAGTGTCAGTTAGTGTTCAGTTAGTGATCAGTTAGTGTCAGTTAGTGTTCAGTTAGTGTCAGTTAGTGTTCAGTTAGTGTTCAGTTAGTGTCAGCTAGTGTCAGCTAGTGTCAGTTAGTGTTCAGTTAGTGTCAGTTAGTGTTCAGTTAGTGTCAGTTAGTGTTCAGTTAGTGATCAGTTAGTGTCAGTTAGTGTTCAGTTAGTGTTCAGTCTGCTGAAGAGGTTTCACTTGAAAGTAGAAATTCTAATGAACTTATTTTACTAAAACTGAAAAAGTATTACCCTACCGGAGGTCGCGCTAGACTTTTTGGCTGACAGGATCGTAAAGTTTCCGTCAAAATCCAGTATTACCCGTCGGCCTTCACACAACTCTGACGAGGGGGGGGGGAGAGAGCACGCACGTGAACTGTCAATGGGGCGAGGACTGTTAGCGCCGTGTTCTGCATGCCCACTGCACCTCGCGCATAAAGAAAACACTCCCAGACATTCCAATGATCGGCTCGGCTTCCTACGCCGGAGCCTGCGACGCTGTCCCCAGAAACTGAAGGAGACAGCTTTTGTGGCCCCAGTACGTTCTAAACCAGAGTACGCCAGTCTGGGACCCCTACACTGATAAAGACAGCAATGCCCTGGAATCGGTTCAAAAAAGAGGTTTCATGTTGGGAGATTATGAATGGGACAGCAGTGTCACGGAAATGCTCGAGCGGTTGAACCGGGTGGAATTAAGTGAAAGGCGGCGATTCGCTCGTTTGGTTTTCTTCTTCAAGATTGTCCAGAACATGTCAGCCATCGATGCATCGATGTACCGAGAGCCAGTTAGAAGAAGTGCAACCCGCAAAGCCAACTCTTTGAACTTCGAGCGAATGTTCCCAACTAGTGACACTCTTAAATACTCCTTCTTTCCGAGAACAATCAGAGAGTGGAACTTGCTAGAAGAAGAAGCTGTCATTGCAGAAACCGTGGAGAGCTTCCGGCACATTTTAAGAGACATGGATCATCCATCCCCCACTGAGCGTGACACCTCTGGGTTCCGCTCAGTATTCATCCAGATCTGTTCGGCAAAGTTAGGTTTGGAAACGCTTCCATTTCCTTTTTGGAGGCCATGCATAACACGGCATAACACGGGAGCTTCGCTGCGGGGAAGCTTTGGCGCTGTTCCGAGTTTGTTCTAATCTGTCAAAATGTCCGTCATTGTTAAAAAGAATCCGTCATAGACGAAAAATATTCGGTTAAGCGACCTCTGTACCGTACTTGCCTCTCGATTAATGTATATTTTATTATGGGATTCAAATGAATGATGCATTAATGTCTTCATCTCTTTAACGGTACAGCTGGTAAGTATAGAGCATATTCTACTAGATGTATGTACTTCTACACAGTTCAATCCAAGATAATACACCATCATTTATCAGTTGATTACATTTTGTATTTATCATTTTAGTCATAAAGTAAACACAGCTTGGAGCAGAGTAACAATAATCAAAACTCCATCCAACACGTATTGGAGAAGAGGCATGCAGTAGGATTAAATAGAAATTAAAACATGTTGAGGTACTTCTACTTTCCCTTACTTACAAAACTTGAGCAAATGTACTTATTTACATTAAAGCACTGGTCTGTTGTTAATCAAACATTACTTTTCTGACACATCTAACACATCACAGAGTTTTGATTTGTATTCTAACTATTTAGTCTCTAATATATTACAGAGTTAAGTTTCAGAGCTCCAACAGCATCCGTTATTGCATTGTACAAGCTTTACTACAACATATTGAGTATTTTACATGGACTGTGTACATGGTATACTTCCTGAAAGCAGACAACTACTGATCAGAATTAAGTGTCCATAAATAATGCGTGGATCACCAATCAGATGAATTGTTGCAGCGTCTGCAGAGGCCCTGACCCCTCAGAGGAAACATCAGAAATATTGAATGCTGCAGAGGATATTAATAATGAATCTACAAACATAACCCTCCTTCTAAAAACAGGAGGAACTGTTTTATCATTGACCCGACTGTCGACTCGAGGCATCAAGTGAAGCGGTGAAATGTCACCAGCGCGGAGACGTTACAGAAGGACAGGGTGAAGGTTTGCTTGACTTTGTACACATCCTGAAGGGCTTCAGAGAGAGACTGACAAGTCTGTTTGCAGCTCAGAGTCTTATTGTGAACCCGGAGATGTTGAGGACCCTAAAGTTTCATGATAGAAATGTAAAGTACGGGTCCCAAGCACATCGAAAACTGCCGGATGCTAACTTGCATATGTTGGGCAATTTGCACAATTAGCATAAGTTGCCTTAATTATCATATGCAGACAATATTAAAAAAAAGTTCTTGGCCGCTATGGACCATTTTGGAGGTTATTGAGGATGTTGAATCCATTCCTGACATTTTCAGGATAAAAAAATGGCAGTTTAAACCAGGAAGTGGCCATATTTGTATTCCTGATGGGCTGATTTTGATGAATTGTGGGTTGATTTTACGTTTAAAAAGGGACTCAAAACTAAATGTTTGATCCTAAAATGTCTGAAATGTATTCAACATCCTCAATATACCTCAAAAACCACACCAACATTTTCCAAATCCGTCAAGCCATGTTTCTAGCTATTCCTATGTATGTCTGCATATAGATATTAATGCCAATATAAATGAAACTGTGCAAAATGTCCCAACATATGCAAGTTAGCATCCAGTAGTTTCTATGTGCCCGTACGGTACATTTCTAACATTAAACTTGTTCTCAACATCTCCGGGTTCACAGTGCCTGCAGACTAGTAGAGATGAAGACAGGTAAGAAGTGGCTGCTCACCTTCTCCTCCAGCATCCATTTCTGCTGCTGCACCTCGGCCAGGCGCTGGAACAACTCCCCGACCTCGTCGTCAGATAACTCGGCCGGACGCTGAGACTGAGGGCTGCCTCCTCCAGACTGACACACAGAAAGGAGAAAAACATTATTAGATATTATCAGACACACACAGTTTTCACAGAGAAAATGACTTCCGGTTATCCACATGTGCAGCCTCTTAGGTGTGGAAACCTTAGCATGCTTCAATGAGAGTGCTTATCGAGGGGTGCAGGAATGACTCCTAAACGTGGAACCGAGTCATCACTCGAGCAATCTCGGGTTCGGTCTTCTGAACGTGTTTGTGGTTGTAAACCTGAAATAAGGTCTGAAGAGATTTTAACGTTTTGCTCTACGGCAGTGTTTAAAGGAGACGATAATGTCATCACGCCGAACATTAGCCGCCTTTAGCTTGGCGGTGGTGACGTGAAGTAGTTCCTTTATAACCTACGGTTAGCTTTTTACTTTAAAGATCATAGAGTGTTGTTAATCTATGGAGATTATCCAGCTGAACAAAGCTGGAGGTATCATAAACGTATTTTCCCCAGAGATTATTTTCTGCAACAACCAAAACTAATATGGAAAATTCCAAATGGATTTTGTCGAGGGAAGATTTGCACCACTTCCTATTTTGGGA
The DNA here is from genome assembly GCA_036324585.1 of Champsocephalus esox. NCBI lineage: Eukaryota > Metazoa > Chordata > Actinopteri > Perciformes > Channichthyidae > Champsocephalus > Champsocephalus esox. The sequence goes on along the minus strand of CM070476.1, from coordinate 40,452,209 downwards.
ATTGCGCCCGAGACGTCCTCTCATTTCCAATTTTACAAATATGGGGAAAAGGATTACAGAGTGTCTTTTATCATACAATTAGAGCTACCGTCAACCAAGGCTGTGACAGACCAGGATATTGAATTCCAAATATTGTTCATCCGTCATGTTTTAATTCATTGTATGTTCGAAAAATGTCTTTCTTTGTTCTTAGATCAAAGGCGGCATTTATACTTTACCACATGGATTTGCAATGCTGCAATCAATTGTGAACTTGCCTCATGGAAACAGACGTAGAAACCAGTAGACATAGTCAGAACACTTTTTTTCGTTTGAAATGCTGCCTTAGGAAATAAATTAAAACAAGGTTTTTTTGGATGACTGTATGTATATATATATATATATATATATATATATATATATATATATATACACTGGGAGTTTGTTCAACGTGGTAAACAGCCACTTATTTGTCTTGACGACCGCCACAATACAGTAAAATGACCTGACGGCGGCCTCAGCAGAGTCTCGTGTTTATGACTCAGTCGCATAAACTGAACTTGTCACACACGCACACACACGCACACATGCACACACGCACGATGAAACAGTAAGGGGGGTACAAATAACAGCGGAACTTCAAAGACTTTGTTCAAAGTAAAGCGTAATGATGACGCAAAAACAGAGAGAAGTTAAAATGGAAGCAGAATTGATTGAAGGAGAGACAGCTAGAGAGAGAGGAAGAGGATGGGATGTTTTCAGTTTAGTAGGTTTGGGAATCATTTTTGATTTGAACCATTCTGATTCCTATTTTCTCAGGGGTGCGGTCAAAATTGGTCACGTGTTTATTTCGCAGACGAAACTCATCAGTCTAACCCTTTTAAAACTTCACTAGGCTAAAAAACGTGAATCTTTCCAAACTCTTTTTCACAGGCTCCACCCACCTTGTTCTGATTGGTCGGCTGGGACTCCTTCATCATGTCTCTGTAGGAGAAGGAGGAGACTGAGGACGAGTCTCCGGTGGGCTGACTCCGACTGGGACTGTTGATCTCTGACAGAACCAGCTCCTCCAGACCTGAAGAGAGAGAGATATTGGTCAACTATGTAGTTATATAGACAAGGGCAGAAGCAAAATGTATTTTAGCCACCTAAAAGGACAAGACTTTTTTATGCAGAGGGGACATTTCTTATGACAATGACTCCTTATGACTCTTTTTAGGAGTGGCACGTCACTTTAACACAGTTGACTGGCCCTGTATGACACTGTTTAATGCAGAACACCGTCCCTTTAAAACACTGAACCCGCCCTTTATTATAGTGCACTGTCCCTTTAAGATATTGAACCCACCTTTTATTATAGTGCACTGTCCCTTTAAGACACTGAACCCGCCCTTTAATGCAGTGTACTGTCCCTTTAAGACACTCAACCCCCCCCTTTAATGCAGTGTACTGTCCCTTTAAGTCACTGAACTCGCCCTTTAATGCTGTGTACTGTCCCTTTAAGTCACTGAACCCACCTTTTATTATAGTGCACTGTCCCTTTAAGACACTGAACCCGCCCTTTAATGCAGTGCACTGTCCCTTTAAGTCACTGAACCCGCCCTTTAATGCAGTGTACTGTCCCTTTAAGTCACTGAACCCGCCCTTTAATGCAGTGTACTGTCCCTTTAAGTCACTGAACCCACCCTTTAATGCAGTGCACTGTCCCTTTAAGTCACTGAACCCGTCCTTTAATGCAGTGCACTGTCCCTTTAAGTCACTGAACCCACCCTTTAATGCAGTGTACTGTCCCTTTAAGTCACTGAACCCGCCCTTTAATGCAGTGTACTGTCCCTTTAAGTCACTGAACCCGCCCTTTAATGCAGTGCACTGTCCCTTTAAAGAGCCTGTGACACGGTTTTCCCCCATCATCCAAACCCATTAATTTGAGTACATATTGTCCCCTTGAAAACCGTTACTGAACTGATTTCGGATATTTGTACTTTGATAACCATTAATCTGCCTTCAATGTTGACAATTTTCTGGATCTTCTCGCGGATTCTTTAAGTCCCGCCAAATGATGGGTGACGTCATTGCGGGCACAGCGCTCCAGCTGCACCGTCCAGGATCCCAGCATCTGCATGTAAACCTTTATATATATACAGTCAGATGTGAACGCACGACGGCGCACACAGCGGCAAGCTCAGACAGCGATGACAGGTTAATGTTGAACGTGTCTGAGAGCTCATATGAGGCTGAAGGATCGGTTTATGTTGTATCTGTTGTTAGAAGTTTAGGAATGAGGTGCGTCAATATGGGCGATCATACGGTCATGGAGCCAGTGGTGGAATGGGACTACAAATCATCCCGGGACTCTCGACCAGCCCACTTCGGTACCGCTAGTAAATTGTCAACGGGGGGAGTGGGGATGTCAGGGGCGGCAGGTGCTGTATATAGTAAATGTAAATATGTAAATATGTGTGTCACTGCATCCTGGTAAAATACAAATATAATGTATAATGTCTGTGTCTTTGACATTAGCGCTGCTAGCCACCTGTGCCCTGTAGCCTACTACGAAGCCAGTTCAACAGACCCTGGATATGTTTGAGTAACAAACAAACGAACAACAACAAACTAACAAACGAGATCTCGCTGAGCGGTCCGACGACGCTGGTTATCAACTCGGTAAATCAAGCCAGGGTTTCTCTCTCCAGCTGAGAGCGCGTTCACGTCTAAGACACGCGTGGATCTGATTTTAATTACATTTGTCTCGAGTGTTTCGTCAACATAATGTGTTAAATAATACTTCTGCATCCAGTCTGTGACACTGTGAGTGTTGCACGGCCAGATGAGGCTCAGCTGACTCAGATCAGGAAATATACGATATATTATGATATTATATGATCTATGATCTGAGTGATGATGTGATATGAATGATAAGTGCGACACGTCGGCGTCTTCTCTGCATACGGCCGTTTAAACTGTATTTCCTTTATCCTGTAATATGACTTGAGAGATTTAAACTCCGCACACTGAGCTCATCTCTTTTCTATAGACGCCGGAGGCGGGCAGCGTCAGGTAAAAGAAGTTATTTAGCCTTCTCAAACCTGAGCCTCACGCGCCGCCTATGGGGGATGTGCTGGTGACTTATCCGACCGGCCCACTTCGGTACCGGCCCATCGGGATTCGTCCCGATGGCCAGTCCGCCACCGCACACAGCCCACGTACACTGTCAACGGGGGGAGCCTCGCTGCGGGGAAACGGTGGACCTAGTGTCCCGATCGGAGTGGGAATAATAATAATAATCCGTGCATTTTATCCATTAATTTCCCCAACATTGTGGTAAAAAAAAACACACGTTTAATCCATGTTGTTGGTGTACTACAACTACAAAAAGCATCGGTTTGTTTTCTCATCAGGAAATGCAGACCGGCTCAAACAAACGATCATGTAATGTATCATATGTTCGCCGAATTGACATGAAAGCACTAATAAATGTAGTTTCATCCACTTGAGTTTACAACCACCAAAATAATCGATTTGTTTTTATATCACATCCGACGGGAGGAAATTCAGCAGCTCTCACTCCCGATTTGTAATCCTAATGTAATCATCATCTTCACCACGATCATGTATGTTTATGTCGCCGAATTGACATGAAAGCACTGACAAATATGAATATACTGTAGTCAACTTCATTAAAACGTTATTAACGTGCCTAATCTCAGTAATTCACCATTTCTACGCATGACACAACACACTTTGTCCGTGTTTGGCTCTCGAAGCGTTCCCGCATTGACGTCACTTCCGGCTTCCCCCAAAACTTCAAAATGAGACGAAGGAATTTCCCCGCGATGTTCGAAATTATTGATATTTAACGGAACGGTATCGCTTTTTATTTTTTAAACTGACGGTTCGAGATTACTAGTAGACCAATATTTCATTGCACAACAGTTGTTGGGATGGTGTCACAGGCTCTTTAAGTCACTGAACCCGTCCTTTAATGCAGTGCACTGTCCCTTTAAGTCACTGAACCCGCCCTTTAATGCAGTGTACTGTCCCTTTAATGCAGGTGCTGAGAGTGGGCAGAGGGATAAGTATGCTACTTTAAAATGTCTGATTCTCAGGTTTGTGCAGAAGAGCCTTTTAAACATTTATCACTCCTCATAGATTATACATGATGCAGAGGACTGCCCTGCCCCGTTCTGTGTGTGTGTGTGTGTGTGTATATTACTGAAAGAATGACAGGAAAGTCAAAGAAAGGAGAATAAATAAAGATTTGTAACGAGACAAATATTAAGTGTGTAAAATATCCAGTTAAATGCAGAGAAATGGACAGTGACGGACTGTGCAGGTGTGTGTTGTGTGTGTGTTTTGCCAGCAGACTCCAGTGTGTCCAAGTCAGCTCAGGGAATCAGAGCTCTGCATTAAATATTGAGCAGCAGGTTCCGGACTGAGCCAGAATCTCCTGACGCAGGGTTAGCACACCGCCGATTATCGAACCCGTTACAATCACATTTCAGCCACTTAGGACACACACACTCACACACACCGGCTAAGAACTGCTGTCTTTCCTTACTGAAGCATTTAAAGCAGAACGCCGTCCATTTGGGATTTAAATACTCTTCCCGTTAGATTTAATGTCAGGTTCTGCTCCATTGACAGTGAACGGACCACTGAGGTTAAGCAGATCGATGTGTTGCAGAGAAATGGGAACATTGCTAATACAAGGGCATTATTGAAGTCTGTGGGCAGGGTTTCCCGCTTGGGGCCAAGTATTCTGAACCAACTGTAGAGAAAACAAAACATGATCGAATGCTTGTTTTCACCGTTATGTGAATGTTGCGCTCATTGGTTTATGGAGATGAAGAGCTGCAGTCGGTGCCATTAAACCACTACAGAAGAAGAGACGATTAACAGAGCTAACACATTGGGAAAACCACGAGGACATGGAATATGACATTTCTGTCTGTTTCATGTGTTATTGTGAGGGATGTTACAACTGCACACATATCACAATTCTTTCACACGTGTTTTCAGCTCTTCACGCGATTCATCATTCATTCCCCAATTCTGTCTGTTGGGTTTAAATATAGACCGCGTTTAGAAAAAGGGTGTTTCCCCACCAACACATCCAGTCAGAACTGAATCACCACGCCAACAATGCAGTGTCAAAAACACCAGATATTAAAGCACTCACAGACAGTCGGAGCTGGGTTCACTATCTTTACACCGGGGTTGTTCCTCTAATCAGCAACAGAGCTGAATGGGATCCGATCAAGTCCTGAAGTCCTGGGTGTTATTTGGCCGAGAGACATGTGACAATTGCTCAGTTGTCGTTAGATGCTGGTTGATGGAACTTCCGGCTCTAATGTCCCCATATTGTAAACGAGAGGAGACAGAAAGACTTCTAAGGGATCCCCCTGCTGATGTTTGATTATAAAGAAATCATAATTAAAAATGTATACAGCGCTCTGAAAGCTTTACGTCTCTGAGGCACTGGGGTCTGTGCTTACATTTATGTTTGACCGACTGCTAGAGTGGATGGCGTCGCATGTGGAAGCCTTGAGAAAAAGCGCTGCAGCCATTGTAATATGTCTGAACGCACCAGTGTGTTTTGCTTTCTCGGAGCGCTTCGAGCGGAACATATTAATGTTCCTGGAGGAACTGGAGGTGAAGCTTGTCTTACAGATGGAAACTATCATAACAGAACGAAAAGCTCATTTGTGGGGAACCTTTGATTTTTCTGCCGGTGGATATTTGACTTTTATCTCCGTACGTGGATTATCCTCATTGCTATTCGGCGGTCAGACTGAGCGGCGAAGCTCATTCATACACAGTGTGAGAGAAGCATCTTCCAGTAGGTGCTTATGGTGAGAAAACTATGTGAAACAAAGTGTTAGTAACCCAGATATATAGATAAGAGGCAAGAGAGCTAGTCTGTCTTATAAAAGTAGTGATATGTTGTCAAGATATTGTTGTCAAAAGAACATTTAAAAAGCACTGAGTTGACTTTTTTATGAAATGCTTGGAGGAGAATCTGCCAAACACCTTGCAAGACCCAGGGCCTTGTTTTTATCAAGCATTCTGTTAAGGCTGAATATGGTTCAGAACATTTGACCACTCCAATTTAGTGGACATGTTAGAGCAGAGGGTGAAGTGGCATTACCTTCAGTTCACCCTCTGCTCTAACATGTTCAGGGTGTTTACGGTGCGTTCAGGTACCTGTCCTGGTCTTGCTGTTGGTCAGGATCTCCTGCAGTCTCTCCTGCAGTTTGTCCGCTCTCTTCCTCTCCAGCTGCAGCTGCCGCTTCAAGTCCTTCAGCTGCACGCACACACACACACACACACACACACACACACACACACACACACACACACACACACACACACACACACACACACACACACACACACACACCACACACACACACACACACACACACACACACACACACACACACACACACACACACACACACACACACACACACACACACACACACACACACACACACACACACACACACACACACACACACACACACACACACACACACACACACACACACACACACACACACACACACACACACACACACACACACACACACACACACACTTTCTAAATATTAGTTTCTATGCATGGCTGCTCTTCAATTAATCTACCAAATATACTCTGTTATTCCCTCATCTCCATTAAAATTCCACACCTCCTAAGCATCCACCTGTCTGTCTGTCTCTCCGTCAGTCCATCACTCTACTGTGTGTGTGTGTCTGTGTGTGTCTCTGTGCGTGTGTGTGTGTGGAAACATCAGTCGATAGACATTTACTCACCGCTGCACTTCCCTTCTTCTCTAAAATCCTCTGCCCGTCCACAGTGTCTTTTATCTCCTGCAGAGACAACAACAGATCGATGGAGGTTAGAGAGACAAAGAATAAAACATGAATACCACCACACTTAAAAATATATACAGTACATAGTTTTCCTAAATGCTGATGCAGATAAGTATTCTTGTGTTATAGCACCGTAGCACTTTTGCAGATGTTAAGTTAGTATAAGTGTATTTAAATAGCACCATTGAAGAAGATGCAACAAGAGCAAAGCAAAGCAAAGCATACAACTCAACAAAAGGCAGGTAGCAGCAACTTGCTGGCTGATTGTGTCAAAAGATCTGAGGAGATTTGAGAAGGTCAGGGTTTTCTTCAAAACCTGATCAGACCTCAGCACCTTATTGATATTTCATATGCTTCATCTTTCCTACTTTCTAATGTAACTGCTAGACAATCATTTCTTTTGGGTTTAATAAAATGCATCTCTAGGTAAAACAATCCCTTAAATGTTACTTTAAAGTTAAAGTGGACCTATCATGCTATTTTTAGGCAATAGCATAGGTCTCAGATATATACAAATATATAAAAAAACATGTATATGAAGTGTTTTGCTCAAAATACCAAACAGATCACCCATTCTAGCCATGCCTCGTATGCCTCTATTTCACTTCCTGTTTCAAAAGTGCTGAAAAAAACTAAATGCTGCGGTGATGAAAAGCCATATAATGGATTATCAAGGCTTCTCTCTGAAACAGTCTGGAGCTCAAAGGCTTTCTCTCTTGCCGGTTATACCACAAGCTGAGTTCCTTTTTACTTCCTGCTTCTTCACACACATGCTCTCCAGCACAGGTTAGCTCTGAGTGTTAGCGATGCTAACGTAAACACTAATAATAGTAGGGATGCACGATATTGGTTTTTTGAAACCGATACCGATAACTTCCTGCTCCTCAAGACCGATACCCGATAATAATATAATATATATATATTAAATGTACCTGTAGTTTTTGCACACCTGGTGGTAAAAAAAGACTAGTAGTGAGCAAATGACATGAGCATTACTACTATGAACAAAACAAAGCCAAGAACAGTTTTGACTCTTCAAAGTGACCATATTTATTTTCCCAAATAAACTTCTTGCCTTTTTCAAAAGCCTCGTGGATAGGTGAAAGCCCCGGTGCCTTTGCAGCTGGCTTTGGATTCGCCGCTAGTTTAGCAGCGCAGGCGTCTTCGTACGCTGTTAACACACCATCGTAGCCATGGCGATGTTTCAGGTGACTGATCAGGTTGGAAGTATTATAGCTCGTTGCCTTCTTCCCTCCTCGTGGAACTTCTGCATTTTTTAATACAAATAGCAAGCGAACTATCTAACTCTGAAACTTTGAAATAGTCCCATATTACCGACGACATGTTTGTTTACTGTCCTGGCTTCACGGCCGCACGCCGTTTACGTCACAGCCAGGCACGAGTTAGGGAGTGCTGGATTTGTGAAAAACAAGCGCCCCTCATCCCAATCCACCCACACCGCAGGATTTTTTTCTTTTTTTTACCCAAAAAATATATTGTATATTATCGGGGCTATTTATACTTTTATCAGGTTTATCGGGATGACGTCATAATTCCTAATATCGGACCGATAATTATCGTGCACCACTAGTAAACACCGACCATATTACGTCCAAAACAGCATTGTTTCTGATAGCAGCTTTCTGATTGGGCCGTGGGTCCACATTTGAGATATTACGTCATATCGGAAACGAAAATCTGGATCAGCTCCGTTGTTCCCCGTTTTTAGAGATTTGGGTACGGAGGAAAAGAGAGAGGGATTTATTTTCTGACACATGTTGATGTATAAAAGACATCACAAAGTGCATTCTGCATGATAGGTCCCCTTTAAGTATATTTGATCTTACCTATTTAACACTAACATGTGTACTTGATTAATCAATGTTTTGGGAGCATTTAGATGAATTTTAGGTTCACATGTTCACTTTTATTTTAGTGTTTCTTTTTGTCTTTGTTCTGTTATGACGCCTTGTGAGGAATGCTTTGGCCATACTATGTTTAAAATGTGGTCATGCCCTTTGTATTGGGTTAGTGTTAGTTTGTTTTTAGCTTCTAATGTTTCTCTCTCCAGTTCTAGATTTGTTCGTGATGTATATTTTAAAAACCCGTCACACATACTATCTCCAAATGGTCTTTTTGTTTTCACCTGTTTGTGAATAAAATAAACTGAATTACTTTCTCCACATTCTCATATCCATCCCCACTGAGTTTCTCCTGTTACCTGTTTGAGTTTCTCCATGGCGGCGTTGTGCTCCTCCTTCTGTTTCTCCACCTCCTGCAGCTGCTGCTTCAACCCCTCCATCTCCGTCTGCTTCTCCTGCAGGACACACAGACACGGAGACACGTGAGGACATTTCTCTATCTTCATACTTGGGGGAAACACAACACAAGGAACTCTGAATCTCAAAACAGAATCACATTGTTCCCTCCGTTTCAGAATACAACATAAATCCTGTATATCAACGTGAGTGCAGCGACGGATTTGACTTTAACCAGTGGGAGGTGACCCCACGACTCATAAGAAATGTACAAAAGTTAATTGAAAAATATTGAATTCAATGCTAAATTACATGATTTTTTTAAGTAATACTTTTAATTTAAAATGAATTCTACCCTGTATATGTAATGTCTTTGAGTACCTTGAAAAGCACTCTAGAAATAAATGTATTACCACACAAATGTAATAAATAATAGTAGTAGTATCATTTAAAATATTGACTTCATCTATGTTGTTTGGATTAAAAAGAATGTCAGTAAGATTTTGTGAAATTATTTCATTTGGTAAATTATGATTGGTAATAAATCCATCAATCTTTTTCAATCTGTGAGGAAAGTCTGAAGAAATAAACAAAGATAACATACAAAAAAATAAAGAATTGGGACCCCCTGTGGTTACACATTAAATGCACTGTTCCCATTTCCTCATACTGCTTAAAATCCCATTCCCTCATATAGGGGTGGGCGATATGACGATATATATCGTCGTGACGATATTAGGTCTCCGCGATATGCTTTTTCAGAGATATCGTCCTATCGTGATAAAAAATAAAATGCCATGCTCTCCATGCGCGGCGCAGGGGGCTATGACAGCGGACGGAGAGCCTCTTCCCCTCCCGCTCCCCCAGCCTCACCTACTGATTTTAATTTCACCATATATCAAGCCCGATCGATTTCACAATGTCAGCGCACCTCTGCTTTTGTTCGTCCGAGTTGTTTGACACGCTCCCAAAGTCCCCGCCCCCTTTCTTTGCAGCGAGGGAAAATACACTGTTGGCAGTCTGCACACACAGCAATAATGGACGGAGAGTCAGATTCTGATGTGGAAGAATTAGATTTAGTCCCCCAAAATAACTCTACATCTGTGGTATGGAAATATTTTGGATATAACAACAGACACAGAGCAAACAAATGTAATTTGTAAAATGTGCAAAAAAGGACATTTCAAAGCGACAGATGGCAACACGTCGGGCTTACGAGACCACCTCAAACGCAAGCACCAGAAAGAGCATGCAGAGACTGTAAGAGTGCAAGGTCCCCCGCGTGTGAATGCACAATCTACCGCAGCGACTGCACCTAAACAAACTACCATAGGGCAGGCATTTCATCAAGGGGCTCCTTATGAAAAGACTAGCAAACGGTGGAAAGACATAACTGACGCGGTGGCGTTTTATGTTTTTCCCTTCAGTTATGCTAAAGTATTTTATTACACTTCAACTCTAAAGTTTACATTTTAATTGTTTGGCACTGACTTTTCCTCATTGATGTTTTATGTTTTACTTCGTTATGTTTTACCCTCCTTCTCATGTTTATTGATGTTCACTGCTCACTTGTTCATTCAGGGATTCATTTCTGAAATAAAACCAGCTTGAAATGCTGTGTTGGTCTGTCACTCCTTTCTGTTTTAGTTTCTGTCACCTTGTAGCTGCTTGTGCTGTCAAGTAACTTGAAAAATAACCATAATAACCGACATGAAAAAATATCGTGATATATATCGTCTATCGTGATACTGCTTGAAAATATCGTGATAACATATTTTTCAATATCGCCCACCCCTACCCTCATATCCAAAAAGTGTGTGTGTCTGTGGAAAATGTGATTGGGCATGAGGATCAGGAGGTGCTTTAACATTTCCAACAAAACTCAGAAAAGACAAAAGAAAATGCAGCCAGCAATCTATCTTAGAAACTTTTCTTCCTGTGATCCCTGTGCTCTCCTGGTGAACGGAAACATTTAAAGAAGTCTAAACCTCCATCTCCAGCGGTGCCCCCTCACTCTAAATCCAGCTGACTCAGGGATTAACTTCAAAGAAACCTGACATTTAATTCCCCTCTAATCTTCTGCGGCTAATTAATTTGACAAAAAAATCTACATTGAAAACTCCTCCAGGCTGCAGCCGCCCACCTGAAGGAGAATTAAGAAACATGTAATTCTCCTGGAACACAAGCAAGTCTGTTAATTCACTGTAATGGCACGCACGCACGCACGCACACACACATCATGAGCATTATAGAGTCTCTTAAAAAGGAAAAGATGATTGTCTTTTTCCCTTTTAATCAAATCCAAGTATTTTTAAAGTGCACATTTCTGTTTGACATAATAACATGAATATGTATGAGCTATAAAGGCTTTTAATACAAATCAAGTTTGGTGTGAAAGTGATGGAACTTAAGAGATCAGAGTCTACCAGAAACAGACGGATGTACGGCGTGATTATTGTTAACACCTTGTTTGTGTCAGAAAAGGAACTTGTGGCGTCTGAAACTCAAACCCACGACACTCTGCGTTCCTGCAGAACACCCGACCTGCCGCTCATTAGACTTCCTCCATCATTAATTAACTTTTCCTATTAAGTTTCCTCGTTCAGCGCCTTGTAGCAGGCTGTTATCCAGGACACACACCTCTGGAACAAACTGTTTCCTCAGAGGGCCGCAGAGTCAGCCGGGTTATCCGATTGGCTGAGAGTACTTTGTTACATCCACACTGACATATCCCATGATGCACGGCGGGCGGGGCTTTATTGGTTCCTTATCAACTCTTATGATAAGGAAGGTAAGTGCTTCCTTTAGGACATGATGTTTTTTAATCTGCAGAGTTAATTGTTTGGGGATAATGGGTTTATTCTGTTTTTTTATCTGTATTTATAAAAAGGCATGCATTTCTTTGTGAATTTCTTTGTTAATTTTAGTGTAAAGACAAACTCTTATCTTCCTCACAAGTTGAAATAAAGAAACATTTTCACATTTTCTTTCCTTCTACTTGAGTACTACTTGTATTTTCTGCATCTCATCTTGTTCTGTTAAGCTGCATCCATGCATGAAAGGTGCTATAAGTACTGTGTGGTACTCAAGTTAAATAACTTAGTGACATTCCTCCAATGCTCTGGTCTAGCATGAGAGATTCCTGACTCTAAAGAGGGCCGGGGTTGAATGTTTGTAAAACCTTCCAGAGCCTAAACATCCTTCATTAGCTCAGCTTTAAAATGACGCTGACGCACAACAAGGATCAGACAAGGAAGCAGTGTGCTAGGAAGTATTACAAAGGTACTAACACTGCACTAATAATAGTTCAATCAGGGGAAGGACGTTGAAGCATAATAGGTATTTTGACTGTCTGTTAAACTATTTATAGAAATTACATTGTTAACACTAAAGCATCAGAAACTAGTCGCACACCGAGTCCAACCGACACCGTCACAATGTGTTTTAGTCCAAATCTCAAAATACATAAATAGCAATGTTGTATCACATTACTTATCTTTCTATTAAAAAGTGAATAACGTACTTATTGTTTTGAGATGCACATCTCACATGTTCATAGGTCTGTGTGCAGAGATATTAATCAGTTAGGTAAGTTAAGCTGTCAGATACATGTAGTTGAGTAGAAGTATAAAGACATTATAATACTCAACTGAAGTACAAGTATCTCAAATGTACTGTACTCAATGTAACATCCACACCTCCAACACACTGGGTATTTTCTCAATGCTGTCAGACAAGGCAGAAACAACAGAAGAGGAACCAGAACCCTGAACCAGAACCCTGAAGCAGAACCCTGAAGCAGAACCAGAACCCTGAACCAGAACCCTGAAGCAGAACCCTGAAGCAGAACCCAGAACCATAACCCTGAACCAGAACCCTGAAGCAGAACCCTGAAGTAGAACCCAGAACCAGAACCCTGAACCAGAACCCTGAACCATAACCCTGAAGCAGAACCCAGAACCAGAACCCTGAACCCTAAACCAGAACCCTGAAGCAGAACCCTGAACCATAACCCTGAAGCAGAACCCAGAACCAGAACCCTGAACCCTAAACCAGAACCAGAACCCTGAACCCTAAACCAGAACCCTGAAGCAGAACCCTGAAGCAGAACCCTGAATCAGAACCCTGAACCAGAACCCTGAACCAGAACCCTGAACCAGAACCGTGGTCATGGTTCTCTTGCAGAGCATCAGAGAGTGTTTGCTGCAACATGCGGACAGACTGTGTGAACGTTCAGAGTCTCTGCAGCAGACTGTCAGCGCTCACACCAGCCGCCTCCTCTCATCTGCTGTTAACACGCGTTAACCTGTCCAAGTTACCATGGAGACAACTACGCTTTAATTAGAAACATTCAATTACACACACACACGCGCGCACACACACGCGCGCGCACACACACACGCGCACACACACACTCGTGTTTGTTATTTATATGACAAAATACTTTCTTAAACATTTTGGTCTGAAAAAACATTTGTGTTTAAGTCTCTCTGGTTAAGAGAGTGTGTGTGTGTGTGCGTGTGTGTGTGTGTGCGTGTGTGTGTGTGTGTGTAAGTATCTCTGGTTAAGTGTGTGTGTGTGTGTGTGTGTGTGTGTGTGTGTGTATCTCTGGTTGAGTGTGTGTGTGTGTGTGTGTGTGTGTGTGTGTGTGTGTGTGTGTGTGTGTGTGTATCTCTGGTTGAGTGTGTGTGTGTGTGTGTGTGTGTGTGTGTGTGTGTGTGTGTGTGTGTACCCCCAGCTGAAGTGCGTGTTCTTTCTGCAGCCGCTCGACCTCCTCCTGATGTTCCAGAGTCTTCTTCTCGATGTTCTCCTGCAGAAAGAAATGCCAGATAATGAATTACATTCAGTTCGTCAGGAGTAGCCCACATGTTTATAAATACATTCCTAAAAGACGGAGAGCAGTTTAAAAATGCAGAGGAAGAAAATCAAAGCCACAATGCCAGGGAATTGTCTTTGTTATGGATGTATTGCTCCGTTGCACCTGGCTGAACCCTGGATTGTTATCGCTGCAGCTATCCGAGTTATATTATATTAAATATTACAGTATTTTGATATCTGTGGAGGAGAAATAGTCCTTTTGTGTAAAAAGGTATTCCTAAATGTACCTGAAGCTAACGTGTGGCCTCAGCAGCCTTTAGTAGACAAATCAAGCATTTATTTACGAAACATCGTTTTTTGTAAAGATGTTCGTGTTTGTGTTACTTCCCTCCACCATCCCAATTAGATTATATATCAGGGGACACAGATTTGAATGTATTCTGGGGCATTAAATATAATATAACTTGTCAAAGAGTTCTTAGCATATCCCAATAAGAGTAGGAGATCTTGTGAGTGGGGAAGAAGTGGAATGCTAAACTATTTTTTTTCTAAACTATTGAATGCTCTTCAGGTGAATCTTTATTTCTCCTTTTTGACGATTACTGCACAGTGTGGCCCTGTGGGGGGGGAGGGGGGAGGGGGGAGGGGGGGGGGTCTTAGGGGTTTTCTGTATCCGTCTGCCTTGTGTATTTTGGTTTATCTTTGTCATTGCAAATGAAGCTTAGCGCAAGTTCCAACAGGAAAACCTTCTTTACTCATTCATTTAGTATGTCTATGTCACTACTCTCTCTCCTCTCAAGTGATCGGGGCGTCACTCCCCAGTTTAACCAATCACTTCGCTCTATTCTCACAAGCCTATCATAGCGCTCCGCTAAACCTTTTAAATCTGCTCTCCCCTCTGACAGCTGTCATTTCAGGTGACTTCACGCAACCCTCCTCCACCCCTTTCACCAGGGTCAAGCTAAGCCCCTCCCCTTCAGACCGAACCCAACTATCCATTCACCACCTCCAGGGTCAAGCTAAGCCCCTCCCCTTCAGACCGAACCCAACTATCCATTCACCACCTCCAGGGTCAAGCTAAGCCCCTCCCCTTCAGACCGAACCCAACTATCCATTCACCACCTCCAGGGTCAAACTAAGCCCCTCCCCTTCAGACCGACCAAACCATCCATTCACCACCACCACCAGGGTCAAGCTAAGCCCCTCCCCTTCAGACCGACCCAACTATCCATTCATATAGCACCTGCATTTGTACTCTGTATTCTCTCCGGTTATATGTGTGGGGAAAAACCAATAAATAAAGCATTAAAGAAAATAATGTGCTCCAGGTGTGTGTGGGACTGACCTCGGCCTCCTTCAGTCGTCTCTCGAACCATCCCTTGGTTCCCTCCATGGACAGAACCTGAGCCTGCAGCTCCTCGACCCGCTGCTGCAGCCCCTCCAGCGCCTTCGACCGCGCCTCAAACACACACACACACACACACACACACACACACAGATATAAGAATCATACATGGACACTACCATTTATCTGTGATGACGTTTGATAGACACACACTTGTCAAACGTCTTTCCCCAGATACTTTGGCCCTTCTTCCTACTCCGTTTACCTTTTCATCTCTCAGCTGCTGTCGGATCTCCTCCTCGGAGCGGTTCTTCTCTTCGTGAAGGCCTCGAAGCTCTTTCTCATATCGAGCCCTCACCCCGAGGACCTGAGAGGGGAGGAGAGGAGAGGAAACAAGGAGATGAGAGAGAGCAAAAGAGGCAACAAGGACAGGAGAAACTACATAAGGAGAGGAAACAAGAACAGAAAAACCATGAGAGGAAACGAGAACAGAAAAACCATGAGAGGAAACGAGAAGGCAAAACCAGTAGAAGAGAGGGGAGGAAAGAGTAATAGGAAACAAAAAAAGGGAAACAAGAAGCAACAAGGAGAGGAAACCAAATGTATCAAGGAGAAGAACAAAATGTATCAAGGAGAGGAAACAAAATGTATCAAGGAGAGGAAACAAAATGTATCAAGGAGGGGAAACTAAATGTATCAAGGAGGGGAAACTAAATGTATCAAGGAGGGGAAACAAGGAAAGGAGTGGGAGGAGATGAGAAGAGATAATGTCTCAAACTTAGACTGCATCTATAAACCCCCTCACCTCCTTCTCGTGCTGCAGTTTGAGGTCAGACAGCGCCTCCTTGTGGTCGGACTTCTCCTGCATCAGCTGCACCGCCATTTCATCCAACATGGCCTTCCTCTTCTCTGCCGTCTACACACACACACACACACACACCCCCCCCCCACACACACACACACACACACACAGTTCATTAGCATGTTCAGAAGTGTGTGAGTGTGTATTCAAACAGTGTGTGTGTGTGTGTGTGTGTGTGTGTGTGTGTGTGTGTGTGTGTGTACCTTCTTGGACTCGTCCAGATCTTTGAGCAGTTTGTCCTTCTCTTGTCCTTCCTCTGTTAGCTGCTCCAACAACTTCCTGTTGGCAAAACTCGACTCCTGAAGAAAGAAGGGAAGGGAAAGAGAAATTGAAACGACCATATCTCACTTCCTTTAAATCCATGTTTCCCTCAATTCCATCTTCCCTTTTCACCGAGGTCACAAAGGCAATATGTAAGGAAGAACAGTTGAAACACATGAAGAGAAACTAGACAGATCGCATTTCTCTGCAGCACCTTTCGTTGCCTTGGACTGCTAACTGGTCTTTGCACATGTCTAAATAACTAAAGGGTAGACGGCCCCGTTGTTTTTCCAACATGACAAAACAAAAAGTGAAATATTGCTCTTTAACTTACACATCTGACTGAATGAGCCTCAACTTGCTGATCCTGCAGTTTGACAAGTCTTTAAGAGAAAAAACACGTTCTTGAAACTGAAATGAGAAACTATTCATAAAAAAAAGCATGTCTTTCTGATTTGGTTTAGCTAGAGCGGTGCTTCTCAAAGTGTGTAGACTACTGGTGGTCCGTGAGCGCCCCCTAGTGGTCCGTGAGTATATTGGTAACATTTCACATTTTAAATAAATAAATACATTTCAGTTTTCCGCACTCTCGCGGGAATATCTCCGCAATGGAGCGAGGTTAAGTTTCACTTTCGATTGCAGGATATAGCTCAGCGCAACACCTTATCTCACATGTTGCCACTTGTTTGTACCATTTTCAGGCCATTTGTAAAAAACGATGTGTTTTTGGATATTTGTGGAGTTAGGTGGTCCGCGAGTGTTTTTTTATTGGTTAAGTGGTCCTTGGTATGAAGAAGTTTGAGAAACACTGAGCGAGAGGAATACTTGCCTCCTCACTCAATCTGATTCGTCACATTATACAAAAATATAAGTCGAATGTGCCCCTAAAGCAATGCTGGCTTCATTTATATCACTAGAGATATTTAAGGGGAATGTTTTACTATAGAAACCTTTATATCATCTCATGGGATATATTGCGTGTGTGTGCGTGTGTCTGTGTGTGTGTCTGTGTGTGTGTCTGTGCGTGTGTGTGTGTGTGTGTGTGTGACCTGCAGCTGTGAGTCCAGGTCGTCCCTCTGGTTCAGAAGACTCTCCTGCTCGGCTCGTCTCTGCTGCAGATCCAGGGTCAGCGCCTCCTGCTGCTCACGCAACAGATTCATCTCCTGCGTCTTCACCGTCTGGATCTGAAAATCACAACTTACTTTATTCACTTCTCTAAATACTTCCACACTAGAGCTGAGTCTGATGATGGCGATGGGCAAAGAGCAGAGTTGACCAGAGTAGTTTAGTTTGGATTCAGTTAAAAGCTGTTTGATGAAAGACACAAACGGGTCAGTGAGTTACAGCAGGGAGCCAGAAGCTAATAGCGCATTATCCACGACTAAAGATGCATTAGATAGTACGGGACAACAGGCCGTTACCTGCTTTAATGGCACACTTTGACTATAACCTTCTGTATCATTGCCTGAGTGACGCAGGTGAGATGGTGTTAATTCCAACTGCTCAGCAACACTGACTGCAGCTGTGGTTATGATAAGGATTAGTCCAGCAGCAAACACGGGGAGGTTTTACTGCATTTAAAAAAGGCATCTAGCTTTGTGTTCTATGCGGAAACCGGGGGTTAACATTAGTTTAGACTGTGGTTCTAAGGTTAAGGTTCTAAAAGAGGGTTCTAGTTCAGGTCTGAGGTATAGTTACCTGTTCCAGAGCGCTCAGATTAGTCCTCAGAGCACTGTTCTCCTGAAAGACGGGTTACAATCCATACTGAGTGAACTGAAATTCATATTTTCTAGCTTTGTAGGTTTAAGAAAATACTTTTTAA